>JAUTXW010001544.1:0-333321 GCA_030620095.1 Kuschelorhynchus macadamiae
TGCCGTACCCAATCGATAGCGACTCCATCTGCGAGGCCCAGCTACTGAAACAACAGACACGACTACCAGCAACTTGCCAGACTTCTGTGTTGCTAGCCAAGGAATACAACGTGCAGGAACTCAACCAAAACTATTGGCTGCTAACAGTTGATCCCTTGCCAGTCACAGTGAAATGCGAAAGCAAAAACATCGTCACCAACGTAATCAACATGAACTCATTACTAAAATTACAACCGGAATGCAATGCCTTCATTGGAAGCACAAGGGTGCACGCCAAATACCCCATTGACAAATACAAAACTGTCACATACCAAAATCACCCGGTAAAAATACCCTTCGAATGCTGCATTCATCTTCCCAAAAAGTCTCAGATCCTACCTCTCAAACTCAATAAACTTGATATTGAGGATCTAAATATTGCCCAACACAAACTCAATCAGTATTCTGACGAACTAAACAATCTCATCAATGAACCCTTTGTGACCAAACATGTTCATTGGTTCACAATTTTCACTATTACCCTTATTGTTGCACTTGTAACTCTATACATCCTCTGCAAATGTCGACGTAAAAGACACCCCAGGATTGGTATAGCAATTACAAACGACGATAATCCACCAGCACCTCCAGTTCCCAAGTCCAGAGACGCTGTCCATAGAAGAAGCAGTAGAACTTCAATTCCACCAAGGCTTGTAAAAGTCGCTGCAAGGCAACAACTTTTCTTTTATAGGGGAGTTGTTATATCCGCTGATAGCCACGTGCAGGTGATGACCTTCGGTCACACGGTATCGAGCACAGGAAATTGCGACACCTCCGAGAATGCCGAGCCAGCAACCAGCCGTTGCAGTTCGCACGGATAGAAGACGCTGCATCAGCATTCAAATTAATATAAATTGTTCTGAATTGTAAATAAATAGTTAGTTGACATTTTAGGCTGTTAGAATGTTAGTTTAATTTTTGAAATTATAAAGTAGTGTTTTTAAGTATTAATAAAATATTTTTTTTAAAAAGTGAAATTTGGAAAAGTGAATATAACATATATATATATATATATATATATATATATATATATATATATATATATATATATATATATATATATATATATATATATATATATATATATATATATATATATATATATATATATATATATATATATATATATATATATATATATTTATTTATTTATATATATATATATATATATATATATATATATATTTATATATATATATATATATATATATATATATATATATATATATATATATATATATATATATATATATATATATATATATATATATATATATATATATATATATATATATATATATATATATATATATATATATATATATATATATATATATATATATATATATATATATATATATATATATATATATATATATATATATATATATATATATATCTTATTTTAATATTGCAAAATTTGTTGTGAAATTTGGAAAAGTGAATATAACATATATATATATATATATATATTATTATATATTTATATATATATATATATATATATATATATATATATATATATATATATATATATATATATATATATATATATATATATATATATATATATATATATATATATATATATATATATATATATATATATATATATATATATATATATATATATATATATATATATATATATATATATATATATATATATATATATATATATATATATATATATATATATATATATATATATATATATATATATATATATATATATATATATATATATATATATATATATATATATATATATATATATATATATATATATATATATATATATATATATATATATACATATATATATATATATATATATATATATATATATATATATATATATATATATATATCTTCTTTTAATATTGCAAAATTTGTTGTTAAGTTTTTTTCCATACGGGTTTTTTATTTTCTCCTCATCTTTATTATTTTTAAAAATACAGGTATAAATTCAACATTGCCACTTTATGAAAAAAATGTAGAAACTTTTCACAGAATACTTGTTTTAAAAGTTCCAAAATAAGCTTATTTTTAATTTTTTTGTCAGAACATTTCGATTTAAAATCGTTGTGGGTAATAATAGAATTTTTTTATTTTTTCACTTCTTGTTTTACCGAAGGAGCAATTTACTTCAATATTTTTCATGGCTCCTTGTATATTTTGTCACATATCCTGATTTGTCAAAAAAGGCTGGAATATCGCCATCTTGAAAATAAAGGTTAGTATGCAACACATCTTTAAAAAGGTAATTTTACGGCGAAAATGACTGTGAAAAAAAATGTCATTAAATACTGGAGTAAAATGCTCTTTCGATTAAACGAGAAGCGAAATAAGTTAAAAAATTCTCTTAGTAGGGACTGTTTAAACAATATATTTTATAAACAGTGACTGTATTTTTTGTATAAAGCGGCAATGTTGAATTTTCAAAAAATGTCTGTCTAGCCGCCATTTTGATTTAACTTTAAAATCAAAAACGGTAAAACCGGAAGTAACTTTTAATTGTTTTTTCATAGAAAATTTGCCTGTTATGGAGTTATAGAAAATTTCGAATTGATATTTTTGACACTTAAAAAATGGCAGCCTATTACATCTCTCTTGTGTCACCCGGTATTGGTTTTGACTCTAAAAGCAACACCTATATTTTTAGAAATAATAAAGTTAGCATGTCAAAAGTGGTAATTACATGCGTACCATTTTTGTTTTTCAATTTTGAAACGTGACCGATTTAGTTTCGAAAAGAGGGCCAGTACGACGTAACGTGTATGATTGCAAAACAGAAAAAGTTAATTTTTATAAATACGTAAATATATTTTACTTTTCAGTTTTTGTATCTAGAATCAAGGCTTCTTACAAAGTCGCGCTGCAATAAAACTGAGTTTGCTTATTCTTGTTAAAAAAGTTAAACATAATTTTTATTAGATTTCACGTAAATTACTTACCAAATGCTTTATAAAATCTGGCAATAAATAAATGTTTTTTTTGTATGGTAATTGCGAATCATGTATGTATAAGTAATAGCTTAACATAAATGTATACGGGCGTCCAAATATGAATGTATCATGACTTGGTGGATTAAAAAATTGTAAGTAGGCAGTATGTACAAGTGTTTGACTTGTATGAATACAATAAGGTGCAATAGTAAATTTAGTTTCAATGTCCCGCCTACGGTAAAAATATCTGTTTTGGGTTGAAGGTGAAGTATTTTTTTAAACTGCCATCGACAAGATCACATAAAGGACCAGACACGTCTCTTATGAATTATGGAAAAGTGGCTTCGGCAAAATCCCTTAAAAATTTAGTAAGTAGTAGTTCGCAACCGTCTGAGCACAAGCTACCATTGCCGCTACAAAATCGTTCGAGCATTTTTGAGATAAGCTTTTACCATATTTAACGTATAGTACTTTCCAATTTAAGAAAAAAAGATTTATATGCAAGGTCTGTAAATGCGTTGTTTCCCGTGTCTCGGAAACAAAGCTTTTTCGAACACTGGTAATTTTTTGAGGAAATTGGATAATTAGGTTCTTAGTAATATTTTTTTAACGTTTCACTAGACCGCCATCTTGTTCTCAAATATTGGACCAAAATATTACCAGGTTATCCCCATATGACGCTTATTTTTGACCAAAATTTAAAGTCAATCTGATGAGTAGTTTTTAAGCTATACCACGAACTGACAGACGGACCGACGAAATTGATAAAACATATTTTTGCAATATTTTATTGGCCTTCATTTTGTTTCGCCATCTTGGATTCGTTCCAAAATTTTACCAGGTGGTTTTTACATGTTACTTGATTTTTGTGCAAATTGTGAGAAAAATTGGATAATTAGATTTTAGTAATATTTTTTTTTAACATTTCACTAGTCCGCCTTTTGTTTCGCCATATTGGATTTTTACCAAAATGTTACCAGGTCATCGTCATAGGACCCTAAATTTTTGACTAAAATTTGAAGTCAATTTGGTGAGTAGTTTTAGGCCGCGAACTGACAGACAGACAGACAAACCGACAGATGAACCAAAGGAATTGATAAAACACATTTTGGCTTCTAGGGACGTTAAAACCTGAAAATATGTAAAACCTGAGAGAGTGATTTTTTCACGTTAACAAATATTTGGTTTGGCCGCCATTTTGTTCCGCTATATTGTATTAGTACCACAGGCTTACTAGTTCATCTCTATACCAGAGTCTATACCATAATTAGTTATAGCAGTTTAATATTTAATTTTTTTACGCCATCTAGGATTCGTACTAAATTATACTTGATTTTTGCGCAACATTTGAGATAAATTGGATAAGTAGTTTTTTAGTAATCATTTTTTTAACATTTCACTAGGTCGTCATTTTGTTTTACCATATTGGATTTTTACCAAAATGTTACCAGATCATCTCCATATGACCCTTAATTTTTGACCAAAATTTGAAGTCGATCGGGTAAGAAGTTTTTTAGTTAAGCCGCATACAGACAAACCGACAGACGATGACGGAATTGAGCATTTAGGGACCCTGAAAAGTAAAGATATGAAAAAATCTCGGAGGGTCATTTTTTCACGATTACAATACGTCACTTTTACGAGGGAGGTAAAAAAATAAAAGTTAATCAAGAAATATAGGTATTGATCTAAAATATATATGTCCTAACACTGGAACCTGCGGTGGAAGTTAGATCAAAATAAAAGAGTTTTAACCACACTACACCACAACTTGTTACGTTCTGGACGCGCGTATCGCTAACCAAGTTAGCATAATCAACAGATGATGGTATTTGGTGTTGAGCTTTAGTATATAATATATGAGAATCAGAGAATCAGCATATTTTCTTCAATCTGTCATTATAATTAAAAAAAAAAATGTTTTGGGTAATTCTTTATAATTACACTCACCATCGTCGATTTCGATGATTTTTGGTACACCAGCAGATTTTTGGCCACTGATAACGAATCCGTAGTTACATTTTTCGGCGACGTTTCGTTTCCGAGATATTCACCATCAAAGTTCACATTCTTATACACCCAGTTTTTAACTTTCTTTTCTGTTTCCTTCAGTAATTGTATTAATTACAGGGTCAGATTTGCGAAGTATGAAGGGTAAACAGGTTGGCAGAAGAAAAGTAAAAGGAAGATATTTCTGAAAAGTGTTATCGAGTAGGCTAAAGGAATCTTTGGCTTGACACATACAATTTTATTGATGTGATTTTTGAGTAATATATTATAAATTGGAAATTACACGTAATTTTTGATATTTTAATTGTGTATTCAATCGTTTTCTTATAAAAATTACTGAATGAAACAAATAAGAAGATTAAAAACTGTGTGTATAAGATTGTGAACTTTGATGGCGAATATCTCGGAAACGAAACGTCGCCGAAAAAATGTTACTTCGGATTGTAGAATTACTTTTGAAATATCAACTTTGATTTATTTCACTTTCACTTATTCTAGCAACCTACCGTAATTTCAAATTTGAAAAACAGAATTTTCGCTTGCGAAGATATATTACTTTGATAGAAATTGATAAATTTTATTCTTGTTTAATCTTGGTTGAGTCTAGCTCTGTTCTATAAATCATGCCAACCTTACTAATTTGACCCCCCAAAAGTTCCACTAAATCAAAAAATCCAACTTTTTATTATCAATTGTAAATTAACTAAAATTTTTTCTTACTCTGATCGCCTTTTTTTGCGGAAAAATATCCTACTTAAATAGATTTAATTTTATTTGATTAAAATTTTTCATATTACGAACTTGACAAAATTAACTACACCTTTGTCCAACCTTTGCGAAATGTCATTTGCTACTAGCACGTTTTAGAACTTAACTATATCGTCAAAAAAGGTTAAAAACTATACTCTTTAGGTTTTTGAAGGTAACCTGTGCTCAATCTGACGGAATAAGTAGATGACACAATTTGGTACTTTTCAAATATTGCAATGAATCTTTTCTCTCTTTTAATTTAAAAAACTTCATGTACTTCCTAAATTCACTTAAAAAATAAATTTTATGCCGAAGCTTAACTCCAAATTTCATATATATATATATTTTATATCAATATCCATATTTCTTGACTAACTTTGTTTTTTTTAGTAAAATAAATAAATTAATCTATTTACCAATCTCTGTAGTGGAATTTCTAAACGAAGTTACTTCCTTCCTTCTAGGTAGCACTGAAGATGGCGGAAGCCGAAAGCGCTTTGCTATGATCTTAATTGAATAAAGATTTGCTCGAAATACAAAGTCTCTACATTTTCCATTTCTATATATGGCTGGTTCTCCAGATATAAGACTTTTGTAGATATATAACTTTTTTAACAGTTTTCTTTTAAGTATATGGGAGGTTTAATTTGTTAGTCTATTTTACAACCCAATTTGTGTTTTCTCTGAAGATCGTGGATGGAGGGGGGCAGTTGCATAGAATGATGATACGTGACGTGTCGCTACTTATGAAATACCTACATCAATCATTTTCGCTTTTTTTTTAAATATTTATTTTATTTTTTAGTCGCGATATAAAGGACGCTTTTTTCATTATTTCTTTCTGAATCATTAATTAAAATAAAAATATTATTGGTATTTATTACTGAAATAATTATAATATTAATAGTAATTACGAATTATTTAGATTTTATAATGTAATCAGTACTTTTTATTGTAATAACTTTGCAATAAATCGGCATAGAATAACATGTTTTGGTATGTCGCTAATAATAATAAAAATAATCATTAATTTGGGGGAAGTCCAAGTTTTGGGTCGTTTTATTAGGCAGGGAGGCTGAAAACTATGCTGCATGACAAAGGGAAAGGAATAGGTAAAAAAATGCCTGATTCAGTTTTGGACTGCTTCTAACTAGATGGTTTTATTAGCTTTAGAAAGCGATAATAGTAAAGAAACATGACATTTTTGGTCAATTTTAAATAGAAAACACGTTTTGATTATATATAGTAATATCAGAAAAAAAAAATAGTAATTTAACTAAAAAATGTCAAGTTTTGTAACTGTATAACTACGTAATTTCTCGGGGTTGAAATTACTTAAAAATGGTCTTTCTTCTGGTATTTAATTTTTCCAAATCTCATAAATATTTGTCAAATTAAAAAATCAGTAGAGAAAATAAGTGCATTTCATTCAAAATATACTTATTAGTTTTGAAAAATAATCTATGTTTATATTTCCACATTTCCTTGCCAGTAATAAAGTCGAAACATAAAATTGCCCCATGACATTGCCAACCCTCGTTGTTCAATTCTGATTTCGCTACAGGTTACCAAAGAGAGGTTTAGAATGTGTTTTCTACTAACCCAGCACCGTTTCAAATAGAACAACCTATTAGCTTGGTGGGAAGTCTGTTAAAAAAATAAAAATGGAAGTACTACTTATGAATTATATTAGCAGTAAATTAGTAAACTGTAGCTGTGATTTAGATTTAATTCCATTCAGTTTCTATATAACTTAACTAACCGTTTGGTGTATAAAACACTTTATAAGGCCAATAATTCAGGAAAGAAAATTTCAACTTGATCATCAACCGAGTGATCAACTCATTTTCACTTTTCTCAGCTTTACTGGATTAGACCGTAGAAACTGTAGCAACTTATGAAACATATTAACTCCTTTGTAAGAGGATAATCACAAATGAAGTTTTAATATGGGGTCCCGGTTTTCTGAAAAATCATTGAAGCCAGGGAAAATCAATCATTGAAATCAGGGAATTTCAGAGAAAACTAACACAAAACCTGTAAAATCGACCTAATAAATTTTACGGAAAATAATAAAAATTAACTTTCAAGAGAGTTAAAAAACCGCACCCCGTGTGTGATGAAGTAAATATTCGAAGTGTGTTATGGTTTCGAAAATTAACTTGGTAGTTGGTATACCCCAAATGCAGTCGTAGAAAAAGTAGTACTTACATTTTTGACAATAACCTTTTACACTCCTGTGACCATTAGTATTATAACTGGAAGTGTTATAAAGGCTCCGATATTTTATACAAAAATATATGGAATTAGTGTCCGAAACGGTCACCGTAAGACAGACTGTATATCGAGGCGATTGTAAACACAATTTCACAGTCATACCTGTGCCATAAAAAATACCAAAACAAATCTATTTTTGGATGATGCCGCGGGTGAAAGTTTGTTTTTAGTAAATGAAGAGAATGCATCGCTCCATAGAACGAGGTCTCTGTTAGAATAATTCAAAATATATTTCGGTCTTGAACTGATAACAATTAGATATTAAATCAACTGGTACATTTGTTTTTGGACGTGACCGTTATTGAATACTGATTTCCTTTTGTACAGAGTCATTCTCTCGAAAGCAAAATTTTTAAGATTATCCGTTTTTATTTATTGTACATCAAAAGCAACAAAGTTGAAGAATTGTTTGTTGTTTTGTAAGTAATTATTTATAAATCTTAAAATAAATCACTAGGCTATAACTTACACTTATTGAAATGCAGTTAAACTTCCATATGTATAATTAAAATTTAGTTTTACTAAATTTATTAATCTTTTAGATAACTGACACCTTGGTATTTCATACACTTATTCTTTTAATATCTTTATACCACAATATACCAATTATTAATTCTATAGATTGTCTGAATATTTTACCTTAATTTATTTCTTTTTAAAAACAAATTTGGTATATTATTTCCACTGTAGCCTATGGTTCATAAAGATTAAGTAAATCAGAAATGCCACAAATGTAACTAAAATTTGCTTTTTATTTTATTGGCTTTTCATAAAGTATCTAAATGCCACCACTACGCTTAATTTCCTGTAAACTCAAATCAAACATTTAATAGCTAAGAGTTGGCCTTATTTAAATAACATATATTCTCCAGTTTTCATCTAAAAATGTAATTTGTTTATTTTCCTTAAAAGTTTGAGGTTAAATGACTTTTCCTTAAAAGTTCTGTTTGATGTTTTACTTTTTCTTGATTTTGCTTGCTTGCTTCGTTTACGATCAAGCGTCAATAGGGAACTTTTTATATTATTTTTTATAAACAATCATTTTGGAAGACATTTATTCTCTCATGTTTTGATTGTGGTCGAGTACAGCCACTAAAAAAGGCTAAACTTGTTTAAAAATTTTGAAGCGTATTTGAATTAGACAGTGATCAAATATCGGCCAGGTAATTAATTATTTTATTTATTAAGGCAAATTTTAATTATTCAATTTTACATATTTATAATTTTGGCTACAATGGATTTTTCTTTTTTTATAACTCGACGGCCACTTTATAAAAACTTTCACTGGGCGCTTTATAAAAGCTTTCACTGTGCACTTAATGCAAGATTCCACCTTGAAAGCATTTCCAGTTTGAACTAAGTAAAAGCACTAATGTAATTGGTAATACTTAAAATTACAGGTTCCCATTTGAAGTTTTTTCTCTCGAAAACAAAGGCTTTCAAATCGAAGCAGTAATTCTTTTCCTCACAATTGGCAAAAGTTTGTACAAGATGACTCCCTTTTACGTGAACTAGACTTTTGGTCTCATTTGTCTCCACTACTCAGTTGAGCAACTAGGTCCTGGGCTACCAGGACTCACAGCTAAATGTCAACTCCAGTTTGCATGAGTGGCCAACAGAAGTCTTGGTGAGAACATTTAAACATAAATTTATTTATTTTCACTGTTTACCAGTACCTTTTATTATTTAACCATTTTAAAATTCAAAAACCATAATTAATTATACCTAACCTTCTCATATTCAAAGGCTTTTAATAAAAAGTTATCTTTTTTTATAAATTTTTCAAAACATTGTTTCAGCAGCAATTACGTACACTTGTAAAGGATGGAAGATATTTTTTTTATTTTAATGTGTGTTGGCTTCCTTTCATTATCTTTTCTTCTGAGCTTCTTCCTCCTTACATTTCCTTTACAACGGGTCTGATTTTGCCTTGGAGGCTATGTGGCCCTGTGGCCCGATACTTAACATAAAATACGTTTTGAGGAACATCAAGATTTGTGAAACTTGTAGTATTAATTAAACATTTTTAAGGGATGATAGAAAATGTTTTAAAAAATATTTATAGTCAAAGCTTTTGATTTTATATAAAAAACAATTTTTGACTACCTACCAATTTAACTAAAAGTTAACGCAGGCATAAATTTTGTTTTCGAAATAATATCGTCAATAATTTTATCATAATCGAATACAAAATTTCTCTTCCCTTTTGACAATACGAGCTCTAAAACTATATGTTCGGACGATGTACGAAATGTAAAAAAAAACATATTTATATTTGATTTAAACTGTTTTTTTTTTGTCTTCTTGACTGAAAAATCAAGTCACATACTCTTTACCTAACATAAATTCCGATCGTGAGGAATAATTATTTTATTTTGGATAATCTAGATAAAAAATAACAAAAACGTACTTGCTGATAAATCTAGTTAACAGCTGTCAGCTTTGGTTTTATTTGCTATGTTTTCCTATAAATTCATAAGAAAATGACAAGTCGTGTTACAACGAATAAAAAAATGCGAAAAATTATAATATCTGTGTACTGCAGAGGTAAATCTATGCAAAAAATGTCCAATGACTTAAATATTGCAAAATCAACAATCGGGGTTATTATTAAAAAATATGGAGATACAGCTAGTGTTAATGTTCGTGGTAAAATCCAAGCCTGCCTCCTCGCCGTGCCCTCTATATGCGATTCCTTGTCCACCTATGAATAAAATTCCATCGATGATCCGGTCGGTCTATAATTTCCAAAAGTCTTTTTTATATGAAGCAAGCATGAATGCTCTCACGGCACTTTCATGGGAGACAAAGTTTTCATGTTTTGCTATTTGATCGTTAAAATGTTTAATAGTTACTTTAATTCCATTAGCGAAAGCAGGCTCTTTTCCAGAACTAAAAACTATACGAATACATTTACGATGCTGGTTAGTTTGATCAGGTAAAGTAGGAAAATATGTTCTACCATCACTAAATGGAAGTAAGAGGTCTAATTTTTTACAATTTTTAACGAACAATTTTCTGACAAATTTCCCTAATAACCAAGGCTTTGTACGCCGATATTGTCATTACTGTGATCGTCATCAGTATGACCACTAGCGTTATCGATAAAGTCATGCGACTTAATTTCACGTTCAGTATCAGCAGAAGCAGACTGATTAGACAACTCATCTATTTAACATATAAAGACATGAGGTGTTATTTGACTGATATGAGCAGTAACTACAACTTGCTAGCCAGGAATTAGGAGTGCATGTGCATTTTCTTCTGCACTTACCACAATTCCAATTTTCTATAACTTGCGTTTGACCTGCTCGCCCCTTTTCTTAGTTGCTATTTTATATACTCGTTTCATGCGATTCGTTTCAAATTTTGGTGCTATGTATAAATCATAAATAAGATTATTTTAATACACACAACTTTGATATCGCTCATTGGTGTGAACACTTGTATAAAATTTTAGCAATTTTTTCTGGAAATCGGTCTCGGAGTTCCGAGCTTTCAAAAAATACATTTTTTTTTTAATTTTCAAGGACGAAAATCGTAAACCATATGAATTTTTTTTATGTATGTACATCGATTATTCCACGAGGGTTTGACCAATTAGAATTTTCAGGGAATATTCAGGATGTTACCAGAGTGGTCCCATAGCAAGTATATTGAAAAAATGTTAAAAATGGCCGATGTTACATTGAACAATATATGCGTCTAATGCTGCATTCGCCGTTCGGTCAGGAATAAATAGTATGTATGTTACCATTGTATATTGTATAATAAGACTTGTTATTATACAATGATACTATTTGTTAAACTTGACTGTCATAATGAAATTTGTATAAGTAGAAAAGGATGAAATAAAAAATTATATAAAAAAAAATAAAATCGACTTCAAAAAAATGCACTAAAAAGTGAAAAATAATGTTTTATTATTAGGTAATTAAAAATAAGTTTGGCGCCGACATTACAGAGTAAAACTCTCCAGCTGAAATAAAATATTATTTTTCACTTTTTAGTGCATTTTTGAAGTCGGTTCTATTATTTTTTAATACATTTTTTTTTAAATTTTTTGGTTAGTATTACCTCCTTTATTAGAATTAACAAAGAACATTATTTTAAGCCATTAAATAATAATTTTCATTGTGACATTATTTATAAACACAATAGTGAAGAACTAGTGTTTTTGGATAGTCAATGGTTTACCATAATTTTGCCCCTGAAAATTAAAAAAATGCAATTTTTGAAATATTTCCAAAAGTCAATGATATATTTTGTTGAAATTTTGTATAGAGGAGTTTTTGACGATGCATAATAGATTCAACATTTCCATAAAAAATAGCTAATATATTTTTTCTAGAAATCGGTCTTGTTTGCCCCCTTAGGCTCGCACGCCAATGAGTGACGTATGTCAAAACAATAACATTTTAAATGTATACACAGCACTAAAATTTTAAACTAATCTGGTAACTATTTTCTGAGAGATCAGGGTATATTTATAAAAAGTGGATAAAATTTTATATACGGTCAAAACTTTCTTCCGGTTACCCTGTATATTCCAAAACAATTTATAAAACATATATTTTAAGAATCTGCAAATAACTTTTGTAGTTCAGCTTTTTGATAATCTCGATACAAACTGAGAGCATGATATAATGAGACCGTGCATGACTAAGTTGAGTAACCTTAATTCTAATCTTAATACACAGTTTATTGGTAATAATATTTTTTATAACATTTCCGACATAAAAATTAATATAAACATCATCTGTTTGGTTTTACATTTTTTATTACTTAGAATTATCGCTTCACCCCCTGCCGCAAACAACAATAACCCGAATAAGGTTTACGTGGCTTTTATGCTAATGCTTTGAGGTTTTGCTTTCCTTTAGTATAATTTTTTGCTTAAGTTGTTTACTCTACATACGATCGAAATTTTAAGGTCTTTTAATACATTTTTTTTTTGGAAGAAAATACAGCCGATTTAGCCTCAAAAATCAAAAACAGACGTTTAAGGCATATATTTATATCTGTGTGGTCATAGATATTTATATCTATGCGGTCATAGATATTTATATCTATGCGGTCATAAATATGATGAAAACCGGTCCCGCGCCGTATCGGGAAGATTCGCATCTGTTGTTTATCTGTGGTAGCACTTAAGCATCCTGTAAACTATGTTTAGTCATATGTATTGTATGTTTACTCATATTATGTTTGCCTACAAAATTTTTCGCTGCCTTGGAAAGAACTCCTTACGATCTCAATGTGAACTACAATCCATCCTTCCGCGATTCTTTAATGTTTTTAGTATATGTTTCCATTATTCCGACATTAAAACATTTTTATAATAAATTTAAAAAGTCATTTTTAGTGTGAATTTTTTAGTTGAGTAGATAATGTATTTCGAAAAAGATAAATTTGTCCGAATTCAAACTAAGCTGTCGGTCTACGAGCGAACCTTATCCAACTATTTTTTTAGTGCTTTCTTTTTTTAGCACATATACTTATATATGTAGTTAGAGGTATGCATTGTAAAGTTTAAGATATGCAGCAGTATATTTTAATTGCATAAAAGATGAAACTCACGGTTGTACGCCAGTGTTTATATATGAAATATGATAAAAGACCATTGATGTTAAACTCGGCAGCACTGGATATTTTTATGTTGCTGTTAAAGTACCGGCAGATGGACTTTTCCCATTTATCACTGACTCCAAATTATACCGTTACCCTTAACTAAAAGATGCAGAAGATGAACAGAAGAAAAAGAGAAAGGCATACGTAAATATACGTTTGGAAACGATACACTGAGAAAAACCATAAAGTTTTATGTGAAGTGTTACTTTGGTAGGTTTGCCACAGCAATCATATAGTCGTAAAGATTCGAGATTATGATTAAAAACTGATAATTTATTAACTATAATAATTTATTAACTGTGATATATTAAATTATTGTTCTGTGTTAAAAATGGCCTCTAGACATTCCATACTTGTTATGCAATTAACCCAATTTTGAAATTAGTCAACCAGCCAGCCTGATGCCTAAAATAGTCCATTAAAAATTATTGAGAAAAAATTCTGTGGCAATAAGGCAATTTAAAATGTTTTCAAAATTGTTTTCATGTACGGTTCAAAAACATTAATATTGTTTAAGAGTAAAGTAGCATTTTTCAACCAATACAAAGTGAATTTTAAATTATAGTCGTTATGTAGTAAAGCGGAAAAGTCGCCCCTTTGTTAATTTCCATACTAATTGTGATATCGGCCCGAAATTAAAAAGTTTAAATTAATAACCAATTACTACTTTTTAAACAAATAATAGCATTTTAAACTTTCAAAATGGTATTAAGTATTTAGGCAGCTACTGATTTTTTTTTAGATTAAAATTATTCTAAAATTCGTACGTACGTCACTGGTAAATTTCTAGAAAGTGTTGCAACGTCAAATTAAGCTTTTCTATTTGGTTGTAACCTCGGCACACCTCGTAAATTTCATCAAACAATCTGAAGAGATATGAAATAATTACTTTATCAGAAATACTAAATATTCTATGTCTCTGAATCTAAACTATTCTAAACATTTCTGGATATTCAATTTTTTGAAACACTATATTTACCGAGGTATTTACTTAAAGAGAACTCTGTGCATTTGTGTAAATATTTTTTCATTTCACTTCTAATAATATATTTAAATAAGGTCAGATGATGTTGACATTGTTTATATTCCTATTTAGATATTTCTTTTGTGTTACAAAAACAGGTTTTTATGTTTAAGTGGCATTTGAATGGTATTATTATTGTTACCTAGACGATTTACTTTGTTTTCCTATTGGTGTTTATTCTCAAATGAATGATTTATTTTTTAATTATTTTAGTATTATTGATGTCTAGTTGAACATCTTATATGATTTGTTACTTAAAACGGTTTAAATATAGTTGAAATACATTTATTAATGAATGTTAAGTGTTAGAAAAATCTCATCGAACCATCTCTTTTTAATACTTTGAGGAAAAAATCTCAAGGAACTGTCGGTTTTTATATCCCCTAATGAGAGGGAACCCAATTACCGGAAAGTTTTCTAATAGTGAATTGTTTCTTATATCCAAGAAGTCAGTAGCGGCTCGTGGTGAATTATATTGGGAGGTCAATAACTAATTTAAAAATAGGCATACTTAAAATAAAAATAAATATCTTATCTTTAAATTGAGCTTTAAATTCTCTTGAAGTTCGGGTCTACTCTTCGTTCTTTAGAATTGGAAAAATGCTGAATGACACGTTCGTTAAAATTGCACGCACGTTCCTTTTATAAACGATTTCTCGATACTTTGCTAAAGCGGATAGTCTATCTTGGCCCAACTCCTCAACAAAATTTATAAGCCCTCGAAAAACCCCTGGATTTTCGGAAAAAGCCGTTTCATCAGGGCCACGTAGTGCCAGCTCGAATGCCCCACAAAATTTTACACAATCTATAATTTTGTTTAAAATATAACGATTTTTGGATACATTTTCATTAAAATCTCTAAGGGATTTTCTATAAGCTGTGTCTAGCTGAGTGCGGATATCAACACTTCCGACCGTAGCATAGTTCACCGAACATTTCATGTGATCTGCAGAAAACGCATGTTTTTTTTCTTTTAAGTGTTGATACCGGTTTTGCACCATTATGAGTCCGACGAGTCCTTAGAAAACAACAAACAAACATAACAGTAAAATAAGTTAAAGACTTCACAACCATATATCCAGTTAGCTAAACCGTACATACTTTTGCAAAAGTTTCAATGAACCTCTTTTTTGTTTTTACTACTTTGTCATACACTAACTTCTGGCAAATTGCAACCACTTACCATGAAATCGGTTATTTTCTCAAAATTAAGTTCGTTAGCACTCTTTAGTTGTTTAATTTTTTGCACTACCGACATTTCATCTACATTCACAACTAAACATAGACCGTCTTGAAATTGGTTATTTTTGCAAAATTAAGGTCGTAAGCACTTTTTAGTTGTTTATTTTTTTGCAGTGGTCACTGCCAACATTTTATTTCCTGTATATTTCCAACTCACACATGAATCATAAAAATAAAAAATATATATTACAAAAAACAGTATATAAATCAATTTTCATCGGTTAAAAACGTCCGAAACAATACAGAGTTAGAATATCGACCGCGCGACCTCTGAACAACTGAACTTCCGCATTCCGACGTGATGCCGTGACCGATCGATCGAATTATGAGAAGAGACCGGCTGATGACCCAAACCGCGATTTCATATTCCGTTTGCTATCACGTATCGGTAACGGTGAAATCTTCGGGTGCTTTTGTCAAACTTTAAGGTAGTCACGGTAATGCGGTCTGCCCAGCCTAGCTTAGAATGGCGTATTTTATTATGCCTAAGGAACGCAAAGAGACCATTCGAACCGCCGCCGCCGCGCCGCGCGTGGCTAATAGTGTAGCGTATTTAACTTTTCCCAAGGTTCGCGTTTTATTACAACTATTAGGAGGGACGGTCAAACAAATAATTTATTTTCTGAAATATTTTTGGGGTGTCATTGACCAAATGACCCTAAGGGGGAGCCGCCACTGCAAGAAGTATGTAACATAATACTAAATAACTATGTGTCAGATTAAAAATGGTCAGACTCTACTATCCCTGATAGAAGCAAATATTCATAATGATGGAAGTTCTCGATAATTTACCGTTTTTTTTGTTTAGTTATACTTGTTTAAAGTCATTTCAAATCATAATAATTTTTTTTCTATCTTTCCTAATCGGCTTGTAATTTGGAACATATACTACTCGTATACGTTTAAGTTAAATGAAGAAATATATAAAAAAAATTTAAGGTATAAATGCATTTGTTAGATATTGGTTCGCCATCTATGAGCTGGTAACGAAACTAGACAGATGGCCAGCAGTGTAACATAAAAGCACTATTAATGTGAGTAATATATTACAACGACGTAATACTAATTCATATAC
Organism: Kuschelorhynchus macadamiae; assembly: GCA_030620095.1. NCBI lineage: Eukaryota > Metazoa > Arthropoda > Insecta > Coleoptera > Curculionidae > Kuschelorhynchus > Kuschelorhynchus macadamiae. Next base: position 16,997 of record JAUTXW010001544.1, read on the forward strand.
GGAAAACGTTGGCTCTCGGAAAATTATTGGAGTTGCATGGGGACTGCATATATAACAAGTACAACGCGAGTTTCATCTTATTTTGTCTTACAGCATCTTTTTTTCTCTCTCTTTGATCAGATTTGAGGTTTTTAGCAAGCTACTAGTTTGGTGAATAGGTTTGGATTTTTATTATTGTTAGTTATGATTAATATCTGTATCTCCACAAGTGTTCATCATTCATTGGCAAGAGAATCGGCCCAAGATGGTAAACTACCATGCGACCAACGTTTAAATGCATTTGTAGCATCCGTATGATGTCCGCTTGAAAGAAATTCTATCCTTAGTGGGATATTTCTCTCGCATTACCTTAATTCTACAAGAAATCGAAAGAATATTGTAACGGGGATAATAAAGTCTTGACACACTAAATCAATTTTAAGAAATATCTCGATATATCCTGCTTAAGATTGGAAAATATAATTTGAATGGCATCTTAAGATTCATAACTATCTATAGACCAAAGCTGTAAGCCATCAACTAATCGATAACTTGGATATACCCATGTCTGGTGCGCTCTAGCTTCGTTATAACCACTTTAAATACACTAACCTGTCGGCGAGCCTGTCAGTCAGTTATAATCTTAGGGAATCGAACAACTCTCAAAAGAAGTTATATTATTGAGCTTGATCTGCAATCAAAGTTTTTACATTTCATAACGTTAATGAATTAATAAGTTTAAATCATTGTCACTGAACTAGTTTATAAAAAATAGTTTCGTATTACTAGTAGGACCGTACTTTATTATTAAATTAAAAAAAGTTTCATTACGAGAATGCAGCAAATAGTTGGTTGGGGAAGTGGCAGAAACATAAATAAAGTGAGCTCCTATTTTATCCATAATGCCCTGAATTATCAGTATTTTGCTCATTTAAACAAGATTTCAAGAAGTAACAGCAACTATTTTCTGAATGTCCCTTTTCCGATTTTTTACTATATATGGTCATTTTTTAAGTGCATAATAATGAACTTAAGGATAGTTTAAAAAAAAATTTGTTGGTAACATGATGGTCTCTAGTTGTACTCGTTTTTGTATTTTTAGGAAAACCAAGTAAATTAATGAACGTAACACTAAGAATTTAGATATAAGGCAATTTATAATCGACAGAATGCAAATTAAACGGGAAATTGGGAGGGTGTTATAATCAGCTGTGGCAAGCACTTAACATAAATTCTCTAGGTAGGGCACAAAATATTAAAAAAATCCTGTACAAAGGTGCTTGGCTACGTACTCAGATAGGAAAATCACGAATTGAGACAAACTAAAGTCAACATGATTCTGCGCTGTAATTACGAGCTAAATTGCTGTTTGATTTAGCTATTAAATCAGTGCAATTTTTAATCCTCGAAGCCCTCTCAGCACGTTTTTTAGTACCCGTTAAATAAAATAAGATTGTGATAAAATGGTAATAAAGCTTTAATTTTTAAAGAAAATAAACAGTAAACCAAGATAAAAAAAAACAATATGACATTACTAGCAAGTGCTGTTTGGCTGTTTCAATTATTGCTGTGCTAAATAACAGTTCTTAGGGTTTAAAATATTTCACAGTTATTTCAATATAGGCTTGCCTTTTTGCCTAATAGATTTGTCAGGATTTTCTTTCAGTCTGTTTTGAATGTTTTGACTGTGTAAATTAACCGAAGGAATGCAGGCCGGAATTTCTGGTGTACATAAATAAAGATGCATACCATGCATGTCAGATAGTAAAACTGTTTATAGAAGTCAGCCTTAAAAAGCAATTTCATATGCGTTACACTTTTTTTGGGCCTATAAAAATAAGCGTCTTACGCACGGCATGACTAAGAAATTCACGGAAAAACCTTACTATTATTACAAGATTATCGTAAATTCTAAACCTTTACGTGTGTTTACTATAAAATTTATAAAAAACGGCATGTTTAGAATAATGTAGCTGATAAATACTTGATCTCACCTTGATGTTTATTTAATAACTTATAAGATTAATTGATGTATTATAGGCGCTGAATTTTACAATTAGTCGTAAGTTTTTGTTTTACTTACTTTATTATATTAATAGTATAGAAAGCGCGATGAACGGGCGGAATGAAATATCGCATATTTAATCATTAAAATTTTATCCATTGTGAAAAATGTCCGACACTTCTAATTGTAATGACCTGGTCGGAATTTTTTCCATAATTGGTATTTCAATGTGTTTCACATTTTTTAACTAACTCCTTGTCATGTCATCTACAGTTGGCTCACGTTAGGGTAGCTGCACTTAGAAAGCAGGACGGTTGACTTTATAGCCGGTTCTGACCAGTGCTTGTCGGCGCTTCCTTGCCTTACCGGGGTGACCAAAGCTAACGCTTGGAACACAATGGACCTTCCGTAAACGTTTAACGTAAAAACTAACCTACAAAAACGAAACTTAAAAAGTACACGTTTGTGGTACAAAAATAGGTGATAATTACGTACTTATTTAGCGAACGAGTACGGCCGTATATGGACGACGAATGCGTTCCTTTGCTTGCAGACAGGTTTTCTCGCTTTTCTTTATCTATGAGCAGACCACAAAGATTGAAGGCCTAAGTAATAGATAACTTGATTACTTTGAGAAAAAAAGGAAAGTGTATTGATGTGGGATTTAGAGACTTGCAGATTACGATTAGGAAAAGTAATTTGATAGTAACACATTCCATAATCAGGATACTTTGGGAATAAAGGAACGAAAAAAGTGGGAGGTCCTTGGACTTTGCAGTTGAACGGTGAAGGGATGGGGGTCGTTGTTTGTGCCCCCTAGCAGGAATGATTGAGGAGGACATAATGAATGATAATTCGTCAGAACAGAATCCATGATAGTATCTGTAAAACAGGGACAGATCGCCCGCTCTAGTAAAGCAAGCTTCCTTGTGATGTTTCCAATTTCAAATTCATTCAAGGATTGAAGGAGAGGCTGCTTCTCATATATGTGAGCAATACTCTAGGATGCTTCTGATTTCCGAAGTGAAAAGGGTAAACAAGTTGTCAGAAGAAAGGTATTTTCGAGCTCGGAAAAGGAAACCCAATTTCTTTACGACTGCTGTGGCAATTGAGGTGATGTGATCATGACAGCGAAGATCTTTCTGAAAAGTGATACTAACTAGGCTAAAGCAATCTTTGGCTTCGAGCATTTGATTATTCATTTAAATGTTCACCCATCGTTCTGTCGCATTATTTTGATTTCACAAAGTTTCAAATAGTAACTGTCTCACGTGTAAACTGTATTGAAAACGATTGGAGATAGTTACCATTCGAAACGTTGTGAAACCAAAATAACAAAGAATGCAAGTCTGGCAGAACGAGTTCAGTGAACATTCTACATTGTCTACCAACATCTATTTGAATGGCGTGGATATTGGAAGAAAATTTGTGAGAGAGTAAACATGATTGTGTTTTAGTGGCCTTAAACTAAACAATATTATTTGCTTCCCATTCTACAATTTTATGGTGGTCCTTGGTTAAGGATAAGGTCACTACTCTACGCTTATCATCAATTTCAGTCTTGGAAACGGGAAAATTGTATATTGGAGTGTACTATCGTCACCATAGCTGTGAATAGGATTGCTGGTAGAAAAAAGCAGATTATTGATGTGCAGAAGGAATAAGATAGGTACCAACACTGAAACCTGTGGAACGCCTGCGTTAATTTTGTGAAAGTCAGATGAATGATCGTCAACCACTAAGGAAATACTTTTGTTGGAAAGAAAACTTGCAATCCAAGGACAACGTTTTGGAGAAATACACACAGGAAGTTTGGTAAGAAGTGCGTCGATCCAGACTTGACCAAATGCTTTGAATTTGTTGAGGGCAATAATTTGGGCTTCTCTGTAGAATTCGATAGACTTGTTCCAGTTGCGGGTTACAAGGGTAAGAAGATCTGCTGTAGACCTTTGTTGGTGGAAGCCGTATTGCCTATCATGGATAACTATACCTTTCAAGGTAATTTAAAAGATCGGCATTGATATACTTCTCCATTGCCTTATTAATAAGAGTAGTGTTATGAGTCTGTAGTTAGAGGGAAGATTTTTGGATTCCTTTTTGGGAACAGGCTGTACACGAGCAGATTTCCAGCTTTTAGGAAGAATGCCGTTGTCACAGGATACTTTGAGTAATCTGGTAAAGATAGGGGCCAGTTGAGAAGCACACTTTTTTAGGGTTATAGCCGGAATACCATCAAGACCGGAGGACTTTAATTTCGTCCATATTGTAGGGCCAAGCTGGTACTGTTGGAAGAAGTGAAGAGGAGGGATTAAAGTAGAATTTGCGGCTAATTGTTTTGCAAACTGCTTTAGTCGTGGAAATGGTTTCATCACAGATTACAGATGGGACAGAGCCTTTGCAAAAGTTTTGATTCATGTTTTTGGCAAGCGAACAAACGGATTAGCTATAATTTTAGCAAGAAAGAACTTTGCATTTTATGTGTGCGTTGAAGGAGTCGAAAATGATACGATGGTAATCATTTCGGACTTGGTTTTTAACCTGATTATTTTTAATAAAATATGGCATTTATACGTCAAATTTGCAGAATATTGAATATCCTTAGTGAGAACAGAGGAGCAAGAACATGCTCCAGAGACAACCAAACGTATTAGTTCAAAAAATCCCTCGAATGGTAGTATAGGAGGGACATTTAATTATATTTTTATGCATTTCGTTATGTTTCCAAAATTCCAAAACTTTTACCCTATTTCACCTATTCACCTAATTTACCTATTGTTATTGGATATGTCGCTGATATATCGATAAAACGCCCATCGCTACTCAAGACACTGAAATAATATGTATACCAGACAAAAAAGATCCGGGGGATCATGATGCCGCTATATTATTGTTACAGGTCAGAAATAGGCAATAAAATGGTTTTCCGATAAGAAACATCCTAAGACAAATCTTTGCGCAAAATAGCAAAAGAAATAGAAATGGCTAGTTTTAAAATAAGTGTTAAAAGGGATAAATTTAGGGCAGAGAAAGATAGGTAGAAATTTGCCAATTTACCAACAAATTTTTCGTTTTTCATGGGCAATACACTTTCTACTGAAGAAGAATATTTACCCAAGCCTTCATACTTTGATCTTTTGTATGATACCCTAGAAGAAAAGGATAAAAGTGATCCTCCTTTGGTGATTGATTCCATGGATATCCTTGTGGAAAAGTCATCTAATCATAAATCTGCGTCGGATAATGCGCATAAATTCCATCTTGTTCAACTGAAGTAAATAATGGAGTTCATTGAATACTTACTACAGGGCTATCTGTCACCGACCCATTAAACAATCAGACGTTGGATTCCAAATTTTAAGTAACACATATTTGTATATACTGTCTTTTCTCCACCAGTTTCTACCTATGCCACGTTTCATTTTGAGTATAATTTAAAATAAATTGAATGGTAGTTACTGATGGTGATTTTTAAATTTTTTTATTTTATTGTCATTTTGTTCCGTCATGTTGAATTCATACCAACATTTTACAAGTGTATCTCTATTACATATAATTTTTTGCGCAATTTAAAGCCAATTGATAACAATGTTTTTACGCTGATTTTTTAAAAATTTTATTTAACTGTCATCTTGAATTCGAACCATCAATTTTACCAGTTTATATGCCGCGAACAGATCGACCGAACAGGGAAAACAGTGTTTTTGACACCTATGGACCCCGAAATGTGAAGATCTGAAAACATCTCCAAGGGTGATTTTTTTTGCGAAAACAACACATACTTCACCTCTTACGAGTGAAACAACACACACAAGAAAATTGGATAATGTTTGCGATCGCCAAAGGACATTATTCCTTTCTAAACGGAAGCAGTATATACAATTCCTTGTTCCTGTGGTGATGTCTATATTGGAGAAACTGGACGATCCATATCGACTAGGTTTAAAGAACATGAACTATGTATTAAAAAGAAACAATTGAACAATCTGCTGTATCTGAACACCAACATTCCACTGGACATGTCATAAATGTCGGTCTAATGTCCTCAGTGCAATATCCATTCCCTCTTAAAACTTGAGTTAGTTTCTCTGTTTCCGATTGTAAAGAATTTTAGTAACAAATCGCGAGGGCTCTGTAAGCCATAGAATTAATAACTGATTGCTTTTGTGCCGGATGTTGATGGGAATTTGCATTTAGGTATCTGTTCGTATGCGTTGGTTTTCTATATACGGAGTGTCGTGAACCATTCCCTTTCCTTTGTACAAGAACATTTAGAAAGGGAATCGCGCCTTCTGATTCAATTTTCACTGTAAATTTTATATTTATTCCTTGTTCCTGTGGTGATGTCTATATTGGAAAAACTGGACGATCCATATCGACTAAGCTTAAAGAACATTAGAAAAAAACAAATTGTATAATCTGCTGTATCTGAACACTAACATTCCACTGAATATATTATAAATGTAAAAGAAACCAAAGTTTTTGCATCGGTTTAGGGGTTCTATATACGCAAAATTAGAGAATCTATCGAAATTTATAAGCATCCCAACAGTTTTAGAGTATTTTATAGTTTCAATTCAGTCCATATCATACGTGGAAACCGATCGTGACACCGGGTCACGGTTCGGTGAACGCAGGTCAACTACAAATAGTCGGCTTAGGTCTCTACGGGCTCATTCAGTGTTCCGATCTCGTGAATTCAAGATCCCTGAAGATGACTCGTGCAATCGAAGGCGAAACGTCGGAAAGTGATTCTGTTTTGACAAGGTCTAGTTCCAAGAACCATGATTTCTTAAAAGACCGTCTCTATTTAATGTAGTATATATGTAGACACTCAATATATAAATGTCTGTTTGTGATTTCAATAAATTTTTAGTATGGAATAAAATATTATTTTTTACGTTTTAGTGCTTTTTTTGAAGTTGGTTCTATTTTTTTATAAATTTTTTTTGTACATCCTTTCAACAAAAACTATAACGCTTTTTTTACTGAGGTGTACATTTTTACTTCCCCTTCGCTCGTAAGACGGGAAGTATGTGTTGTTTTCGCAAAAAAAATCACCCTTGGAGATGTTTTCAGATCTTCACATTTTGTGGTCCCTAAGTTCAAGATGACCGTTAAATAAAATGTTTAAAAAAGGAAACTCAACACAATGAGCGAAACGCTGATTTAAAGTGAGAAATTTTTCTTCATTGTTAACCTAACCCAATATATATATATATATATATATATATATATATATATATATATATATATAAGGTATATATATATATATATATATATATATATATATATATATATATATATATATATATATATATATATATATATATATATATATATATATATATATATATATATATATATATATATATATATATATATATATATATATATATATATATATATATATATATATATATATGCATTTAGGGTGGAGCGAAAACATTTTTTCCCGATTTTTTATTCGTAATAGTGCAAGAAAGTTGCGTACAGGGTCTCTGATAATGAAATGAAATTAATTTTTGGGATCAAACAATGTTTAGAGGGTCCGCCGCCAACCATTGCATTGAAAAAAAATGAAAAAACATCATTTTTTTAATGAAAATTTAAAGTAAGTTTTAAAATGATTTCAATGTCATAATAGTACTAGGTGAGTACCTTATACATAAATAAATAATACTGCACAAATTGGCCTAAGTTGAAAAACGTCTTGAGGGTCCGCCACAGATCTAAATATGAGACATTTTTACATATTTTCTTACGTTCAAAGTTCAAAGGCGCCCTTATCCGTAAACAAACGGTACGCGCTGCATCTTCGGCGCAAAGCCGAACCCGAACCGAACATGACCCGAGCTTAGATTGCGCACGAAATTAAATACATTTTAGATTCAGTTGTCTTGTGGCAGTCATTGAAGTGTAAATGCAGTTCGTTTCATTTCTGTTAAAGAATTCGCGCCGTATTTATTTGAGTATTAGAATAATAATTGTTATCTTTTAGTTGAAAAGTGATAGTGATATCTATAAAACTGTATAATTATATAAATTTAAGTGTGTTTTAATTAACAAGATGGCAAGTGCTGCAAAAACTAGAGCTAAAACATTATGTCCTATATTTGGACAAGGAAGTGACTTTAACAATCGTGTTTTGCCAACATTTTATGATGTAATGAAATGTTGTATTGACGTACGGGATAAACGCATGCCTCATGCAAATTCTAAAGAGGCAACGGTTCATGAAATCTCGCAAATAGTAGTTCATAAAGTTGAAGATATATGGAGAAGAGCATCAATTCCTATAGTAAGTACTAATAGAGCCATGAAAATTCTAAAAGACTATCACAAGAAATATATGAACCTTAAAAAATCTAGCCACCGAAAGCAATCATTTCAGATCAAAATAGACCTTTTTGTAAATGAAGCAACAAAAAAATTATTTGATATTGCTGCATGTAAATGTGTAGATTTTACTATCTGTGCTTGTCAAAAAAGTCACAAGGTTCCAAAGATAGAACAAACATTTCTAACCGACCAAAGAACAACACGAAAGATGGCTATAAGTAATGTTGATAAGAAAATGACACATACATTAACTAGAAGAGAAGAACGGAAAATGAAATCTAGCAAGAGTGAAAAACAAACGGACAACATAGAAGCTGTAAAGGAGACAAAAAATATCTTAGTAGAGGATTGCGACTCTAAGAATGATAAACAAGATACTACTTACCAACCAGAAAAAGAATCTATGATACCAACAACTTCAAGTCATAAAAAGAAATCACAAATGAGAACGGTGTTATCTACTCTTGCAAGAGAATGTGACAGAACATCAATTTCAGATCGCTCAGCAGCAAAAATATCAACGGCTGTATTAACAGACATGGGAATTATCTCGAAAGAAGAGAAGTCTAGTGTTATAGACAGACATAAAATAAGAAGGGAACGAAAAAAACTCAGAACTTCGTTACAGAAAGTAGAATCAGTTCCTAGCCTTCAGTCCGTATATTTCGACGGAAGGAAAGATAAAACCTTGAAAAATGAGAAAATAGGTAGAAAATTTTATAAACGATCTATCGTAGAAGAACATATAGTACTTATCGAGGAACCAGAATCTAAATACATAGGTCACGTATCTCCCGAATCTGGTAATGCTAGTAACAGTGCAAAAAGTATACTAGAGTATTTAAATAAAGAGTTCGATTTATCGCAGCTGGCAGCTGTGGGATGTGACGGCACGCCAACGAATACTGGGCCTAAAGGTGGAATTATTCGTTTGATGGAAATTCATTTGGGAAGACCGCTTCAATGGTTTGTGTGCCAATTGCACGGAAATGAACTTCCGCTGCGGCATCTTTTTCAAAACTTGGACGGATTAACTTCAGGCCCTAAAAGTTTTTCTGGACCCATTGGTACTTTGCTACAGACTTGTGAAACTCTTCCACTGGTGAAATTCTCCCCAATTAAAAGCGAATTTGATTTTTTTGCTGTCAATTTGAATGATCTAAGTTCAGATCGGGGCTATCTTTTAGAGCTATGCCGTGCTATTGTGGGTGAGAACTGGTCAGTCGACTTAGCTAACAAAACTCCAAGGAAAATGGCTCACGCTCGCTGGTTGACTACTGCAAGTCGAATACTACGACTATATGTTGCAACCGTTGGTCCCTCTGATGCTCTGGTGACACTGGCTACATATGTGGTGAAAGTATATGCTCCTGTTTGGTTTACAATTAAACAGAACAGTTCATGTTTTGATGGTGCGCGGAATTTATGGAAATTAATGAACTATTCTCGATATTTGGACAACTCATACCAGAAAATAATAGATCCAGTAATCCAGAGAAACGCTTTTTTCGCTCATCCAGAAAGTATTCTTCTGGGTATGCTGAAAGATTCGAGACAGCACATTAGAGAACTTGCTATACGTAGAATTTTAAAGGTACGACAAACCTCCCCGAAATCTTGAGTAAATATCAGAGCTTTCAAAATTCCAGAACTTAATTTTAATGCTCTTGGGTATATTGAAATTTTCAACTGGCAGGATACAGCAATTACTGAGCCACCCATTCTTTCGAAAATTTCAAATGTTACTTTCGAGGAAGCAATCAAAACAGGAGACATTATCGATATAGTCAGATTTCCCTGCCATTCCCAGGCGGAGGAGCATTAAACTTGTCACAGAAGCATCTACTTCTGTTTGTGGCCAAAACCAAAGAGATGGTTACATAAGAGCTAAATTAACGTCTCAAAATTTAATGCCGAAGTTTGAAACTAAAAAAGATTATAAAATGTAAAAAAAATAACAAAAATTTGAAGTTTAACCTTGGGAGGAAGGAAGGAAGGAGGGAGGGAGGAAGGAAGGAAGGAGGGAGGGAGGGGGGGTGGAGCTCGAATAGCAGTCACCTCCACGTGGTGGGCTCTGGGTTATTTTGTTTAATTATAATTATTTACCAATTAAACAAAATAAGCGAAGAACTGCTAGAAAATTATAAAGTAAAAATATTGAAATATTACAGTAATTTCTTTATTTTTCGTATATTTCGAGGTTATGGCGGACCCTCAAAATATAATTTTTTTGCGTCAACGAAAATTTTACGTTGTTAGGGGACGTTCGGAGAGTCCTTTTTTTCCTATTATGAGTTATAATTTTTTGTCATATGATTAAAAATAAAAAAACAGATACACCGTGTTTTTAAGAAAAAAATAGAACTTCAAAGCTTCGGCGGATTAGTTTGATTATACAATTTGCCATAGCAATAATTAAAAGTATACTATGTATACAGTATGTAGAATAAAAAGTACAACACATATTTACCAATAATTATCGTACAAGGTTGCAAATGTGTTACCTTTTTGTTTGGTTTCTATATTTTTATGCTGAGAAGGGTAGTGAGGTTACACTACCTTTATTGCCAACTTCTTCATTGATTAATAAAATCATTGTTAAATAAGCAGAAATTATACAAATTACAACATGATACAATTATTTTGATTGCACGTTGTATTAAGTTAACGTTTACATATTTCAAACTTCGCTGTCGAGATTTTAAAAATCTAAAATTTGCTTTATTACAACCCTTGTAAAACTCGAACTGTAATTGTATTTTCGCTGTCTTCTAGCTTGTCTTACCCTGCCATCATATGGAGTCATACATCAGGTCTTAAGAGGATGTGCTTCATCTCCAATTATATGATATTTCAAACCAAATAATTACTTTCGACCTTGCTGATCTACATGTTTGTGCATAGAATTATTAGAAACCTAAAATATATTTTGTTGACAATATTTATTTAAACTATAAAAACTATAAATTTAAAATGATATTGACAAAATATTTATTTTGTTCTCCAATGGAATTCTAATCATGACAATATAGGTCAAAATTGAAAATTTGAATGAAACCCAGTCAATTTGCCAACATATTTACCCTTGCATCATTTGCACTTTTAGGAAAGTGGGTAAAAATTCTCTTTGCACTGCATACTCCCTGCGGATTTATTGATTGAAAAATTTTTTTCAATAATCATTTTTCTGTTGGTGTAGCTGTCATTTTGATCCAAATAAACTTTGATTGGGTTGTGACAACCAGTAATAACCCATGTTATAATTATACAATTGAACAATATATTTTGAAATGTAAATGCCAAGTAGATGGTATTACTTGATTACACGCACTGTCTATCCTAAAATTACACAAAAGACATATTATGGAAATTATCATTGTCACAAAATATGGCTGAGGATAGAAAACTATGTCTTAGACGTCTCAATAAAATATATTCTTTTTGTCACAATTTTCTTGTAGAGATAGGTTATTTTAAAATTAAAACAAATGTTTATTTAACTGTTTTATATATTAAATATCATTCCCTTCGTCAATATGGGCGAGTATAAATATTTATAAAATTAATTATCCTAACTTATATGTATTTTTAAATAAATTAGTTATAATAGATTTTTAACTACCTGGAAATCTACTTAGATTTTTAAATTGCTCTGCTACGTCCTGTCGCTCATTTTCATCTGGCCACTTTATTATTTGAGTTTTCAGCTTTAACATGTATTCTAAACATTTTGTGAAATAACTAAATGAACAGTGGATTGAGTCAAATTAAATCTATCCGAAATAGAAATTGGGGAAACCCCTCAGGTACAAATGGTAATTTAGGCAAAATGGCATTTTTCAACTTCCTGTGGCTGGCATGGAAAATGTTGACATTTGATGCTTGCAATAATTTTTGTTGTTTTGATTGGAAAATATTTCTTTTCGTACAGAACAATAAAAAAAGTTAAAATATTTATTGATCCATTCTTCTTAAAAACAAGGTGACCGGTGATGTTCTTGCCTTTGCTGCAAAAGAATGCATTTTTCTATTATTAAAGAACTATATGCACTGTGTGAATTTGGTATTTATACAGTGTCTTTGTAAATTTATGAAGGAGCAGTTTCAGAATATAATACATATAATGTCTTTTCATTTTTACTTGTTCCATCAACTGAATTCCTACCCATATTTTACAATTTTCTTTCTATCTATACCGCACTCGACTTTTGGGCATAATTTAAAATAAATGCAATAAGTAGTTTTTACATTGACATATACCGCCATTTTGCTACGTCATGTTGAATTCGTACCAGTTTATCACTATATAACAGTTAATTTTCTCGATTTTTACCAAAATAGTACCAGAACATCCCCATATGACTCTCAATTTTTTCTCAAAATTTGAAGTCAATCTGGTCAGTTTTTAAGCTATGCCGCGAACTGATAGACAGACGGGCTTACGGAATTGATGAAAAATATTTTTTTGGCATCTAGGGAGGTTAAAACATGAAGGTATGTAAAACCTGAGAGGGTGATTTTTTTCGCGTTTACAAACATTTTATTTGGCTGCCATCTTGAGTTAGTACCCCAATTTTACTAGTTGACCACTATAACACAATTAGCTATGCCACACAATTGGAAATCAATTCATTTAGTAGTTCTTCAGACTGAATTTTTAAATATTTTATTAGGTTGCCATTTTGTTCCGCCATCCTGGATTCGTACCAAAATGTTACCAGTTGATTACAACATAATACTTGATGTGGTAAAAAAAATTTAAGATAAATTGAATAGTTTTTTAATAATAATTTTTTTACCATTTTACTAAGTCGTCATTTTGTTTCGTCATATTCAGTGTTTACCAAAATGTTACCAGGTCATCCCCATATGAACCTTAATTTTTGATCAAAATTTGAAGTCAATCGGGTAAGATCTGAAAAAATCTCGGAGAGTGATTTTTGCAGTAATACAATACTTCCCTTTTACGACAGAAGTAAAAAAACGGAATGTATTGTCTAACACATAATAAATTTAAACAAAACTGGGAAATAAAAACGTATACAAGTAATAAATCACAATAGAGAAGTTTTATTAAAAACGAATAAGACGTCATTGGGATGACAGATCGATAGGCACCACTGTCACACTTGTCTGTCAAATCCTAACAAAACCCAAACTCAGACCACTCCCAATCGAAAGTAGCTTATGCTGTAACTTACCGTACTGACAGCAGCTTTAACTTTTGTAATCGCTCAAAGGCTGGTGGAAGCAGCTACTGCTCGAGGTTTAGACATCAGTGGGGAACCAGCAGCTACAAAAACAGTCGAATTTAAAAAATGTTTAGTTAAATGTTTTTGTTTGTAATCTCGTACTATGGAAAAACAATAAACACCTTCGTGAGGATTTAACATAATTAGAATATCAGTAGTAGGGTATTACTACGAACGGAATAATTTTTAAAATAAGGTGAATTAAATACAAATTGGCTACAAAATGTTAATTAAAAATTATCAACTGGTCACAATCAATCATATTGTCGAACTAAAATAAAACCTTTAAAGAATCTTCAATTCCACACAACTAAACACTATTAAAGTAGTCTGCCAACTTTCTGAAAGCTGAAAATAAATGTTACTTGTTCGCTGGTTGGCACCGGTTGCAATTTTCGATAAGCTCGAACAGACTTTCTTTGTTCTCAGATGCATTTAAAAGAATGTAACACATATATTTATTTTTTATTTAGCTTTTTACCTGTGCGTACCCTTAACAGTTTCTGTTTGTTATACAATATCAGGTTCAGTCCGTGGTTGCAGCGCTTGCTCACTCTCTCTGATTAATTTGCACAGTAAATTTTATGGTTAAGTGACGATGATAAGTTTATTTACCCCACATGACTTAAATATTTATTCAATTTGGATGGGGGATTTTTTAACATCGTTACATGTCTTTGGCGATTCTTTCGTTTTTTACATTTTAGTAGTTTGTTTCAGTAAAAAAATCCGTAGTACATCCTTGTATGTTATAGTAAAAAATATTAATTGTAGTAGAAACGAAGGATATCCGTAAGAATAAAGCCAAATCACTAAATTCCCATCCGACTTTCAAAACATAAAATAATTAGCATTTTTTATCAGCCTTCGACATACTGTTAAACTGTACTTTGGCGTATCTTGTTGCGTTGGAAGAACCGCAGATTTATGGCTTGTGCCATTTTGCCATTGTATGCAAAAATAGCGGGAACAATGGCTTTGCATGTTTGTAATGGATGCCACGTGAAAAGGATGCTTTTTGACTAAAGAGAACCAGTGGATAACGAGAATGGCCACTTCTCGAGAATTATTTTGGCTGACAATAAATTATAACGTTCCACGTGGGTTTGACAGGAGAAAGAACTTACGATTTTGGGGTCACTCGGGTCAGGAGGTCAGTATTTCGTCGTTGTTTATTGACTGGCGATATACATGTGTTTTTTATGATCGTATTTTAAACCTGATTTCAAAAAGTTCTAATTTAAAGTGAGATAAATTCATGTTAAATTAAAGATATTTAGTTAAGCAGTTTATGCTAAAGACATTAAATCGTTGAATAATATTATCATTAAAAAGAAGTTAAAAAGAAAAATATTTCATTTCATTTGTTTTTTCTGAGGCTTTCCAAGAAATCCACTGTGTAATAGTTTTAACTGAATAACCTTAGCTATGAGTATTTTATAGTATAACCAGTAGCGGAAATATGATTATTACAGGACCACACCACCGTTGCATTATTTTGTAGGATGTTCTGCTCTTATATATTTTATCACAGCTTTATATACTGGAAAATCAGTTTTAAGGTTCTTTTGGTGAATATCTATTTGTTATGTGGATCGGCGCCAGCGGAACACAGTAAATACATTTTTTATTGTTATGGTTATTATATCTCCTTTCCATTTTTTAAATATTTACTTTACAAATTGGCCTAAAGGTTCAAATAACTTACCACGGACCTCCAGCTAAGCAAAGTCTAAGGTATTGAGCCACCTAGGGCTCCTAACCTGGCACCGATTCACCTAGTGCTTCTGCGCTGCCGCTCTGTGGATGCTGCCGATCCAAAGCTCTAACAAATATCACAAAATAATCATAAAACTGATATTTTCTAAAGTCAGTCAGGATATACTAGTTTCTCCTGAAATATATCAGGTTACACTAGAACGTC
The DNA here is from genome assembly GCA_030620095.1 of Kuschelorhynchus macadamiae. Classification (NCBI taxonomy): domain Eukaryota; kingdom Metazoa; phylum Arthropoda; class Insecta; order Coleoptera; family Curculionidae; genus Kuschelorhynchus; species Kuschelorhynchus macadamiae. The sequence continues at coordinate 32,496 of JAUTXW010001544.1, forward strand.
CTAGGATATATGCGAATGTTAATACGTCCTAATCTAAACTAAACTGCTGCCCAGATGAAACCGATCATCCAAGTTTTTACGAACATTTCAGACTGAGTTAATTCGGAGGTCGAGAGCACTATTTTGGCGGTTTCTTGATATCTCAGTTATTTTCGAAAATATAATTATTTTTTATCTTTTACCCAAAAACATTTAAATGGCAAAGTTTTTCAACAATATTCGTTTCAACTGACATATCTATCATATAGTATACAGGGTGTGCACAAGATTAGTGAATTTAAGTTGATATCGATATCTGGAATTTCGACTGGGTCTATTAGCAATAAATTTACTGGGATTGATAAAAAAGAAAGAATTTAAATTTGTTTAAAATGCTAGGTTCTTCAAAACATCAAGTTTCAATTTATTTCAACTCCGTTTGTTCACTGTATTCCCTGCATAATTACCTTCATTTCAGCAACGGACATATCTCGATTAGTGACACAAATTATACGGTTGCTGTACATACAGGGTAGTTCAACAGTGCGTACACGTAAAATAGCTCGGTATTTATAGGAACTAAAAAAAATGTTATATCCAAAAGTTGTAGGGACTGCTGAAAGCTACAATCTAAAGTTAGTATACTCAAAAATAATTTTAGTTTGTAGCTTTCAGAAATCCCTAAAATTTTTGCATAAAACATTTTTTTTGTTCCTATTAACAAGCTATTTTACTTGTACGCACTCTTGGACCACCCTGTATGCAGAGTAGTCGTATTTTTGTGCCACTAAGTGGGATATGTCCGTTGCTGAAATAAAGCTAATTACGCAAGAAATACAGTGAACATTGGAGTTAAAATAAAGTGAAACTTGATGTTGTAATGAACTTGTTTTTAAACAAATTTAGTTTTTTTCTTTTTTATCGACCCCCATAATTTTATTACTAATAAACCAAGTCAAAAACAGCAAAACCGTCCCGTCATTATAAACACGTGCAGAAATCACACCCAAAACAATATAATTGGCTTTTTGTGTCAAACCATTAATACGAGAGGTTGTGGCTGAATTGCCAGATATCGATATCAACTTAAATTCACTAATCTTGAACACGTCCTGTATATTATATCTAGACGGCCGCTAATAAGAGAATTATGATGTCGGTTGAAATGAATAATGTTGAAAAATTCTGTCAGTCGAATGTTTCTGGGTAAATTGGAGGTAGGTAATAGAAAAAATTAAAGATTTTCAAAAATAATTACATTCTTGAAAATAACTGAGATATCAAGAAACCGCCACAACCGTTTTTTCTTAGGAGTTCCTTAATCATTTTAGTAAAACGAGGAATATCTTATTAATATTTTTGATTTTCGGAAGCCCTACATTTTTGCAGAATTGTAAAGTTTCTGTTTGACTGTTGATCAGTTCACTTAAAAAATCAATAAGTTTGGCACATTAACAGAATTTAAGGGAAATTTCCTAATAAATCACGAAATCCGCATGTTGATAGTTTTTTCGACCTCCGAATTAACTCAATCTGAAATGTTCTTGGAGAAATCGGTTTCATTTGGCCAGTAGTTTAGTAAATCCTGAAACTCAAATCTACTGCATACGTTTTACAATTACTTTCTATACCATATGGCATGTTCACAGTTATTCTGTAGTGTTCTTTTAGACTATTAGTTTGTACATTGACTCTTTTTACTCGCTTATTTTTTTTTTACTGATACGAAGAGGCATATTTAAATCTAACTTTTGATGTTCCGATAAGATCTGCCCAAAAATATCATTAGAACTTTCTTTAGTAATTTTACATGAAACTTAAAATCGGTAAATTTCCTTTACCCGGAACTTCTCTCGTTAATTTTTAATTTAATCCCACTACCCTCTTATGAATCCGCACTTGACTGGGATTTCTAAATTTCTAAAAAATATATTAAAAGCGTTAGGAAAGTCGATATTATTCAAATAAACACCCCTTTCCGTTATTCTACTTCTAAGAATTTTTATTTTATAGATCTGGAACCATATTGAGGGGAAGAATTTTGTAGCAGACTAAAAATAAAGACTAATATATTAATATTTAAATTGCTAGTGCGGAAAAAATATTAGTCACAAGTAAATAATATTGACATGACGAGTTCGTAGACCGAGTCGTGATAATCACACCTAATCACATTTTACCGTACGTGTGATTACGTGTGATTATCACGAATCGGTCTCACGTGACATGAATAGATTAAATGCAAAAATATTTTTATTTCTCTTTAAAAGTTCACATTTTTGACACACCTTGTCAAAATAAATGTTTTACTGACAAATGTTTAGTCTTTTTATAATACGAGTTACGTAATGAACTTATTACTAATTTATTACACTAGTTGTGTAATAAAATAATTACACTACCAGTTATGCAATGAAGCATTACATAATTTAAGTTAAACTGGGTGATGTAATGAAGTTTTATTCTGCATGCCGTAGATAATAGTATATTAAATAACAAGTGTTAAAGTGGTAGTTTTCAAAACGAGGAGGTATTTAGCCCGAGGCGGTTAACTGTTTATATCATCTGCTGATGATGCTAACTTGGTTAGCGAAACGCGCGTCCAGAACGTAACAACTTCTGGTCTAGTGTGGTTAGAACTGTTGTATTTTGAACAAGTAGTGACGTAATGAGCCGATTACGTAACTAATTAAAAGTGTTAACAATTATTTATTTCGAGCCATAAGTATTGTAGGTAATAAATTTGCCGTTGACATTTGTTTTGATAAGATGTATCAAGAATGTAAATTTTTAATTACAAAGAAAATATTTTTGCATTTAAACTGTTGATGTACATAATTATGCAGATTACAGTGCGGTAAAGCACATTACTGCATTCGTGTGATTACCAACCTAATCACCCGAGTATTCACCACTGGTGACTGTAATAATGTTTTCTACTTCCATTTAGTAATATGAGTTTTAGAGTTCTATAAATAGTTTCTTAAGGGCGTATATTACAGCACTAGTGCTGTAATAAAAAAAACCGTTTCCAGCTTCTTGTCGCGTCATTTTACACTCTTTTGCCAAGTTATTAAATGACAGTAGATAAAATTTTGTACAATATTTTTGTTATAAATTCATATTACACTTGTTTTATCAAATCGGCTGACGCTTCGTTTGATAACTTTAACATCTCGTGAATATGAATTTTTACAACACTTATATTGTAAATAACGTTTACCCTATGAATATAAATATATAAAAGTCACTCATTTGTATTTCCAGTTTCTCCCATTTGTAATACTTTGAGATATCTGAATTTGTATGGTACTTGGCACAATATTCGATAACAAAGCTATTATTTGTCATATTATTGGCCGTGGTTTTTATACGCCTATCTCATTATCGTGTTCCTGGTTGCGCTTTCTCGCGTTCGCCCGGTGTCACCCACATTCATGTCTCACGTGTGCCTGACCAGGCACAATGCCGTCTGTCTTTTGCATGCATGACGTGATCTTCTTCGTCTGGGACCATTAAATGACTGTTTAACGACGCCCACGTCAAAGTATGAAAGTGCATGGTTGCAACGACTAGGGAAACCAAGGTAGAAAATAATCGTTAAGGCGCTTTAAACCTTTTTTAATATCTATTAACTTATTAGTTTTTTTTTTTGAGAGAATGAGAATCTGTTTGGAATCAATAAAGTAATGTTATTTCGTTATTTTATATATTTGCAATTTAAAAGAAAAAGTACTATATACATTTTAAAATATAGAACATCACTGTTATTAATATCTTGTTGAATTTTTAGCTCCTGCTTTAACGTATTTATCCCCTAATTTAAGGAAACACATCATCGCACCGACCACGTTTCTTTCTCTATTAAATAGTGCTACGTGCCCGGTAAGGAATCGTTCTGTAAAAACACTTGACAGTGTGGTCATAACAGAGAAAATCGGTTTCGTAAATTGCCTTTTACCCGGTACTTTCCTCGTAACAAATTCTTCCAGACAGATAATAATAAAGTTTATTATTAATAAAGTTATTTGGTAGCAACTTTTAATGGAACTTTCCTACTAATGAAACTACACTTTTATTAGAAAAATTAAAATATCACCATTTATATATAATGCAATTTCCGGGTAAAGACCAATTTACTGATTTTTAATTTTTTTTAAACACTTTAATAAGCCGCTATTTTATTCTGTCATATTGGATTTGTACTGATATTTTTCCAATTTCTACCTGTCACACTTGGTATTTAAAATCAGTTGAATACGTAGTTTTTACACTGATTTTTCAAAATTTCCCTACCCGTGTAATACATCTATTTTTTGTGCAAAAAGTCAATTCAATATGAAGGTTTTTTTAAGCTGGTTTTTAAAAAAAATTGCATGTTCGCCATCTTGAATTTGTATCTAAATTTTTACCAGCTCATCTATATATCTTACTTAGTTCTTGCGTAAAATTTGAAATCAAGCGAATAAGTAGTTTTTCAGATTGATTTTTTTTAAACAATTTAATAGGCCGCCATTGTTTCACCATCTTGGATTCATACCAAAATTTGACCAGTTTATTCTGATGCAACACTTTTAAGCTGGTTTTTTAAACAATTTGCATGTCCGCCATCTTTTATTCTTACCAAAATTTTTACCAGCTTATTTCTATATCACACTTAGTTCTTCCGTAAAATTTAAAATCAATCGTTCTCCAGTTTATTCTGATGCAACACTTGATTTTTGTTCAAAATTTGAGGTAGATTAAAAAAGTAGTTTTTTAATAATATTTTTTTGTAACATTTCACTAGGCTGTCATTTTGTTCCACTAAATTGGATTTTACCAAATGGTTATCATGTTAATTTTTCATCAGAATTTGATGTCAATTGGGTAAGTAGTTTTATAGCTATACCGCGAACAGACAGACTGACAGACAGACAAATGGAATTGAGAAAACGAATTTTTTGGCATCTAACAATATTTCAGTCTTAAGAGGGAAGTAATAAGGGAGTTATATATTTTCAGAATTCAGAGTAGGAAGGCAACCATTAAAGATTTGAGAAAGAACGATTTGGTGTTCCTGGAGAGTGCCAGCAAAGGTGCTACACACCACTATAGGCTTTAATACATTTCGTCTGCAGCTGTAACAGTAACTGTGAAGCCAATTCCCATAAGAACACTGCGGATTATTCTATATTTCCCAACCCTGCATATAAATTATTTCGACATAACAATTGCGTATCGCTTCCATTGCGCTTAAAGACTCCTGGGAATGACTAAGGGTAGGAATCATTCGAAAACAATCTATCAGCGAAATTTGAAATATTCATTACTGTCGACTGACGAAGTGAGCAGCAAGCGATTTTATCAGTTGCGGCTCCCAGGACACAAAATGGATTATTACTATATTAAATCATACCACAAAGGTTTCTCGCAGGAACTAATTGAACTTTATTTGTTTAGAAACACCGTTCCTCGGTTAATTAAGTCATGAAGGACAGTTCTGAGATTTGATACTCAGGTGGTGTGCTCCATTAGTAATTCTCGAAAATGAACCTTAGTACCGTTTGGATTCGGCGATAACTGTTAGACCTTATATTCCTGTTAAAAACCATTAAGATAGACAGCGTAAGTAGTTTGAAACTAAAACAAGTCCGGAACTCGGAAGTCGTTTCAGAAGTCATAAAATAGGTCTGCAAGTTCTGCCTCTGAATGTAGGTTTAATATAATTCTACTCACGATTCATTTACTGGATAGCTCAAGCTATTGTATGATAGAAGTAACAATCTAACAAGAAGTGGCCTTTCAAATCGAATAATACATTTGAAAATGTCTAAGATAAGTTCTAACCCAAGTTAACAAATTTTATATATTGCTCAACGGGATCTCAACTTGTAAGAGTCAAGTACTTCTGAACTTTTCGAGAATTATTTCGTCATTGAATCACGCACACATGAAACATGCATTTTCAAATAATTGTACTGAATGCAAAATTAATGACTCCTTTGAAATTGTTAAATCAAAATTAGCAAACCTTTAGAACGCGCGGATTCTATTACAAAGCAATTTAGTGATCTTTACAAGAAGTTACTCGCTGTATCTTTGCCATTAGAGAAATAATCCAATAGTTAATTAAGGTTTAGGTCAAAACTTTTTCAGGGAGTATCCATTTTAGCTGCAATTTATTTTTGGTCTGTTTCGAGATGTCCTCCGACCCATTCTCTAATCTTGTTTATCAGACACACTTTTGTTTATTTTAGTGGTTCAGCTGACATATTATGTTAATCCACGTTCCGTACATTTCTGGAGAAAATTGACCAAAGCATTCGCAGTAAACTTGCAGTGAATCAATAGCGGTAACTTATCTTGAATCCCTAAAAACTATAACTATTGATTGATATACAGGAGTTTGATGGGCATTATGTCACATTATAGCAATACTTTTTGTCACGAGTCATTAAAAAAGAGAAGTTTAGAAATTTCCTGAAGCTACAAATTTTTTTTTACGACTAAAATTAAAACAAAAAGTTTTTCTTTGTCAAGTTATTTCAAAGAATGAACAGATATATTGAGATTTCTTTTAGTAGACATTACTTAGTTAAAGATGATATTACTTACTTTCTGACGAAATTTCGAAAACTTTGCTTATTTTTTTTTTTGTTTAGTGAATTGCATTATTTATTTACTATAAGAAGTATCTTGAGGAAGTTGAAAAAGTTTAATGACATATTGAATTCGAAAGTGACACCATAAAAAAGGCCATACAAATCTAAAAAAGAATGGTATAATTTCTATTTCTTTTTATAAATTATTGAATTAATTTAAACAAATTTTATTTGTTTAAATTAATTTAGTAAAACCGATAGCACGCGAATTGTAACAAATTAGTTACTTTTAAATAAGTTTACTAAATTAATGAAAATATTAATAAACAGCAGACCAGGTAAATCTTAATTATTGCTAGGCCATCATCCGTCCCTAGTTACTTACATAAAAACTAAATTATAGTGTATAATAATAATAATAATAATAATAATACGTTTGTATTTAACACGCTTGTTACATCATATACAAATATGTCTACATTATATACATTAACAGTTTACTAGATGCTTAAACAATGATGTTATTGTACAAAGATGTTACATAATAAGCAGTGGACCCAATTGCTATTTGTTAAACTTGACTTTTACAATAAAACTCGTATAAATAGAATCAAAAGGGATGAAATAAAAAAAATTATAAAAAAATGAAACCGACTTTAAAAAAATGCACTTAAAAGTGAAAAATAATATTTTATGTTCACTCTGTGAATATAAAATATTCCGCCAAACAAATGAAGATTATACTCCTGGTATTAAATTTTTAGGAAAAAATGACAGATGGGAATGGAGGAAGTGAATTTTTAATGACATTCTGGCACCAAGAGTTCTCAGTTAAGAGTTCATTAACTAATTGTTCATAATTTTCATCCATATTGTTGTGTAAAAATCCTCTTACTACATTAACAAATGAATTCCATGCTCTGAGTTCCTGCCTGGTAAGCTTTTCCGTAAAATTGACATCGTCCAGCAATTTTCTGATTTGTGGCCCAATAAAAATGCCTTTTTTTTAATTTGGCATCACTTAACTGGGGAAAGACTTGTCTTAGGTATTAAAATCCATCACCATCTTTATTCAAAGCCTTCACAAAGTTTTTCATCAGTCCAAGTTTAATGTGAAGAGGAGGCAAAAGGACATTTTTGGGATCAACGAGAGGTATAAATTTAACATTTTGAGATCCCGGTTGAATATCGCTTCTTTCTGGCCAAATTTTTGTTACATAATGCTGATTTATTGCACGACTGTCCCATAAACAAAGAAAACAGCAGTATTTTGTAAATCCCCTGAAGTCCCATTAAAATCGCTATAACTTTTAAGTTCCCACATAACTGCCATTTATACTTATTGTAGTTTATTTTATCCAAAATCGTGCGCATATTTTCATAATTTTCTTTCATTGCAACTGACTGGGTAACTGGTATAGAGGGTTTTAAATTTCCATTATGCAATAACACAGCTTTTAAGCTATATTTAGATGAGTCTATGAATAAGCGCCACTCACGTAGAGAATGTTCAATGTCAAGTTCCGGCATTAAACTGTCTATATCAGTACACGCGCATAACGAAGTTTTCATACTGTAGAATTCAGAAAACATAGCATTTCTTTTTCTGAAATTCGTAATTTTTGTTTCTTTGGCCAATAAGTTCCATTCCTAAAGGCCGTTTTACATGCTGCAATTCTTCTTTGCAATATGCAATAGTCTTGAACAAAGGCATGCGCAGTTTGACAAAAGGTACAAATGTCTTGCCACTGCGCATGCTTTTGTTCAAGACTATTGCAACTTGCAAGAAAGAATTGCAGCATGTAAAACGGCCATTAAGAATGGAACCCAGAAGTTCTGACTGTTGTTTGGATAACCCCAAATCACGTACTAAATCATTTAATTCACTTTGAACAATAAATGTGGCTAGCCGGAACTGGGACCTGTGGTAAAAGTGGGATCGGTGCACTGTTCTTCTGAGCTGCCTGATGAGCGCAATCGGCACTGGCAAATTTGCATTATAAGGAACAGGTCGTATGACAGATGGCAAATTTGGATATTCTATATTGTGTTTTCCCTTCAGTCTTTGTCAGGCAAAAATAACAATCTTCAGAATGATTGGTGGGTTCTCGCCATACCATTGGAACTGCAAAAGGCATACTTTTTCTTTTTCCCTTCATCCACTGCACCAGTGATACACTACAACTAACACATCACTCATGGGGAGCCCACCGCTTATCTTGATCCCCAATTAACACACCAAAATATTTAAAGTAGGCTTTTTTTACATTTTCGGAAAATGGCCTGGCTTGTGATTTCACCAGAAATTCTCCATAAATATAACAAAATTTGTCAGGAGAAATTTTGCAACTTCGGGGCGTTTGACTCGACATTCTCGTCTTCACATACACTTGCTTACCGATACACAGAAAACCACTCAATTCGAAACTCAACAGAAAAGTGATGTTTAACGTTTATTTTATGTCTCATGTTGTAAACAACCCAGTCTAGATAATTTTTCCGTTTTAAAATGGACCCATTTTAGCCGCCCCACAATAAAATTGTTTACCTGCCAATATAAAAGGTTCTAATTAGGCTATTAAAAAATGGTATGTATTAGGGCTTTCCGAATATTTTTTTTTATTATTGGGAGGGTATTTCCATTGTGAAAATAATAAGCTGGCCTGTGTTAGAAAAATCTTGTCGGCCAGTGGGACTTGCGGCTATTTTCTATGGCGGCTATATTAAACTTTATTTGAAGCTAACCTGTATCAAATTTCAACTCCAAAGATTAACAGCCAAATTAAATATTCCTCTTTTCTCATTCTCGTTCGCGAGTACGCGAGTCGAGGGTTACCGCACGAAATCATATAGTTTTGGCGAGTATTGATGTCTCCGTACCGATTCAAGGCGTTCCATTTAAATGAGTTATCTATAGCGCAAGCTATAATGGATCTTTGGTTATATGTACTAAAACTTAACTTAATTTGTCTATATTAAAAATAGCGTTATCGGGATGTAAAAGCTGTCTAATCTCTAAAATAGGGCAAAAACAACGATTTGGAAAAATTCTTCAATCACACATGGGGTTGATACTCCCAACTGCTTCAAAAAAGCTAATCTCGACTAGCGCTGGATAGAACCAAATATAGGTATTTACGATACATGGGATATGACGGCCAATTTTCTTAATCAAGATTTCTAAATTGATGTGGTTAACTAGTCATAAGCAGCTTTTATACAGGCAATCTCGAAAATACCCAAAGAGTTGTTTTCAAACCGCTAAAAGTAAATCAAATTTAAGTAAATGTTTATTCATTCATCTTTGACACATCAGGTAATTTTGCCGATATTGGTAAAAATATGTGCTTAATTTTTCAAATTAGATTTCCTGATATTTCGGTACATTGTGGAAACAATAAGTAAATTGGAAAGTTCTAGATAATAGATTGGAGTTTTTGAGTATGTTTTTCGTTCGTTAAAAAAGATAATAACATGGAATATATTCGGCTTCAAAGTAAGAATATCGAATTTTTGAAAGTTCAGTTTTTAAAAAATCATAAATCAACCTCGAGGCATCAATATTCCTATCGGTAAAGAAAACTCAAGGAATTTAAATGGTGCCACTAAATTATAATGGATTTTAATGTTGGTCAGTGTCGCCAACATCTAATGCATTAATTTTATTGGACCTTTAACGCCAATCTTGAAACGCAGTTTTGTCTTTTTTTGTCTTGGGTCATTTTTCAATAGAATTATTAGATAGAGTGAAAAACTAAAAAAATTTGAATTTTTTAAAACAATCTCTGATAATTGTAATGTTTTATATATAATACGTTTTAAACACTAAAGCATATAGTACTTTTCTCTGCTAGATACGCCCATTCAGAATAATTTTTGCTTTTGCTGAACAGCGCAGTGCTTTAACCATTAGAGGGCGTCATTACCCCATTTTTCGACCTAAAAGAATTAAAAATATATATATTTCCCAACATTTGGAAACACCCATTTTAAATAGGATTCGGAACATTATATAGATCATTTTTTGAAAATTTTTTCGAAATCGGTTGGTTTTTTTCAAAGTTTAAGTTTAGTTTAAATCATTTAAACAGTATATCATAGTGTAATCACCACCTTATCGTCCATATCTCCCTAACCAAAAATAGCATATAAATACTTTTTTATCATTCGAAAGCTCCAAGACTGGCCCAAAATCGTGCTAATTTTTAATTATTTATTTCTAGCCATTTTTTAAATATTTTTACTTAAAAGTAAAAGTACGTTTGCCACGATGATCACGAGTACGGCATAGGCAATACGAGAGCACGGTCTGCCGCCATGCTGTAGATGCGGCTTTTTTAGAATGGTTTCGTGCTATTTGAAAAAAATGCGCAAGTTGTTTATTGGTTTTTGAACCGATTACCGATTACATACATGTATTGTCACAACCAATATCATGAACGTACTTGGCAGACCCTCATATACTTACAGTTTCAAGAACTAGTTAAGCTAAAAACAAGAAACGGTCAGTTTTAAGAAGAACAGGAGACATCTTGTTTGAGCAATTAGGGTCTACTCAACGGGCCCGAGGGGGCGGAGCGGGTGCGGTTCCGGATCGGAAACTTACTGTGTATTTACGGGCGTGTTTAGTGGGAGTCAAATATGTGTTCGGATCATGCATAATTATTATTTTTTTTCGTCAGGTGAGGAAGAAGCTTTTGTTGGTAGCAGAAATAGTTCCCGCACCGCTCCTTTTCCGCTGTATCGTGTTGGTTTGAGTCGAGATATTGGTTAAAAAGTGATTGGTGTCGGCAAATTTAAAACTAGAAAGAATGTCACATTTATTAAATGAAATGGTACATATGTTTTCTATGATGTACCAGAGTTTTATTGCTCTTAAGCCAAGGTTATATAAAACGTTTTAAATGAGTTTGATGTATAGAATTGTACTAGAGGTGCAAAATAAATACTCTAGATATTTAACTATTGCTAGAAAAACTTGTTTCTCGAACATAATATGCATAATTAATTCGCTGCAGAGAGCACCCAAAATATATCTTTTTTTTATAATCTCCTTGTCAGCGATTGGAAAGAGGCAGTATTATACATTGTATTGTAGATGCAAAACTGTACTAATACAATATTTTATTATGACGGATAAGGTTTACATCCCCACTCACAACTTCTAAACATGTGCCATTTCAATTAATAATAAATTACCATTCTCCCTTTTTAAATAAAATAAATATTTATTAAAAGTATGCGGTTACTTCTATATTTTATTACCTTTACCTATTCCACAACAGGATAGAAATAGATTTCTTATTTATGATACTCTCACACGAACCCGTGATAAATTTATAATTTAATAAATTTTATAATATAATAAATATGTTCTTGTAAGTGGCCACTTTCGCATGGCACTTTCTAAAATTGTCATGTTTATAAAACATATAATTAATAGATGTAAGTTATCTTATTCGGACACACGATCATTTATATATTTAATTCGATTTTTTACTTTCCTGTCAGCGCGGAGTGGTTTTGATTTAATCCTTAGTGGAAATAATGATTGTTAGTATTACAGATAAGATATTAAATCATTGGTTGAGTTATAAAAATTGTTTTGGTACAATTATAGCAATTATATATGGCTGTGTTTTATTTAACGCATTACTGTGGACGAATTTCTCTATTATATTTGAAATTTTTGTTGAATTTTGTCAGAACATCATACTTTTATATTTTATTTTAGAAGGCGGTATTTACGAATAATGGCACGTAACCAGACTTTGGTTAAGGGGGAGAGTTAAAATATTTGTCATCCTAGTTAACTTTGTATTAATGTGCATGCACATATTTAATTAAATAAATGTATCTACCCCTAAGATGAACTTTAGGTAGTCTCGCGTAATAAACGAGCCAGCATACACATATTTAATTAAATACGGTTATGATGAACTTTTTGAAAAAGTTGCATGACCGATTCCAGAGCATAATTTACTTATTCTTTTTGCAGAAGATAACTACTATCTTTTAGCCACTTCGTTGCATTAAAAAACTGCTCGAATCTTTACAGAGCAAACATTGTTGAAAAAACCCGTGTATTTCAATTTCATACTCACGACTGTATACAATGAGGGCTCGGGTTGAAAAAAAAATGGAAAGAATAATTAACGTAGTATTTGTTTTATTAATTATTATTGCTTTTTGCTAAATCTTGATAAAAAAAAGAAAAAATATACAAAAAACTGAGAAACTTGTTTTTTTAAGTTGCCTTTAAAAAAAACAAAAAAAAGATAAAACATGAAACATTTTTGTAGAAACCCGGAAGTCATGAATATTGGAGAAAAAGCATGCTTTTCTTATAGACTCTGTATAAAAAATCCACCACAATTTGGAATAAATTATAGTATTAGTTCAGTTATAAATAATTTTTGTATTCTCTTTTGTTGTGTTCTTAGAAAAATCTTATATTTCTGAACCACCAAAATCAGCAACACAAAACTATTAATTTCCGATTTTAATGCACAATGGATATTGAAATTGATCGATTCTCGTTTCAGATATAGTTTTTCTAAGAAAAGAGACAAATATATTAGGGCGTTCGGTATATAGAAAATCAGCGCTCATCAACATGTGCATAAATCCCTACAAAAGCAAACTTGTATTTAGAACATTTTCGATTTCTGAGGTATCAATAGATAGAGAGAGTTGTTCTTAATTTAATACATGTCATCACAGTCAAAATAGCATGACTACTTTGGCGACACAACAAACAACAGGTCTAAGAAAATTGGATAATGCTTGCGCTCGCCCAAAGATATAATACCTTTATTGAACAGATGTATTTTAGAAAACTGTTCGTGTCATGACGCATTAAATCTCCTGCAGCTGAAACTAGAATTTCACTGGGAATATAAATGTTCGATAAACCAGGGTTCTGGTGCTATTCTATTCGATCCTTTAAACCCAATGACGTATCTTCCTCAGGCTCAAATTTAAAGTGATTAAAAATTTCCACTATCTATTCGTCGAGATTCTGGTATAGGAAAATCTTAATTTTTTATATCCAATCATTAAAGCATATGAATGAACGATTGGACGAATGTTTCATCCACACTGTTCAACAATTTTTATTTAATACGTTCCCATGGATTTCTTGCGTTTCAATGTTTGAACATACACAAAAAAACAAAAGATTTGATTCGGACGAATGGTTCGCCCGGCTCAAACCCTACTTGATAATTCGCGCAGAAGACGGAATCGCCACGCAACGAAATGAATGGAGGTAGCAAGCGTATAAAAAACAAAATAAAAAATCCAGGTCAATAATTAAAAAAATGGATTGATGAGGCCCAATTTGCAGGACCTTGGACTGATTTCAAATTGTGTGCCATAACTAATTGTGGTATAGAGACCAACTGTGGTACTAATTCGAGATGGAGGAACAAAATGGAGGCCAAATAACATGTTCTTATTCCTGAAAAAAAAATCGCCCCTTCAGGTTTTACATACCTTCACCTTTTAGCGTCCCTAGATACCAAAATATGTCAAAAATTAAGGGTTATATGAGGATGAACTGGTAATATTTTGGTAGAAATCCAATATCCGTGAACAAGATGGTGAAACGTTAAAACAATTATTACTAAAAAAACTAATTATCCAGTCTACATCAAAGTTAGCACAAAAATCGAAGTATTACATAGAAATGAACTGATAACATTTGGATATGAATATAAAATAGCAAAGCAAAATGCCGACCTAATAAAATATTTAGAAAATCAACCTGAAAAAACTACTTACTACTTATTAATTTCAAATTTTGTGCAAGCATTAAGTGTGTTATAAATAAATTTAAAAAAAAATAACGTAAAAAAATCTTATTCAATTGACTTTAAATTTTGTAGAAAGATTAAATGTGATATAAGGATAAACTGGTACGAATTCAACATGGCGTAACCACATAGCGAAATGTGTCAATGTGAAAACTATTTATTGAATTTATTTTAAATTATGCCCAAAAATCAAATGTGGCAGAGGTAGAAACTGGTAAAATATTGAAAGGGATCCAATATGATGGAACCAAATGGTGTCCAATAAAAATGTTTGTAAATATATAAGTATTACTAAATGACTATATTCTGAACTAAATTGGGTCACACGTCATTCTTCGTATTAAAAGGCAATATTCATAACGAGGGAAGTGCCGGGTAAAGGAAATTTACTGATATTTTTCCTAAATATCTTGAAAATTTGAAATTTTGAGACAATCTTTTCGCTGGCTTTTACTTTAAAGAACTCGACCTTACTACATAAGTTAACCAATATTAAAAATTACAATTGTCTTGTGATGTTAGATATCTCTATCTAGATTTGCATTTACGACACAAAATGTACCTTTAATTTGTTCGTTTTTTGTTATATTACATTTTACAGTTCGATAACCTTTATTTCATCACCAATTAAATTATGGTCATTAGCTTTTTAGGAGTCACTTATAGTCGTAAATACTCCTATTGAAGAATTGCGACTGACCTCCACGGTCGTAAACTCTGCTTAAGTACTTAAAAGTATTTATGGTTAATAAAAGTTAATTCTTGTTCGGGGGTAAATGCAAGTTATTACGATAAAATTTATTGTTAAGATATTATGAGGGGTAGTGCACTTGGTAGTAAAGATAAAGAGTTTTATTTCTAAGTCCTTTCTGTTAACTGTTTTAAAAAAGTATACATTTTTTAGGTATTTAATTTTATATTATTTTTAATAATTAGTTATTAAAATGTAATTACATTACATTTTAATTAAGTTTAGTTTACTATTTTCTTTAAAAGTTCAATAAAATTATCATTATTGTAATACGAATAAAATGTTTGATCTTTCACGTAAAAAAAAAATGACTATTAATTGTTCGTTCAAAATTGGTTGGGTATCATATAATGTCATATGAGCTTTCTATGCCCTAATAGTGTTTTTTATGTATTATTTTTAATCTTTGTTCGAATTAATTATTCCACGGAGTGCAAACGAAGAAAGCAATATTTCGAATATCCTTGAATATTTTGCATTATAAATTAAATGAAAATCCGAATATATTATGTGATAAAACTTTTTTGCATTTTTTTTTTGAGTGTATACATTGTTTAATCGAGATTCTATAAAATCAAAGTTCGGACGTTGGAAAATAGGTTTGCCAACTGGCACAGACGGAAATCTTCTGGAATTAAAAAAATTTTCTTGGTAAACCACAGAATAGCGAATATCGAAGAAATAACTTTAGATTGCATCATTTCCCCTTCACCAACTGGAAAGTTTTCTATTGTACCTTGTATAACGCTATAATATATTCATACGTAATTGTTTTAGTCGTTTACGATTTGATTCATTCTGAGATTAGATTAAAAATAATAAGTTGCTAATCATACTTAGTTTTTTAATCATTGATGCAGTACGGGTATGTTTAACAAAACTCATTTAGTGACGTTTGTAAAATCATCATTTCGTACGAAATTAATTATTTTGAAATTCGTTCAAGACTAAACAAAATAAATTTATAATTTTTTGATTAACCGTCCCTCAAAAATTATGAAGCCTGTATAATTTTAAAATGATTTTCCAACATCGTTTATGCTAAAAAATCATAAATCGAAATCCCGGAATTGGATCTGGCAATCCTAAAAACGAATTATCGTTGAACAGTTTTTACTGCTCCCATATAATCAGTTGAAAATATCTATTGGACCAAATTCTATTTTTATGAATGGTGAATCTTGAGTTAACTATAGTTTACCCAGTGATTACAACTTAAACGTAATAAGGGGGTTTACGGGAATTTTGAATTTCATGATCGTGCCTCTTTAAGTATCGCAGTTTTACTAGAGATTATCAGATTCGATTATTATCGCCGGGGTTATATGAGTTAACAGCAAAGAGATTCAGTTAACAATGCGGTCTTTCCGCAAAAACTCCAATAAATTTCTATCACTGCAATAGGATCATCAACGATACTATCGGCCATCTACACGAAGCAGTATTTACATCAAGTAATTGAATAATTGACCATCCTTGAAGCGGAACGAATTAGACATATTGCAACGGGTGAGACGACAGGCCTGAATTTAATCGGTAATCTATGGCTTAACCTATGAAACACGATCTCGGATGTTTACATAAAGGGTACGGTCGAGGTCATAAAAACTTGATGTTTTAAGCGTGCTGATCTACACTAAATGGGATATTGATATTAGCATCCTTCAGGCGATGTGTTTAAAGATAACAGAAGAAAAGCTTGTTATTTGAAATGACATCTTTCGATGTCTTGTGCAAGTTAATGGCTGTTATTAATATTTTTAATCGACTTCGGAAAATGAAGATGTCAATTAGACCATATGGGTATATGCACACTAGTTACGTATATTATATCAAATGTCTTTATTCTTGGTACAAAATATTTTTGTTTCAATATTTTGCTGGACCTTGCTGGATACACACTCCACTAACGGGATCTATTTTTTTCGGTTATTAAAATATAGTGTTTCATATGGTTTTCGGAGTTGTGAATGACATGAAGTTCGATTTTCCTAATTTTAATTTTTGACAACGTATATTGCTGATTAATTATTAGCACCATCTTTCTAACAAAATTTCATATGAAATAGACGCAGTAGCTACTTGTTTGTTTTATTAGGGAATATCCAAAGCTTTAAAGCTGACCTTGCAGTAAAACTTTGTATATATAAAACTAAAAACGATGCAACATAAATATGTATGAAAAATAAAACTGACTTCACAAAAACACTAATTTGAAAATTTGACTTTATGAAGTAGGCGTTAAATTATTAAAGACAGTAAATATACATTACAATCATTACATTCAAGGTATATATAAATTCACAATATATAAATGTCTTTTTATGATTAAGTAATTAAGAATTAGTATGACGCGGACTTCATAAAGTCAAATTTTCACCATGTCGTTTTCCCATACCTACAAATTATCTCTTATACCCACTTCATTCCAAGGAATAATCAGATCCTTGAAAACAAAGTTTCCTTTAACCTAAAACGAATTGCTTCCCAACAGGATCTCGACTGAAAAACTGAGTTTGCTTTCCGATTCTAGCTGATTGATACATACACCTTTTATAAATACAAATCAGATCGTACCATTAGTAATGTTTCCATGTAGGGAAGTAGCTTTTTTAGCTCATTTTCTTCTTTTAACTCAGTCTTTGGAAATGCTCTTGTTTTTTTTTTGAAAAGGTGTATACATTTAATAAGTTAAGATTTAGCTTTATAGTAAAAGCATTTGCTACGTTTTATTCACTTGACCCATTGTACCATTGATCAAAAGAGATCTGTTAGTCAAGTTTAGTGACTCAAATATCACAAATTTTTTCTTACTTGAGTATACAAGGATAATACCATAGATTCTGCATGTAACGAAATTATTTAAATTATTTTTTTAGTAGTGCCTAACAGAGAACTACAACCTCGACTGGCATACATCACTTCATTAGCCAACTACCAACAACTGTCTCTATTGGAACCTGGTTGTGAGTAGAGCTCTGCCTTTACCTAATCCTAATTTCTGACTATTGTATTAGCAAACTGATCCTTTGTTCATTTGATAAAAACAAAGCTGCTTTGTTTTCTTATGAACTTGCAACTTATCCCAATCAAGGGTCCTTAACTAGAGAGGGTGACTATAATCCAAAATCGGCCCTGGCTTTCACATATCCCTATTACGTGATATGGAGATTTCCTCCCCGTTTCTACAATTAGGGCAGCGTAGATTATCCTTTAACTCTAGTAAGTATAGATTTATGTTAAGTTTGCAGTGGCCTCTGTATCTGAATACTCCGACCATATCCGCCATGATCTGCCGGCACCTAGATATCGACGAGGCCGCCTTGGCATGTGACGGTTCTAGAACGGTGCCCTTGAACTACCTGCAGCCTTCTGTTTTTCTCAAATTAGTCTGCTCTAGATCTGTTTGTTTAGAATTAAAAAGTTTATTGTTGTTGTTTAATTTATTGAATTTAATTCCTTTTATTGTTATTGAAGTTCTCTCATGTCCAAGAAAGTGAAAGATAACACAATTTTTACAAATTTGTATGTGGGGTAAACTATCGACTATAGAAGGAAATATTCATAAGTTTCGGTTAGAGCTAATTTACTTACTTTTTGATTAACGATTCGTATAAAGGATTGCCCATAAACTGCTCAGCCCTGAGAAATAAACTTCTCGGGATATCGTTGATGTTGAGTTATACTGTATTATTTTATTTGTAATATTGAAAATGATCCAAAGTTAACTTTTTGTTTTGGAAATTCTTTATAATATATTTAACAAATACTAGGATATTAAATTAGAATGGTGTAATATATAAGTGAGAAAATGGCACATCACGTATGTGCATCCGCATTATTTTTAATTTTCTTTTCTGATTATACACCAAGTATGGGATAATGGAATACTAATTAAAGACGTGACAAAATCAAGTACGATAAAGCTGGTAAAACCAATAATAATTTCAGAATTATCTCTGGCATAGCACCTCGATGTCGTGAATTGGTAATTATGAAACAGTTACTTCTATAATTAAGTGATTTTAATCGTGCATTTATTTTCTTAATATCTACCACTTTCTTAGATTTTTTTTTCATATCCTGTAATGATTTTGAATACATTTTTTTGTACGTTTTGTTAAACCTGAAATTGTTGATTGTCCTACAATGAGTTAGTTTATATTTATTTTTTGTTTTGTTTCAGGTATTAAACTATGCAGGATGCTCAGCGAATTAAAGTTGATAACGATATCTAACGAGTAAGGAAGAATATATAATTAGATAGTTAATTTCTAATTATTGTATTTATCATACAATAGATCAAATTATATAATGTAGTGATTTCCTAGATATTCTTTATGATTTAAATAAACTCTATTTTTACTTTTGTAAGGGTTTCTACTTACATTTTGAGCGGGGTCTGTAAGTTCTGTTTTAAAAGATAAAAACACGTTAAATACAAAAGTTTTATGGTTTTGCCCGAACCACCAATTGGAAAGTTAGCAAACCTAACATCGACTTTATTATTTTAAATATAATATATAATTAAAGTTTCCAGTTGTCATTTTTTAATATTTTTGAGTAAATTTTGGTGTTTCAGATAACATCTTAAGACCTTTTTATTAATTTTTTCCCATCTAAAATAAACCTTCTAGACCCAGCGAACTGTGTATGTATGTCAAATTTGAAATTAATCTATTATGTGGAACATGGGTGAAAAATCAATAACCAAATTGGAAACAGCGACCAGCAAAAAACAACACATATTGAAGTGAAGTTAATAAAAGTGTGGTAGAATTCAAGGAACAGTAGAAAAGTGTGGTAGAATTCAAGAAACAGGAATTGTAGAACATAAATTGCTTAAACTATCAACGGCACTTTTTTTTGTATGAATGAGCAGACCACGAAGGACGAACGCCTAAGTACTAGGTATCGTGGTTGCTTTAAATAAAGACAGGGAAAGGTTATTGATGCGGGATTTAAAGACTTGCAGATTAGGAGAAGAAGGAAAGACATTTGTTGGTAACACATTCCGTAATTTGGACACGCTGGGAATAGAAGAGCGAACAAAGTGAGAGGTCCTTGGTCCTTGCAGTTGGACCGTGAAGGGATGCATGTGGGTCGATGCTCGTGTCTCCCTAACAGGAATTACTAAGGATGGCATAACGGATGATATTTCCTCAGAACAGAATACTATCTGTAAAACATAGACAGATCGCCCCCAATTCGACGATATTCTAGTGATGGAAGCTTCCTTGTGATGTTTGGATAATTATCAGACGAATAGCTTTTCTTTGGACAGAGTCAAGAATATTAAAGATTGTCCCTTATATGAGCGAGCAATACTCAAGGAGGGTCTGATTTGCGAAGTGTAAAAGGTAAACAGGTTGGCAGAGAAAAAAAGTATTTTCGAGCTCATAATAGAAAACCCATTTTTTTCGCGGCTGCTATGGCAATTGAGGTGATGTAATCATGCCAGCGAAGATCTTTCTGAAATGTGACTGGGAGATGATTTGTTAGATAGTAAACAAGATTGTGTCTTAGTGGCATTAAACTGGACCAGGCTCTTTGCTCCCCATTCTACGGTTGTAATAAGGTCGATTAGGGATACAATCATTACTCTACGCTTATCATCAATTTCAGTATTGGGGATAAGCTGGAGTCTATTGGACTGGAGTGTGCTATCGTCAGCATAGCTGTGAATAGGATAGCTGGTAGAAGAAAGCAGGTCATTAATGTGCAGGAGGAATAGGGTAGGAGGCAACACTGAACCCTGTGGAACGTCTGCGTTAATTTGATGAAAGTTTGGTGAATGGCCGTCAACCACTACAGAAATACTTCTGTTGGAAAGAAAACTGTCAATCCAAGTACAAAGTTTTGAAGGAAGATCATAGGGAAAAAGTTTGTTAAGAAGTGCGTCATGCCAGACCTGTCATATACAAATCCTTTGGGCATGTCGATGGCAATAATTTGGGCTTCTCCGTGGAATTCGATAGACTTATTCCAGGTGTGGGTTATGAAGGAAGAAGATCTGCTGTGGATCTTTGGTGGCGGAAGCTGTATTGCCTGTTGTGTGTAAGTTTATACCTTTCAAGGTAATTTAAAAGATCATTATTGATATACTTCTCAATTGTCTTACTCAAAATTGGAAGGAGGGATATAGGTTTGTAGTTAGAGGGTACAGTTTTGGATCCCTTTTTGGGAACAGGCTGTACCCAAGCAGATTTCCAGCTTTCAGGAAAAATACGCTTGCCATAGGACATTTGGAATAACCTAATGAGGAGGAAAGGGCCAATTCAGAAGCGCACCTTTTTAGGAATGTGGCCGGAATACCATCAAGGCCGGAGGACTTTTTGGTGTTAAGTGTTTTGAGAATATGTCTTATATTTTTAACCTTAAAGGTAATTTCGTGAATATTGTATGGCAAAACTGGTACTGATGTGTACGAAGTGAAGAGGAGAGATTAAAGAGAATTTGCGGCGAATTGTTTAGCAAAAACCTCAGCTTTTGCTTTAGACGTGGAGCCGCTTTCATCAACAGAAATTAGGGGTGTAAAAGGAGTTTTTGCAGAAGTTATTGATTAACATTTTTGGCAAGCGACCAACAGGATTGGCTCCCATTTTGGCAAGAAAAAACTTTGATATACTAAGACACAAAAGTTATATATTATCAGATTATAGATTACATGGTTAAATCGAAATAATATATGTATATATATATATATATATATATATATATATATATATATATATATATATGTATATATATATATATATATATATATATATATATATATATATATATATATATATATATATATATATATATATATATATATATATATATGTATATATATGTATATATATATATATATATATATATATATATATATATATATATATATATATATATATATATATATATATATATATATCATATTTAGATTATAACAAAATGATTATTGCAAATGAGGGCTCATAATTAGAAATAGTCAATTCTTTTAAATACTATTATAATAAAATTAAAATTAAGTTACACATTTTTCCAAAACATTACTAAGTAATATAATTGTTTTTGCTATTTTGGTGAGAGTACTATCTTGAAAATACGTAGGTATAAATGATATAAAAATTAATATACTGGACATATAACCATAAATCTAATTCCCAACCCACCCTATTTTTTTAAAGAGGGTAAATTGTAATTTATAGTGTTTATATAGTCGATACAGTTGATGTATGTTCGCTACAATATCTTTTGAATTCTGTTGGCAAGTAGGTATAGGTTTCATTGTCATTATTCACAAATCCTAAACTTTCCCGACATAAATTCATATATGGCACCGTTTAGGGAAGTGCAATTTGCCAATACGAGCGGACAGTGGGTGTATAAGCTAAATCTAAAGAGACGTGAAATTAAAATTGAAAGAGGTCTTTGTACCGGACAGCCCACACTTTCGTACTCTCGGATGCTATGAAAAATGCAAGGTGTAAGGAATGCAAATATGTTCACGGGAGAGAATGGATTTGTTTCATATATTAGGCGTGACAGGCATTATACTGCATAAACTAAAACAGCTGTAGGCAACACTGTTTAAATTTTGAAAAAAATTCATTCATAGTTTGTTCAGGTTCAGAATTTAAAGCGTGTTTATTATTTACTGTTCCAGTAATGTCTCATTGTTTCATATATGTATACATATATATATATATATATATATATATATATATATATATATATATATATATATATATATATATATATATATATATATATATATATATATATATATATATATATATATATATATATATATATATATATATATATATATATATATATATATATATATATATATATATATATATATATATATATATATATATATATATATATATATATATATATATATATATATATATATATATATATATATATATGTATATATATATATATATATATATATATATATATATATATATATATATATATATATATATATGAGATGTGAGACTAAATCTCGTATTTCCAAATACACAATACTTAAATATGGCTGAACAATTTAAATGTCTCAAATACAGATGGTTTGTTCTTAATTACATTATTCTATTTTTACAATCAGAAATGTTTTGTCAAATTTCTCTCATATTAAGCCACAGGATGTTCGGTAAGTTCGTAAGAGACTGGTTTGAGGTTTTGTGCGTATTTTACAACACACATCAACAGCTTGTATTTATTATTATATTTAGAATTTATCAGCCATTTCAAAAAAGTAACAATATATAGGATGTTTTATTTAAAATAACGAAATTTCTAAGACTTTTAGATAAAAGCGGCGACACTGTATTGCTGCTGAAACTATTTTAGATCGATAGAGCAGGTCTGTTTACCCGAGAATTCATATTTTCAGAACAGTTCTACCACCCGTTTTCCGTAAACGTCTAACCTACCATCGACCGTATATATATTTTCTTTGTCGAAAGCAAATGTACAGTTTCGGTTGTTTTTATGCGTTATATTTTTATTACAATGCGTTTTTTCCGAAATAAAAATCAAATATATATTCAAGAAGTTTAACAATTATTTCCCAACAACACGCAAAAAAGTAAGACAAGCGTGTGGAAGCAATTTTTTGAGTTGAAGACGAGATTGTTACTATTGAACAATTGGCAAACATATTTGAAGATTACGCTTTCAACGTCAAAAAGAATAATTCTTAATATTATAAAGAAAGGGTTGTGAAAAAAATGTGGAATTCTACGGTCAAGTAACTATAAGAAATGTTTCATGAAAAGTTTAAAATTAAATTCAATCACTTTTTGGATATCGAGTTGGCTCCTGCAAGAGCTGCTTGGAATGCTAAAAGAAGACAGCTGCATAGTGATCCCTCAAAAACAACACTTGTTCTTCAGCATTAACTGAAAATAATAGAATTCTTGTAAATTGTGATGAAAATATCCCAGATGGTTTGCAACGGAAATTTTTATTCATAGAATCACACGAATTGGTATAGAGAGGTGACAACAGCTACAGCATCCGCACAGTACTTCGTGGAGGAAACTGATAACAAACTTATATTTACTGGACGCATTAAATATAATCTAGTTTTTTCAAAGACAACGCGGGGGGGGTCTAAAAAGTTTGTTTCTAAGTCCCAATCCTAATTATAATCAACTAGCTTTTAAAAGTTGGTATAAGAATTCTCCTGTTATCTCTATGTTATTGTAGAAAATGCTGATCAACTCCAAAGTAGTGATTCAAACCAGACAGCATTTGTTAATTCTGAACTCCAAACAGCCAATAGATGTTTAATACTTAGTTATGTATTTAACGTAACCAACAATAGCAATAATTAAATTATTTTTAACAATCTAAGGCAAAGCTTTTATTGTAATAACTAATGTTAAACATTATTTCGAAATGTTAAATTAATTTCATACTTAATGGTATAGCATTCATTATAAAAGTTTTCAGTAGGTGTGTGCTTGTATAATAAATTTATTTAGTTTAAAATTCTACCAAACATTTTTAATACTTAATAAAATGCAAATTATCAACTTTAGTTACAGGAATTAATAAAAAACTAATTGACAATATTTCAATCTACAATTTTTGGGTACATTTATTGGGTCTCTGCTTCGAACTCGTAAGAATAAGCGACTAAAGTTCATTTATATTTAATGTATAATAAAATACAAATTACCAACGTTAGTTACAGGAACTAATAAAAATCTAATTGACTATACTCTAATCTGCAGTTTTCGAGTAGATTTGTTTTACTAAAAGTGGTGGAACATTATTTTTTACCTAATGTTTGAGGACAAACTTCGACCTTATAAGAATAAGCGACTTATAATTATTTATATTTAACTTTTACTATAATGCGAATAACCAACTTT
Organism: Kuschelorhynchus macadamiae; assembly: GCA_030620095.1. NCBI lineage: Eukaryota > Metazoa > Arthropoda > Insecta > Coleoptera > Curculionidae > Kuschelorhynchus > Kuschelorhynchus macadamiae. Next base: position 57,508 of record JAUTXW010001544.1, read on the forward strand.
AGTTACAGAAACTAATGAAAAGCTAATTGACAATACCTCAGTCTGCAGTTTTTGAGTATATTTGTTTTACGAAAAGTGGTTGAGTGTTATCTTTTTAGTAAATGTCTGAGGACAAATTCCGACCCAATAAGAATAAGCTACTAATGTTCATTTATATTTTACGTTTAATAAAATAAAAATTACCAACATTAGTTACGGTAATTAATAAAAAAACTAATTGACAGTACTCTAATCTGCAGTTTTTGATAACATTTATTTTACTAAAAATAGTGGAAAGTAATTTTTTTAAAAAATGTCTGACGGCAAACTTCGATCCCACAAGAATAAGCGATTAATGTTCATTTACATTTCCTTTAATTTAACACAAATTACCAACTTTAGTTACAGCAATTAATAAAAAACTAATTGACATTATTCTAATCTCCAGTTTTTGAGTACATTTATTTCACTAAAAGTGGTGGAAAGTTATGTCAGCAAATGTCTGAGAACAAACTTGAACCATATCAGAGTGACTTTTAAACTCAGAAAACACTATATCTGTGTGCTGAAACTATATAATTATGAGTGGGGATAAGAATAGCGAAGCATCTGAAAATGTGTTACCGGAATCGTCGACTCTGCACATGCCACCTTGTTGTCAGAAGTTAATTTTTCCGCAAAATTAGTTACAGTTACAAATTAAAGTTTGAAAAGAAATACTATTCGTAACAGTTCATACCTAGAAAACTGAAATTTATAATTAACATTCGTTAGCAATCAGTATTTATTTATAACGAAACGGTATATAGGTAATTATTATTAAATCAACTTCAACTATTCTAAACAGATATGCAACATTCGGCAACAATAAGACAATCTGGCAGTGACAAGCAGTTGTAAACTAAAAAACTCGGAGAATTATTTTTCCGCACCAAAAAATATTTTCTGATGCATAATTTGCAATACCAGTAAGGAGAATAGGCGGGAATAATCTATAAATATATAATATAGATATAGATAATATAAATATAAAAATTATTTTCAAAAAATTTAACCTAACCTAAAGAATGAAAGTTAAAATTTTAAGTTTTCACTGGATAGCAGGTCTTTTTATAATTTGGGCGAGTAGCCATTGTCCTTAAATTCTTCTTTGGGTCCATAATATATTAACAAAACTGAAATGCATGTTTTATAAATATCTTTCATTTTCTGATTCGAGCTCAAGCTTCAGGAATTTCGGCCTACCGTTGAGTCCATAATCTCTTCATAGGGCAAGTTCGTGTATCAAACTCACTAAACATTTCTACCAAATTTTAGCAGCAAAACCACGAAAAAAAAAACCGTTTCGTCTATTAAATAATTTGTCTATGTAAATGTCATTTCTCTTCTTGCTCTCTTTGCCAAATTTCGGTCATTTTTTTGTTAAATGGCTTCATTATTTCTGTACAGCGATTCAAACATATAGCTCTCATAAATATATGGTTTAAACATAGGCATCCGACCCATCTGATCTATTTAATTTCACCGTCCTTTGTTATTCTCCAATTAGAAGAGAATATGTGGAATTTCAAGGACATTTAAATTTTGTAATGCAAAGTATGTGTACCTGTATAGAGGTTAATAATAAATTATAAAAATATAAATTCAAATTACAAATGCCCAACCTTATCTTCCAGGACCGCGTATTCCATCCTTATTTATTCCATAAAATAAAATTTTAGTTTTCATTTTTACACATAAATAAAAAACGCCGCGGACAAAAGCTCCATGGGGTAATAGTAATAGTGAGAAATTAAGAACAACATCATTACGATATCTAATGTTGAAAATAGTTAATTATTCAGTTATAAGACACCATCTTTTTCGCACGCGGACGTATAATTATATGAACTCAGATCTGTAAATGTAAGGTTTAAATTCGTTGGCTCTGTCTGAAAGAAACTGAGATTGGTAACAATGTATGGCTACTCAAAGCGGAACAAAAGCTCGGCCTGGGCTAACGTTGGTGCCAATGCAATGTGTCGTAACTATCTATGTACTAACATCCATAATCTGTATCCTAAACATTTATTTAAAGATGTAAATCACACCAAACCAAGCCTACAACATTGTAAAGTAATTAAGAAAAGAAAAACGTGCGCCCTGGCAAATATTCGAACCTTAGACCCACTGTTAATCCAGAACGAATTCTGTTCACTTCCCGATATTTCAAGAAGAACCTCCGAAGTTAAACTTTAGAAAGTATTTCCGATTAGCCCAGATTTGGTGTCATTTGTTAGTGCTTCTTAGTACTTTATTTGGTTTCGTTAAAGCTTTCTTAGTTTTGCAAATATTAAGTTTTTTTCAGGGGTCAGCCTCCAAAGTTTTTCTAGGCTGCTTAGGCTATGTTCGCTAGGTTCGTTTAGCTTTTTTTTTAGGATCAGCTTAAAGTTTTTTTAATAAGCCCAAACTAAATGTCGTTTGTTAGTGTTTAAATTTTTAAAGTATTTCTGATTCACTCAAATTTAGTCTCATTGGTTAGTGCTTTATTTGGCTTCGTTAATTTTGCAGAAATATAAATCGACGAAAATTAGTGATTGCTTTTCAGTGCTTCGAGTAGTTCCATTATTGCATGCGACTTCAAAAAAGGAGGAGGTTCTCAGTTCGACCTGTATATATTTTTTTATGTTGGTCGCGCATATTGTCTAAGCGGCTTGGCCGATTTTGATGAGTCAAACGCCAAAATTGTAGAGAACGTTTCTCTGGTGGTCCCATATATTTTAAATTGAAATCCGTTTACCCCTTTTTTTTTAATAATATTAAAATAAAAAAAACACAGGTATAAGGGTAATAAAGGCAGCGAGTTTTATAATTAAATTTTAATTTTTTAAAATATTCTTTTCAAACTAAAGTATTGAGATGTGTAATAGACACACAACCCTATTTGCTAAAAGGTACCTCTTTCGCTATACCGTTATGTAATTTTATTAATTTGGGAGTCTTGAGTTTAAATTTTCAAATTAATAAATTAGTATTTGTTGAGTAGGAGTTAAATTGGGTTTAGATATATACATATTATTATCATTATCATAATAATTAACTAATAGAAAACTAAAATATCTCGGAGACTTTCAAATGTGTTTAACTCAAAAAAATGTATGTGTCAAAAATAATTTACTTTTATTTATTTTTCTTAAGTATTTATTATAAAATCTAATGTTAATAGTGTCGTTTACTTCTCTATTCGTCACTTTTTGTATGACTTTCTATTTTCTACACTCTCTTGAGACACATGGTAGTTACTTATGTGGCGTAAATTATATTAATTCCAACGGAATTATTTTTTAGGATCAGGAAATTACCAGTTCTTCTTTCCCGTTAACATTTTTCAGTTCCTGAACGGTGTAACGTAGAATGTTCTTTTAATGGATCACTAGTTCAACATGCAAACCAACAATAATCCGGAGAGGTTCTTAATTACGACATAATTGAGCGCTCGTAATCAGCCTGCATGTGCATTGTTCTGTTGGACTGCTTTCTCGACGGAGATTTAAATTTCAATAGAATCTGTAAAAAATCTCTTAACGAATTATTTCTAAATGTTGCCAAATGGATATTTTAGTTAGAAAAACTAGTTAATATCAGTTTAATTTGTCGTCGAAATTATGTAGAATCGTTCTTTTGGCATTAATATTTTTTGTAGAAATTGTATTTATTTGCGAAAATAAGTATAGGCAAGGGGAAAATTCAATCGATATAAGTACTTTTTCTGGATGCTACACAACCAATAAAATATATTACCACAATATTTACTTTTGTCGAATATACCTTATTATGTCTACGTTTAAAGAGAGAGCAGTTATAAAATTTATAAGAATTATTTATATGTTTTTGTTAAAATCGGTTGTTTGTTTAAACGATATTAATTTTGAACTTTAAAACCTAGGCTATTTTGATACAGAATGTTTGAATTAATTCTAAATATCATCTTAAACAGTAGTAGGGTGCTAGCCGTTTAAGGAGTTATTTTTAAATTATTTCTGCATATATAGTGTGGAATAATGTTCTTAATTCGCAAGTAGCTTGACCTTAAATATTGTTAAAGGTTTTTGGATAGTGATGACTGACAAGTCATATTTCAAAATAGATCTCTTGGGCCTTTCGAATTTGTTAGATGGAATATACAATGTGAACATGCCGTTAATCATCCTTATTCTCTATAGCTGCTTTAGGCTTAATGACTTTATATTAGCAAAACCAAGTCACTACTCAACCAGACTTGCTGTAATAATAATAATAATAATAATAATACACTACGTATATGAGTTACAGTAATTATCGACATTACCGTCTCTTTATACAGCACCAATTTGTATATGCTTTTTGGCTGAACCATTGAAAAATTTGTTTGGGTTTTAGCGAGGGTTTCGCATATTAACTTGAAGCTAAAATGTCAAAAACATTGGCGAAAATAGAACGAAATACCTATCATGCATTTAATACGTTTCTGCACAAATCAAGTATAACCCCAAATGAAATTCTCTCCTTTTTTCAGTTAAATTAGAATTTATGTTGAGAGTTAAAAATAGAATAATGTAGATATGACATGCTAAAGGGCTGATCAGCTTCAAACTCTCTGCACTCAGGGAAATGTTGATTTTGAAAATCAGAGATGTTCGTTGAATAACTGGGTATTATCGGAAAATAATGCCAGGTCACTGTAATAATAGCGACGATCTTTTGAGACTTAACAAGGCATCAGTTAGTAAACATAATCCAGAAAGATTTAATCTTTAAAAACAAATTGGGAGTTACTTAGGAGAAATGCAAAGAGAAAAACCGAATGTAGTGTAATATGAAAATAGGCATCGTATGCAGTGCGTTCTAAGAGTTGTAGAAAATGGTTTGGTCACAGACCTTCATCATTCACTTTTCCAAAGGCAGGAACGGTCAGGAAGGTTGAGGTAACAATTGGGTCCAGGTTAAATTTGAACAGAGAAAAACATTAAAAATATTGGGTTTTTTCTCTAGCCTGGAACATTGAGAGTATCCCCCGAAATCGTCAATAACATATGCATCCGTGATGTACCCGCTGCTATAACCGAAATATTAGAAACCATAATGCAGCAGCTGACCAAACTTCGGAAACTGGTTGTCTACCTAGAGATACAGAGTAAGGGAAGAACTGGGCTATCTAGCTCGTGCAAAGTATCTTTTTGCACAAACGGCTAATGACTCTCGCCTACTGAGGAAACCAAAATCATGCAACCAGTAGCTTACGACTAAGCAATTAATCCCACTACTGGTTATAAGGAGACTACGACTAATTGCGATTGAAAACCAGTCTAGCACGATCAAACTGATTGGGCCACAGGGCATTAGTTCCCTACGACCATATAGAAAATAATTTTTGGAAGAACCTGCAAGTTTTTAAGACTTGTGGGAACTCTCCTGTGAGTTTGTTTAAATTTTAGGGGGTCCGTTGTTTGAGACTGTTCAAAAACAGGTCTTCTTACTTACATTTGGCTTCGGAAGTGAGAGTACAGAATGTAAGGCAATGGCCAACAAACAAAAAAAATTTAGAATAATCGACACAACAAAAACTTGGTAGGCTATTATGTCCCTGAACCCACGGAATAAATATTTCAATGAGGCACGAATCAGTTGACAGAAATTCTTTCGGAACACGATGTTATTTTTGTGATTTATCTTACCTGGCGAATTTCATATTTTCTTAAAAAAAATTGATGAATCGACTTTTTCCTTAACCATTTTTCATAACGTTGAAAGAAAAGATAGTTTTTGCCATTTTTTTTTTAATTTCAAGATCAGATAAATCGCGTGACTAAGTTTTTAAATGTAATTTTGCATTATTTTTCAAGTAAAAGTTTTCTGAAAACTCAAATTTTACATAAGCCAATTATTTAAAAAAAATCCATATGATATGGACTTTACTGGTTACATTGTATGTGAAATCCTTAAAAGATCTTCAGTATGTCGGATCTAATTGACAGTATAATATAAACAGACCAGGCAAAAAAACAACCCATGAGTGTGATACTGTTTCGCAATTTGACCCGAGCATTGTTAACAATGGCCAGGAATATTTGGCAACATTGAATTTAGCGAGACGTGTTTCAGATAAAAGAACAAGCAAAAATAAGAGCCGTGTGGTCAAGATAACAATCTAGAAAGTACGAAAACAATATAACATTAACTTTATAAGAGATTATTTTCGGAGTGCATGTTACTAACTACACAGTAGGTTGGTAGATTGCTTTCGTTCGTGCATAAGGGCTGATACCTATTATTACGGTGGGTGTGCGATTCTGTTTTGTGTTCACAATTTTACAACAATGTGAATAAGTATAGCTGTCGGAACTATAACGTAACAGAATCGTTATTTCTATTTAAAAAGGCCTTTGGCAACCACAGTTTTGTTGACTGATTTTGTTTTAATAGTATTAATGATATCTTTAGGTGTATATCTATATATTACTTCTCAAAACGTATACATCCCTATTCATTAAAGAGGTTTAAATATAGACTAGGTCTTACTTGACAGGTATAGGTTTAAGATGACAGTTACAGCAATTGAACAAATATTTTTTCTATGTCACACTTACAAAATGGAAATAACATAAGCGAAACATGACTGGCGAAATAAGAGTTTTAAGTACCATGGCAACTAGACCTGGTCTAACTCTTAAACTTTTTTGGTAAATAAGGGGGATGATGTTTTAAGATTAAAAGTGATAATCAACATTTTGTATTTTGATTTCGGGAGCTGTCTAGTATAAGATAGATAATTTATTTCTGATTTCAATCGTTCACATAAATTTACAAACCATAAATAAAAAATTAATAACAAATTTAAGAAATTGGTAAATTCGCTTTTATCCACAATTTCTCTCGTACAGAATTCCACTACACACAACAATCCACTTCACTTAACACATTTTATGAATCCATAAACTTGTTTGGTAATAATTTAACAAATGAAATAAACTATAATTTATATGATTTATATAAATTTATTACCAAATAATTAAATGCATATATGTATAGCTAGCGGGTACCCGCGACTTCGTTCGCGTATATGACTATAATGAAAGGGATATAAAGAGGTACTTAAATCGCCTCATTTGAGTACCTCTTTATAAACCACCTTTGTCCTTGCATTCTCTGGCTGTAAAAAAATTGGTGGTTTTAAATTTCGAATAAGCATCACAGATGCCCCCGCTTTTAAAGTTAACTCATGAGCAGGGATTCCTCATTAGAGAGTGTAGGAATTCGACAGGACAATTAACCGCATTTTCTTGGTCTATAACTACATCTATGTATGTTAATTGTGGAGCAGTATTTTTTTCCAATAAAGCTAGATTTATTTCATCTGCTGTGCTATTTTTTGGAGTTAATATAGCTCGTTCTTTAAACCAAGAAGCGGTTTTATTTTGACAACTTTCGAGTCCATTATAAATATTTAAGGGGTAGTTTCACCCCCTTGGAAACTGAGTTTCGAAGAATCCCTTCTTATCGAACATCTGCTTATTGAACCTCTGCACTCTAAAGTCAAGCTGTTTGCTCAAGCTCATCTTTCTACGGCAAACGGTTTGAGAAAGATCGCAAAAATTAATCAATGACTCGATTTTTTAAAAACCCTGTATGAATTTATAAAAAATCTTAAAATATGTAATAAAATAAAATAAAAAGCACGGGTTCAAGTGTTTTTCCGAATAATTAATTGTTTTTTAAATAAAAAATATATTAAATATATATTAAAAATTTTTAAAATATGTAAAAAAATTAAATATAAAGCATATTTTGTTCAAGCGTTTGCCGAATAACAAACGGTTTTTTAAAAAAATATATTGTAATATTTAAGAGACGGTTTTGCTCCTTTGGACACATTGTAGGAATTTTTTAAACATCCCAAAAATATATAAAAGAACAAATTAATAAACACGTGTTCAAACGTTTTTTCGAAAAACTAACCGGATTTCAAAAAAAAAAATTGTATTATTTAAGTGGTGGTTTCGCCTCTTTGAACACCCTGTATGAATTTTTAGAAAACCCTAAAACATGTAAAAAAATAAATTAAAAAAGACCTGGTCAAGCGTTTTTCCAAAACTGACCGTTTTTTAAATAAAAAATATTGTTATATTTAAGGGGTGGTTTCACCCCCCTTGGAATTTGAGTTTTTAAAAATCCCTTCTTATCGAACCTCTACACCCTAAAAACAACCTGTATGCCAAAATTCAGCTTTTTGCCTCAAGCGGTTTGAGCTGGAGCGTAAGTGAGTCAGTCAACTAAGTGTTTTGTATATTAGTATAGAATATAGATTTGGGTTATCTGGAACTAACTCTGTACAAGGGAAGTTCTTGGTAAAGACGAATTTACCGATTTTTTAAATACTGTTTTTGTTGCTTATTATTAGACAGTTTACATTGATTGATAAAACTGAATGTCAAATACTGTTACCTGAGAGTTTAGAATCTCCGACGACAGACTTTTTTCCAAAAATCGCTAAATAAATCAGCAAGAACTGATGTTCGCGTTTTTCTCTACTTTATATAATATTAATTCGTTTAATCTGATTGAATATGCTTGGGGTTTAGGACAAACTGTACAACTTTCGTATTTAAAGTATATTTCTATGTCCGAGGGTAAACTTCTTAGAATATAGTCAAAATATGGCGACTTACCCTGTTCATTTCAGTAAAAATTGATGCTCGACTGGGTCGTGTAAATCTTCTAGTAGCTCTAAAAAGAACTCATTTAGTAACTGAGCTAATAGCCAAATGTAAAATTATTTTTTATTTCTATACCAGATATCACTTCTTATTTTTTTCGCAAGTTCAAGGTTACTTTAGTGTTGCTAGCGTACTAATAAATACCATGTAATATTATTGTGCCATTATTTAATCTCTTCGATACATCGATGCAGATCAGTAATGGACCCGCATATAATATATAAATTAAAATGGCCAAGATACACACCCAACTTATTTAGAAGAATTAGGGTTTTGGGCATTGATTGCTATATGTGTATAGGTAAATCTAGCATCGAATAATTAATGTTATTTTGCCTTTCAGTTCTCGGATAGACAAATATCAAATCTATGGTTGCACAATGATACTTTTATTTTCATACCTCCAAGCTGACACGTCTTTTGAAGAACACCGCTTATTCTAAGAAAATTAAAAATGTCATACATTAGAAAAACGTGATATCTGAAGGTTCTCTTTTCGTAAGATCTATAACTATTGTAAGCAATATTAAATGGTTTCAGGGTCTGTTTTTGTTTAATAATTACAGTATAACAGCTAGTATTGTCTGTGTTTATATTTTGTTGGGTATCATTATGAATTAGTTTTCAGAGTGTTGTTGAAGCAAAAGGTCATTTCAGTTATTTAGCCAACACACATTAGTTTCAATAGGTAAATGAATTGTATCACTCCTTTAAAAAATAGTGTTGTTACACCGTTCTATGGTCTTAGCAAAAACCGATTATACCTTTAATAGACGATCCAACAAATAGAAAATAAAAGACCCTTGAAATGGATCCCAACTTTGTATTGTCTTTAGTATAGTTGGGATGCGTTGAGAGATTTCTTCTAACAATCTAATCTAATCTCTTGTAAACAGTATATTATATAACGAGAATGCTATAGTGCTTATTAGAAAGGAGAAAGATTACTGCACGAGCAAGCGCATGCCGCAAACGAGAGCTTTAATCGAGTGAGTTTGTAATAAGCTACTGACCATTCCAGTTGTGTACTATAATTTTTATACAAGTTTTAAAATACTGGGTGGTGCGTTGTTTAAGTTTTAAATAAAAATAATTATTATCGAATTAAACCTCAAATCTCAATAATAATAAAATTGACATAAGGGGCAATATGTTAGAAGGAGACAGTTCTCATACACAAATTTGAAGGCAGTAGAGGAATGCACTGCCTCTTATGCTAGGGTTTTTGTCAATTTTCGCGCTTATTTTCAGAGATAAAGGTGTCATACTTAGATATTTACGATTAGCAAGAAAGGCCCAATTAATCAAACAAAAATATTCACAGTGTTCCATTTAAAATAACAAAGTCCATGCTAATTTTTTTATTTTCCTAGAAGCATTTGTTTATTTTTTTAACAAATCTTGGAGGTTTAGATAAAACTATAAAATATCTAAATTATCCATTTTTCCTATCTTTGAAAATAACAGTGTCTAAATGTCGGGCAGCGGTTTTATGTAGTGGTGATGACAATTCCACTAAGCGGTAGAATTACACACGATACACAAGCAACGGTATACTATTCCGGTCGCTCATTTTAATACACCGGCGCGCATTGCGTCACCCGGGTAACAGCGCGTTCAGTCAACTTGATTGCTTTAGTTGTTTTTCGATAAGTGTTTTTGAATATTCATTATTAGTTTCAAGTCTCTTCTTAACTATATAAAATTAAAAATAACTGCTTGTGCTGTTGCTGGTTGCTTAAACTATATGGGGCAGATATAAAGTATTATCGGGTCCCCTTACATAAAGGCTTGGCAAAACAATGTTATTTGTCGACGAAATTATCAACTAAATATAAAAGAAGTTAAGAACACTTTGTTTTGCTAATGCGTACTATTCAATTACAATTAGTTTATTTAATTTTTGCATATTATATGATATTTTTGAAATATAATTAATGGTAAGGCTACAGATTAAAATTTGATTATAACATTTGACACATGTATGTATTGTTTTTTATAAAATAGTGGACGACAACGTTAGACAGGGTAAAGAGTGTGGGATTATATTTTAAATAATTCAGAAAAAACGATAACTTTGGAACGGTTTGAGATACTAACTTTAAATTTGACACACGTATTATAGGTCATGCTAGAAATGTTCAGATTATTTTTAACATTTTAGGCTTTAGGGTAAGGAAGTAAATGCAGAGGGTTAATTATATTTAATCTATTATTTTCTTTTTTTCTTTCCGCGTAAAAGAGAAGTATTGTAATCGTGAAAAAATCACCCTCCCAGGTTTTTACGCATATTCACTTGTTAGGGTCCTTGAATGCCAAAAACATGTTTTCTCAATTTGGTAGGTCTATTGGTCTGATTGTCCGCGGCATAGATAAAAAACTACTTAAACGACTGTATTGCGGGACTAGTACTACTAAAAACTAGTTACCCAATTTACCTGAAATTTTGTGTAAAAATCAAGTGTGATATAAAAATGAATTGGTAACATTTTGGTACGATTCTAAGATGGCGGCCTAAAAAACTTATTAAATTGATTTCAAATTTTGTGCAAGCAGTAAGTGTGATAGATAAACTAGTAAAATTGTGGTATGAATTCAAGATAGTGGAATAAAAATGTTCTGTTTTTTGCCTCAGTAAAACAAGAACTTAAATCACAAAATTTATAATTAAAAAAAATTAACCTTTAAAATGTCTTTATCAATGTAACTAGGGCCGATGATATCTATATATACTTTATATCTTTAATTTGAAAATAAAACCGGTTTGTTTGATTGGAGTTTTTGATCTCTAAAAATCTTTATCTTATGTGTCAAAAGTTAAACCTATAATGGGACCATCAGATGTCCTTCTAGAAAATTGGATTTTTTTTCTATTTTTTCCCCAGTTTCATTAAAAACAACGTAATTTAGCCGTGATACGTTTTACTGTATCGCACTGTTTACATACATTTTGTGCGGAAAGTTGCACATCACCTATTTGATAATCTTCTAATTAATATATAGTTTCTCATTTTGATTAAAAACAACATAATTTAGTCGTAACAGGTTTTACCGTATCACCCTCTATACATAAATTTAGGGCGAAAAGCTACACGCCAAAAGACAAAAATATACCTATTCTAGTATTTTTCCGAAAATTACTTTATTGCTTGTAATATAATTCATATGTATTTCAACATTGTTTAAAAACCATAATTTCCAAGTTACAGTTACAGAACCCTCGGTACCAAGACATCAAAATAAATAAATAATTTGAAAGAATTTTTCTAAAGCAACGTATATTTAATTACATGAAGGTAACGGCTTTGTTTGAAACATGAGATGAAAATGTATAATTACTGTACTAAACTCCTATGTGCATATTAAACCTCCTTTATTGAATTTAGTAGGATTTTATATACCCAGACAAATAATAAGTCTATTTTTAATAGACTATTTGTTAAGCACAACAAGATTTCCAAGTTTTATGTATTACCACATCCCCAGTATTCAAACAATGTATCATCAATATGCTTGTTTGTGTCCATATTTCATATTAAAATCTGTTCCCCGGATGGTGTCAAAACATTGCTTTTAGTAAAGCGAATTCGAGAAATTTTGTTCGTGCAGTAATATCCTTTGGCGGAAATGGAAAGAGCTATGTAACTATAAGATGATGATTTATTAAATTGGAGACGAAACGAGAATCTCGACACCTTTATTCTCGTCTCGGCTTGAATGTCGATATTGAGTGGTGACGAGACGAGATTCAGTCGAGACGAGAGTACAAATTTTGTGTCGTTTCGCGGCATCACTAATAAGCCTAGATATTTGGTGAGCGAAAGCTGAATTTTGGGGTGCCGCTACGTAGCATAATGGGTCCCTTTCCTTTGGTTTTTTTACATCAATGAATGTCGAATAAGCTACAAAAAGAGAATACGGGTTGGGTAAATTATGCCGACGTTACTAATATCTTAACAGCGGCAGTTTCAGTAAATGGTGATTGTAGTGGGGATCTGCCTGCGGCTCAAGAATGGTCGATTGGAAACAGGCTCATTCTTAATGTCATAGGAAATGAAATTTTATATTTTCAGGACTAAACAGATAAACATGATGCCACTAGAGGAATTGAACTTGCTTGGGGTGTTTCCTTGTAAGTGGATGCCAGGTTTCTGAGAATTTGTATTGATCAATATTTTGTGTTTGTATTATTTAATAAGAGTATTAAAGGTGTAATTGGATCTGGAAGCACTAGAAAAGGTTTATTATACAAATTTTTAGTCAATTCTTGGGTTTGGGGATAATGTTCTGTGGAGTGTAAATAAAGGCGAGGAATTACTTTATTATTTAAAAAAGAGTAATGAGACTTTTATTAAGGGAAACATGTAGGAGTTTTAAAATTCTAGAAATTCTAAAATCTTACCCACAACAGCAGATCGCTTAAATTCTATATCCTTACACTGGCTGAGTTTTTCTGAACGATGACCTGCATACTCCTGTGTGATATTCTATAAAAGCTATCTGACTTCTTAAAGAGTGCTTGCACATTGAACGGTTTTAGCAGGGGTTGTTTTAATTTAATTCTAAACATTGAACCTTATATCTTTGAGGAGTTTTTATACTATTAATTTAATTTTATTTTATATTTTCAATTCTTTTAACTTTGTTTTAAACTGTTGTTCTTTGTCTTATTTTGTAATGTCTTTATTGCAAATTGTTTTCTTGATTCCCATCATTATTCTTTTATTAGCCTAGGTAATTTGTAAGTATACATTCTTTTTCTGACCCCATTTATTCATTTCGGCATTATATTTATATAAATGTTAGGAATTTATCAGAGAGAGAAATTTGAAATTGATTTATCCCATTTGTCCCTTTAAAGCATGCTTTTTGCATTGCATTTCTAAACAACTAGATCTAAACCACGCACTTCCAACACTGCGTCAAATATTGTTGGGTGGATGCTAATATTAAGAAAAAACGGCGACAGGAGCGATTCATGTGGCGAATTCATGCAACTATCTGATAGACTATCTATTCGAAGTATATTCGGTCTTTGGTTCTAAGCCACATTTTGAATATATTTAAATTAATTTCAATCATTCTTTAACTTGCCGAAAGGATCTAGTCAGTTTTAATTAAACAGGCAAATTGCGATTATGAGGCCATAATAAAATTTTAAGATTAAAAATTTTAATATTTCACTTGCGTTGTTTCCGATTTTTATTCCAAAAGCACAGACCTAATATGGGTAGCATTCGGCAAACAGAAATATTCATTACTGATATTCGTATATAGTTGAAGACGAAAGTGTATCTAGAGTTCACCTATGGGGGATAAACCGAAGAACATCTAACAAAAAATCGGTACATAAAATACGTATGGAGCAGGGAAGTGTGGAGCTTATCTTAACTAACTGGATGCAAGTGGCACAAAATAATCATCATACGGAAATTTTAGGGGACACGCATGTCCACCAGTGGACGCAAGATGGTAATAATTACTTAAGTGTATCAAACTAAGTAAGCGATGCTCGAAGTGGACATTCAATAATTGTAGCTAAATTTAATAGAGCATATTTTTTTCTCTTATAGAAAAGAAAAAAAGCTGTTTGGCAGGTGATAGGTGATATCTTACCACTTATTTTTATTGGAATTTGTTAATTTACAAAAGTGTCCGCATACAGGAAGCGTTTAAAAGGTGGACAAAAAGGTGAATATTGAAACCGACCTACGGTTTTTCTACAATGAAGTGAAATTCTGTAGTGCCTATTGTAATACCTTATATTGATATCCTTTACGTATTATTTATTTTTTTAATAAATAAAAAATGCTGTATTGAATTTAGCTCCAATTATTGAATGTCCACTTCGAGCGTTGCTTAATGTATTCCGTTTTCAAATATATCTGAAATGTATGTCCAATACGTGCACTAACATCTTGGAAGTAAATTTTAGTTTTAATTTTAGTTGACTCGACTAAATATGGATCAGATATATGTTGTAATTTTTTTCTACCAGGTCTTTTTTCTGTGCATGTATATGCGATAAACGTTTATCCCAAAATTTACTAGTGTGCAGTTTTCTCTTTGTAAAATATTTTTTAATTAGGGATTGGGTTTAGTCAGTTGTAAAAAACCCATTAATCCAATTTCTGCGCAATGGTTGCCGCTTCAATTAGCAATATTTATGAAGTAATTTAAATACGTTATGTAAAACTAAATTATAGCTTGTATGTGTAAGGTGTTACAGGATCCCTTCAAATTGCAGTAATATAACAGGTTGAGACAATCCGTTAGTTGGCGCAAATGTTTACGTTAATACATTTTATTTGAATATTATTAGTATGAGCAATAGAGTCGCGCCTGTGAAAATTTTAAAGAAATTATTTAATCTCATTTCATTCATTTTGTTTCAGTTAAATTATATTCACGAAAACTAAATTTATATCTACAAAATTACTTTACAGTAATATTACAAACCGCCTTAGCATTTAGCATTAGTCGCATGTTTACTGCATATTTTGTTATCTATTTTTGGAAAGTTTGGTTTCAAGTGCAAGTGTAATTATGTTAGGTCCTTTTCTTAGATCTTTTAGGTATCTTGATAATGATGATATTTTCAGTTTTTGTCAGTTTGTGTCTTTATTCGGAATTAAAAGTTTAGTTATATTTGATACATCATACATAATAGATAATGCACTTTATTTAAATAGGAGTAAGACCCCGTCAAAATCGACGGCAACTATGCTGTTAAAATTACACCTGAAAACTAAAATAAAAAGTGGTGTGTACATTTACATATCACTTCTTTGTATGTTTCATTTGGAAATATTTAAATAAATATACACAAAATCAGGTCTTGACTACTAATAATGCTATATTGGCTAACCTATCGCAATAAAACTAAAACTCCAAAAATTACCAATAAAATAGAAACCATAGTAAAATTCCTAATAATCCTCCTCCAAACAGGATAACTTTACTTTGCCCCAATGTTCCCGACTAGGCCGAAAAAGGAAAATCAATAGGACTTAGGCCAAATCCATTTCCATAAAAGATAACTAATTACTAACGAAGTTATTCTGAAATGCGAATATTCAGATCAGTGGACAGACATCGGTCAGCAGTCGTAACAAAGACCCGGATTTCAGTTACATGAGGCAACGGCATTTTACGTGTTCTTACAGGTCCCTAAAAACATGTTTTTCCCAATTTCGCCCTGTCGGTATGTCGCTCTCTCTGTGCACATATCCTAAAAAAATGGTTATCCGATTGACCTCAAATAGTGTTTAAATATCAGTGGTCATTATTGAGAAACTACCTATCCAATTGACGTGAAATTTTCCGTAAAAATCAAGTGTGGAACAGGGATAAACTCGTAAAATTTTAATGCGATTTAGGAAGGTTTTGCCATAAAGGTATGACATAATAAAATCTTTTTATGAGGGAAAGTAATAAATGATAATATATTATTTATAAACTATCTAAGCAAATAAAGTTATGAAAAATAAAATCGGTAAATTTGCCACAGCTTGCTTCGAACGGAATTCTAGTAATTCTACTACACATAGATAAAACAATTTTATGAATTAAAGTTTAGAGGAATTGTATAAAGTTATTACCAAATAATTATATGCATTTATAAACTGTATTAACTGTACGTAGTGTAATTATGTACGAGGAAAGTTCTGGGTGAAGTGAATTTACCGATTTTGGAGTATGGTAGTAGTAGTAAAATTTGTATTTCATAAAATACCTATAAATATTTTCATATTTATTTATTTGGTAAGGTGATTTTAAATAGTGTGTGTGTGTTGCCCTTACTGTCTCGCTTCGTGCCTAACTTGGTGCTAACCTGGTACCATTAATGTAACAAATATTTTAATCATAAAACTGATATTTTATAAAGTCAGTCAGGACATACTAGTTTCTCCTGAAATATATCAGGCTCTATTGGTTCATTTTAGAAAATATGCGTCAGGAAGTTCTAATACTTACATTAGAGACAAAACTAGTATGTTTTCCTGTAACATATATGATATAGGAAGAATTTAATGATAGAAGTTAAATTTATGACTCTAGTAAAAGAATAGTAAAAGAAAAAGTCGTATTAAAGAATCGGCTGCTGAAAATAAAAAAGGTTACGTAACCAATAGCAACAATCTATTAACAAGGTTAAAATAGTTGTGCATTTTTTTTCATTTACTTCACATGATTCTTGTTCCAACAAAAATTTAATGGTTGTTTTCTTTTTCGTGTTTATTTTAATATGTATTTTATAAAAGATTTCTTCATCCTCAGTTATGTTTAGATTTACTTAAACCTTTGTTTTAACCTAGAACCAGTCTCAATAATTTCAGTCCGCGAAACGTTAATGCCCAGATTACATCCCCTGAAATTGGGTTATTATAAAACTGGTTTCTTTAAAAAATACTAAGTTAAAAAGTTATTTTTTAGCAGCAATAATTCCAGTTAAATACAACCCTGCATTTAAGATAAATACTTGCCTGTGAGTGATTAATCCGCTATAAAATGGAAGATATCTTAAGTATTTGTTTGAATTGTTGATAGTGACAATAAACAACTTGTAACATATGGAATGTGTTATTAACTACCATTAATAATAATTGTATTTAACCTTTCAAAAACCAGAAGCGACGTATACACTGACATATTTATAAATTAGTTTGATTTAGTATTAGCTAACAATCAAACTGTGTTAAGACATACTAATACATGTTTTAGAAATAAAATGCCGTTAGATTAATTTTAATAATAATTTAATTAAAAACTTCTTTTAGTAAATAGATAAGTATTTTCGTTTTCTCCTTAATACTGATATTTAGGAGAAAATCCTTTGGACTGCTATTTTTGAAAATTCATTAGCGAGTTAAATAAATTAGTATTAATTTTAGAAGAAGCGTTTCTTTTAGTCTATACTAAAGCAACCAATAAAAGGGCTTTGATTACTAAATGAAGTTAAAACGGTTATCCTTAAGTTCATTTTTTTCGGTGTTCTCTAAATTTTAATAATCCTTCCTATAGACCCGTTGAAAAATGACGCTTCCGTTCAAACAGAGATTTGTAGTAAAATAAGTGGGGAAATTGCATATAAATTGTACATATAAGTGTATCTAAGATTCTATGCCGGCGCGTAAACCATAAGCGTCTCACGAAGATTGTGTAATTTCTGGCAACCGACATGTTTTTAAAAATAAGTTTCAATGTAATAAAGATTGGCGACTTAATTTGTTAATTTTTTCGATTTATTGAGTTGCCACTATAAAGTGGTGTTTATATTAGCATGGTACCACGACCTACGGATAAAAACAGACACAAAAGCAAAATATTAGTAGTCACACCCTTCTAAAAACGAAAGTCATGAATGGTATGAGCAAGCTTGCCGCAAACAATTTTCTATATGCACTGATGAAGAAAATTTACACGTTCAATATGTTTCTATATATAATTTATTTATCGTCTTAGTTCTGGATTTTGTGGGGATGCAGCCAAAAAAAGATCTAGCTTTCGAGAAAGCTTAATTCCTTCTTCAGGTTTCTTAATTTGAAATAGAGATATTTGTGTGTGAAAAGAATTGCTTACAGTTTATTTATATTGATCTTAATCCAATGTAACTTAAAAGTAAACAAGTCAATTACACAACACAGATGAAGTATTGTAGAATATTAAGTTGCTTAAACTATAAATTACACAACGATAAACTAAGGCACATGATGTATTTATGAAGAGATTCTAGATTATATGGTTTAAACCTAAATTAAACCCAGAGCTAAGAAGATAACTTTTTTTATCTGGTTCAAAGTGCTTTTTTCCGTCCGGCTAAACCTGTATATATATATATATATATATATATATATATATATATATATATATATATCTATTGACGTAGGTTTTTTTCTTGGGTTTTTGATTCACCAAACTCAAAAAACAAAATGACTAGTATGTCATTTTTTATTTAAGAAAACTGCTTGTCAAAGTGACGTTTTGGCAGAGACTTTAGTCTTTTTCAAACTATCAGACATACAGAACGTAATTGTCGAATCCAAAAAATAAAATTGAAACATAAAACACTGGGATACTTACATTACATTACATTCAAATTCGACGTACATACTACAAACTTTAGATAAAATACCGACCACATTTTACGGTGAGCCGGGTCAAAACTACACTGTTGTAGTACATTTTCAAAACTAAAAAACATTCTCAGCCATATTGTACATATAAGCGACATTTATATTACCAGGTAACTATATTTTAATTTCACTTAAAAAAGTTTGCTTGAACACTAACGTACTTGATTTCAGTAGCTACAAAAATTGTAGAAAACAATTGGGACGAAATAGAAAATTATACAGATATTCCTAAAGATGAATTTAAAAAAACCATTAAACTAACATCAAATTCCACATACTTTTCATACGAAAATAAATAGGTGGGTGTGGTATGGATGTCTCTATTTTAAGCGTAGTTGTCCAGCTAATTTTGGAGGATTTGGAGGAAACCGTTCTTCAAAAATTAGATTTTGAGATTCCATTTTTTATAGATACGTGGATTCCCGAAAACCAGGTAGAAAACTTTAAAACACATTTTAGTAGTTATTACAAAAAATTACAATTTTTATTGAAGTGGAAAACAATCGGTAAATTTCCTTTACTCGGAACTTCTCTCGTTATTAATCTTTTCTTTTATTAGGAATAGTGAAATGTGACCCAATTTAGTTCACTACATAGTAATTTAGTAAATTTTACCAGTTTCTACCTATAGCACACTTGATTTTTGGACATATATTAAAATACATTGTATAAATAGCCTTTGTGTTACGTCATGTTGAATTCGTACCAGTTTTTTCCTATATCACATTACGTTTTTCTGCAAAATTTAAAGTCAATTGAGTAAGAGTTTTTTACGTTGATTTTTAAAAAAAATTATTTGGTCGCCATTTTGTTCCGCCATCTTTAATTCGTACCACAAATTTATTAGTCTATATCACACTTAATGTTTGCACAAAATTTGAAATTAATCTAGTGAGTAGTTTTTTCAGGTTGATTTTTTAAATATTTTGTTAGGCCGCCATTTTGTTTTGCTCTTTTATAGTCATACCAAAATGTTATCAGTTCATTTCTATGTAACATCAACATGTGATTTTTGTGCAAAGTTTGAGGTAAACTGGTTAATTAGTTTTTTGGCAATAATTTTTTAATGTTTCACTAGGCCGCCATCTTTTTCCGGCAAATTGGATTTTTACCAGAATATTACCATTATTATCTTCAATCTGATAAGTATTTTTAACCTATGCCGTGAACTGACAGGCAGACAGACGGACCGACGGAATTGATAAAACATATTTACAGTGAAGATATGTAAAATCTGAGAGAGTGATTGTTTTCATGATTACAATCATTTTATTTGGCCACCATTTTGTTCTGCCATCTTGAATTAGTTCCACAGGTTTATTGGTACATCTCTATACCACAATTTAAAATATGTCCATTAAGTAGGTTTTTCAGGCTGAATATTTAAATATTTTATTAAGCTATCTAGATATCTTAACTCCAACCATCTACTACTACACAATAAACTTGTTATTATTGGCTTGACAGTTCCTGTTGTATAACCTTCAAATGCTGAATATCGACCAGAGGCCACTAGTAAAGCAAAACAAGCATATTTCGAGAACAAATATGCGCTAAAACTTGTCATTAAAATATTTAATAAAAGATTATTATTATTACACAACTCAAATAAATAACAGCAAGAATCATTCATAAGTAAATCAACAAAATTTATAAAAAAACCTTTTATGAATGGCCTTTCACAAAAATTCCAACGTCTCTTCGAAAAATATAAAACTAAATCACAAAGGTTACAACTTACTATCTAATTGTATATATTCAAAATTAAAAACAAAAAAAACCCAATAAAAAATTAATATTATTTATGAAATCCCATGCAAAAGTTGCAACGAGGTATGTATTGAACAAACGGGGCAGTATCTGGAAAGTAGATTAAAAACTCGTAACTCCGATAAAGGAATTTCTGTGCATTGGCATCACACGATAAATCGCGAAAACATACCTTAAATTTTGATCAAATATTACGATACGAATACAAAAAGTAACGAGTTCTTCGAAATGGTAGCAATTTAAAAAAAATCGAATGCTATAAACGACAAAAAAGATCTAAAATATTTAAGTAAAACCTACCAATGAATTTTATAGCATCCCCGTTCCGTTTTTAAAGGGGTCTCTGTCAAACTTCTGTCAATTGGACCGGTTAACCAGGTTTGAAAACCGAATACGGCCCAAAAAGATATCAGTATAGAAAGGCCATGGGCGTGATAATTATACCCTTACTTGATAAAAAAGTCATCAATATGTATTAAGAAAGATTTGAGGCGTTATTTAGAAACTGTCGGCGTGTTTGGCTCAGAATACCATCCATGCCTCAATATAAGTCGTCTTGCCACACTAAACCTAAACTAAACATCCATAGAATATGAAACAAAATAATAAGTCTTTTATGAAATAAGATATGGTCTAACAAATAACAATTACTGTGCGTATCATAAGCACAAAAGAAGGGGGGAGTATATTGACATTTATAAATACCAAAACAATTTTAATAGAGATATGGGTTACGGTCTATATCACACCTCCTATCGTAACACTGGGTCACGATTCGGTGAACTTAGTTTACCTTCATAACCATTAAAGATACATTGCTGGTAGAAACATTTGAATCATTTAAAGTGCAGACAATGCAATCCGAGGAGCAATGAGACGATGAAACTTATTATATTTTTTATTAACTATTAAAGTTAATAATAATTAGATACCCATTTTATTACTGAATAAAATGTTTTGATATATTTATAATTAAATTATTTTAGTATATTCCTTGTTAATCGTATCATTATATGAACATTGCCGTCACCTTATGTAATGGAAATAACTTTTTAAACTAAATAAACACATCTTGTATTGCATTGTTTTAGGTGATAAAAAACTACAAAGGATGGGGGCGTGAGTAAATAATCTTGTAACGGTTTTTGACTACTATAATCGCTTTATAATGCACACCACTGGATAAATAAATTACTGGAGGGAGAGTACGTAAAGGACGCAATATTTCCCATATAGGCAAGGGTGTGTAACACTCATGCCCTTAGGGTATACGGGAGATATAGTTGTCGCCCCTTGATGTCGTCACGGGGGGTATGCTGCTAAACCAAAAAGTTCATTGTTCGGGAGTGAAGTGTATAATGGCAGAACTCAGTTTCTTTTATGGCAGACGGCTTGGCGCGTGATTCTACCTGAGAGGATATTGTAGAAAGTTTCGTCATACAATGCAGTTTCGCTTTATTTTCTTCAATGGCCCATGTAGCCGTCAGAATTATCGCTAGATTTAGATAAAGGGATCTTTTTAATTTGATGTGGTAACTTTGCTTTTTAATATGTTGTATTATAAATTGATTTTTTTTTTATTATATAGAAAAAGATGTAGGTATATGTAGGCCAAATAAAAATTATCTCATAATAGTTAGAATTTGTTAAAATTAATATTATTATTACTATTACTATCGTTATTACTAATATTATTATGTGTATGGTCATTAACTAGTGATAACAATCAGTTCTTAATAATGAGGACTTTAATTTGTCGAAATCAGGAAGTTTACTAGTAACCGATTTTGGTACCTAAATCCTAAACTAAATTTTTCCAATGCTGATTTATAAAATTACTTTTGTCGCTTACTTAAACTAGTTTGAAGGGCTTGAATTTACTACCTGAGATCACTTTAACACAGCCTATATTATATATTATATTTAAATAACTGACTAAAAGTACTTTTTTATAATTAAAGACTAGATAAAGGTTTATTTAAACATTTTATTATATATAATTTGTTGTAGGGGCTATGACAAAAAAAAACTTGTTTTCAGTTTTTTATTTCCAGTTAAAAATGATATGTATCTACTTAAATAAAAAAATAATAATATATTTTTTTATTTAATCTTCTCCTTTAGGCCATCAGTACTCCCTCCAATAAATCCACTAGTTTGTGTTCTTGCCCCCATTGTATGACCTTTATGCCATCTAAAGTGTTTCTTACTGAAAAGAATAAAAAAGAGCTACAGGCAGCAGATAAATATTCATCAGTCTGCAAATGTCAGATCGGAAATAGCCAATGACAATATTCAGATATTGCCATAGGCAGTAATTAATAATTGTCCTTTGTCAAAAAAATGTTCATAAATTGTTATATCAGTTTAAGTATTTCTAAAAACTTGAATAAATCACCCTTTTAATATTTTTCAGTTAATACATAATAATATAATAAGCATATAATTCGACTGCTGAAATGGTTCATTCCGATCCAGCTTTTACTAGTGAGTATACAAAAATATCATTCCATATGACCTAGCTCAAATTAAGTGTCAAAACCATGTCTTTCACACGGTTTGAACCTACCGCGTTTTCATCTTTGCAAAATCTTGAATTATTGTTGATCACCTGTTAACTAATTTCGTTGCTATAATATTCTAAAAAGTAAAAAAGGAATCATAGGCAAAATACACATTTATCTATTATGGTTATTTAAGTAAAAATCAAACTTTATTTATTAGAAAATGTACACTTGTAGTTATTCCTAAGTATACTTACATGTAATCAAAACTAAAAAAAAGAACTTATTTTACGAATAATCGATGTACAAACTTCGAAAAGTAAACATTGACATGACAGTGCCTAACAATATGGCCGCCGTGACATCACACTCCAGCTGTTCATTGCCGGAATAACTTATGATGACTCATCGATTCCCGCTTCCAGGCTTTCTAGTAGAATCGGTGTTGCGCTAGTACGGACCTCAGAGATCGACTTTATCAAAAATGTTAAATGTACCATGACTGTCATTTGGAAGCGACATCATGATTATATCTGTCCAAGTTTAAAATCCAACATTGGTATTTTGAGATTGATATTGATTTTTATTCTCTCTGAACGATATTTGTTTTTAATAAATTAATTTTAGCAACAACTGAAGTAATGGTGAAGAGTTATATTGCTGGGCAGGCAAGAGGAATATTATAGAAGTAGCGCAACTGTCACCATCGCCAGTAAAATCCAGAACAAAATATGAAATGGAATGCAAAAGTTTCGCGCATCAAGATAATTATTAGTTCCTTAGTTCCTTTTAAGAAAACGTGCTTTTCATCTATTTGGAGAATTAACAGAGAAATATGAAATATAAAGCATCTTTATTATGGGCACATTATTCAGTGCTTAAAAGTAAGTGTCTCAGCCTTTAATAATGGTGTCATAATTGAAACGTTTGGTTTTTAGCCTCATAAAAAGCATAATTTCTTGTCCGCATGTAATGGTTCTTACTCACTCGGATGAATTACAACATTCTATCATTACCGTTAAATAATATGCTATATTATCTATTGTATCGTTTGTAAAACCATTATGAAAGGCAAATTGGGTTCATAATAGTGCCAGAAAGAAACGTATTTTTCTACAACTGCTATAAAAACGCCCAAAAAACACAACCAACAAGGTCTGACAACTAATTTCGCATGTCGTAGGAAATCATTTCCCACGCTTCAGATTGGTTTGTCAGTGGTCAACTCCCTTGTACAAAATACAGCCTATTTCATATTTTATTTCATACAACGATATATAGTTGGTGGTTTCTCGCTTAGCTCCTGTTTGTCTTTTATTTTTCAATGTCATAGTGTCAAAATATTTAAAATATTTTATGTCAATTCAAGTCACATTGTTGTGTAAAAAATTACACACATTAAAGGGTACATATGCGAAATGCAGTCGTTGAAAAAATACAATGTATAACACCTTTGAAAACCACTTTTTATTAGATTTCTTTGAAATCACGTTATTTTCATCTACGTTTGAAATAAAATAAAGTGGTCTTTGGGACCACGGAAAAGTTCTCCCGATCTCCGATTTTTTCCGTGTTCTGAATAAAAATACTAAAATATATGACTTCAAAGCAGCGTGGTATGCTGTTCTTTCAATTTAGCAGAAGGATATATAGAAGAATCCATCCATACATACTAAACTGAGGTATCACGAAAATTGTTTAACCCGTACCTTCCTTACTCGTAAGACACAAGAATTCCGCCATCCGTTCAAGAAAACCAAAATATTTGCTAAAAAATCTGCTTCAATAACCTTAGTTCTACAAACTGAAATGCCAAAGGGACTAAACCTGTGTAATAATACGAAATGCACGATAAATATTACTATTAATAATAAAAATTCCAACTAAAAACATTATTAGTTTATGTTGGTATTGTTAGTTTTCCTTATTTTTAATCTAGTTACATTTTTTAAGATGTTTATAACTGTTATGAAAATAAATATGTTCCAAGTTTATTTCATATCTCTTTTTTTATATTATGTTGTCTTTTTCAGAGAACTATAATAAAAAATATCATTCATTGCACTTTCGGAAATAGATTTTTCCGTGCTTGTATGACTTCCTGAGAATTTTTCACGCACGCAACGAAAAATCCTTATTTCCGGACTCCTAATAAAATATACTATTTTATACTCATCTGACTGGCTGATGTGACTTACCAAACTATGCCATTAGTGTGAAAAGGGCGGTTTTCAAAACTTGTTATACAACATACTATTGTCTTTGTCTAATACTTTATTTATATCTATATCCTTATCATAGACGTAGACACTTGACAAATCGACACAACGCCAAATAATAGCGGGAGTGTCATGGTTTTTCAATATTTGAGTCATTACGACCTTAAATATTTGAAACTTTTTTTCAGTTGCATTTTTATCAAACAGATGTTGTTTTGTTAATATATAAAAGCCAAATAGATACAATAATCATTAAAAATACTCGTTTTTTAAGACAGTTTTACGTGGTTGCTATTAAAAAAGTTCACTCGTTTTTTTTAAATACTCTAATAATTTACTATCATTGTATAATTACTTTGATTGTATTTTTCCACTCCTATTTTTTTGTACACTACTTTAATAAACGCAGAATGCTTTTTAATGAATTACTCCTGACAAAATGGTGAACGTATATATATATATATATATATATATATATATATATATATATATATATATATATATATATATATATATATATATATATATATATATATATATATATATATATATATATATATATATATATATATTGGAGAATTCACATTATATTATGAACATACTTCTTTCTATTTGTTAGCATGGGCAATATTTTTAATTTGTGTTAACAAATTTGGACGGTGCATTGAGAGGTTTAATATAGTGGGAAAATATAGCCCCTCTGTATAATAAGGTTTAAAATGGAGACAAAACATATTCTAAATTTACGTCTTTGCGTAAAAATAGTGGAATACGCTGTTGAATTTCAGATCTAAATTACTCTGATTAAATAAAGGGTCTGTGGCCAGTATCAGACTAAAGGCTGTAGCATATCTGAATCAGCTCGATCACACACTCGATTACGTGGGTCGAATTCCGACTCGAAATTGGAAATTACTCATTGAATTCTGTTTCTTGATCTTGATTTTGGTCAGCGTGATTTTGCGCTTAGTTTGCCTCATACAGTAAATAAGTTTGTGAAGCTATATAGATAAAAATACAAAATAAATAAATCAGGTAGAAAAATCCAGGACAGTTTTAGCCTATACTTAGTATTTAGATCTAGATTTAATTGATTGATAATATTTAATATTTGATTTGATATTAAAGATTTTAATTATTCGTTAATTACATTCTGCCTGTAAAAAATCTTCGGCATTAGGCCCCCGGGAGAATTGGGTCTATCGTGGTGAGGGGGTTGCGTTGCGATACCCCACTCGGTTAATTATTTAATTTCATACATGATTTTTAGGTAATATCGCTTTTTATATGCATACCAAATTACTGCGCTAAGGCTTTCGAATAATGATTCAACAGAGTACAAGACACTTTTATTTGCATTAGCAACCTAAAATATTAAAAAATGTGCATTCATTGAGTTTCATTACTTACAAATTATCAAAATGGTTTCTTCGTAAATTTCTAAATTTAGATCGAGTTTTTATTATGTGTAGAATAAAATGCGCAAGAAAAGTATCCCTAGTAAAAAACATTTTTTTTTTCTTATTAGTTTGAGAGTTTTTTCCGTCAGTGTTTCTTATGAAATACGAACACACTCCAATAAACTTCCCGGACTTCTTTTTTATCTTGTTTTAATTATGCTCATGATGTTAAATTTAGATTGGAGTAATATTGAAAGTTAAAGAAATATTGTTTTTTATTTCAAGTGACTTTTTTTTTTACTTTTAATATACGTAACTTATTGTGCTAGTAAAATTTCTCTATTTCAGTTATGCTCATCATGCACAGGGTGTCTCATGTAAGATGTACTACGCACAAAAAAAAATATATACGAAAGTTTCTTGATTTAATTTGAATTTATATTTTATATCCTTTTCATGTATACCGTGTGCTTTTATTGCTCTACTTCCTTTCTTTGAATGGAACACTCTGTATATTTTTAACTATTTTAATAGATATTCTAAAGGCAAGTCTAATGATGTGTAATAGTCTGGGTCTTAGATGCATGCATTTCTGTTTGTGGCATTTATCTTCAGGATTTGATATGTATTTGTAACTAAGATGCTTAAACGATTTTTAAATATCTGCTTGCGCTGAAATTTTTTTTAGTGTATGTTTTATATAATAAGTTTTGAATTTTGATAATTTTCTTATTTTTATTAAATGTTACTTCGTGTGTGTTATGTCAAATTAAAATAGAGACGAATTCAACGATATATAATTCCATTTGTTTACAAATCAACGTTTATTGTGATTATCTTCAGAACGTTTTATTTTTTTTTTGATGTGAATAGTTACGAAGGGCTTACCAATACCAGATATATTATCTCAATTGTTAAAAGGTAACATTTTTATTTTTAATACTTTCCTTTATCTAGTACGCAGCAGTAAACTAGATAAATTGAATAAAAACAGTAATTATTCATACTAATAAAAATTACCTATAGTATGTTTAAAACCAAGATACATATTAGGAAAACAAAACTACCAGTGATCCCGTGAACATTGCAATAGAACATGTCATAATGACGATCGTCAAGAATAAATAACTAATTAAACAATAAGCGTTATTGTTTACACTGTAGTTAGCAGTGCTAAAAGACATTTGGTATCCTTGCGATCAATGACAACTTTCTTAATGTAAACGGGGTGCAGTATTTTGTAAAAAAAAGGTTTTATTTACAATTCCATTTATAAAGTAATGTGATTTTAAATTACCGCAATTGGCCTTGAACTCAAGGATAACAAATTTCTTTGTCTTATCACGGCTAACTATTCTAGAAACAATAGTGTTTATTGGTTATTCAATAGGTAATTTTTATTAGTTTAAATAGTTACTGTTTTTATTTAATTTATCTAGTTCACTGATGCTTGCTAGGTAAAAGAAGAAATTAAGAATAAAAATGCCAGCCTCTATTAATTCAGATAATATTAAACTCTTCGTAGTTATTCACATAAAAAAAATAAAACGTTCTGAAAATAATTGTGAATAACTTAGAAACGTTGGCTCCTAAATCATGTTAACCATCGTTGAATTCGCATTTGAATTCTCTATTTAAATCTGAGATGTTATTACCTCAAAAAAATAATGAGAAAATTATCAAAAATCAAAATTTGTCAGAAATGCACAATTTCTATTGTTAAAAAAAAACTGAATAGTTAGAATGAGGTAATACACTAGAAACTTTTTCTTTCAAAGCAGATAGTTAAAAATCCTTTAAGTGTCCTAGTTGATCTTTTTAAATAAAGGTCAAATCCTGATGATAAATGTTAATACATTAGAAACGTAACATCTGAGACCTATACTATTATATATTGTTTTTTAGAAGGTGTTCTAAAATATTTATATACTATATATCTATATCTAAAAATACAGGATGTTCCATTTAAAATAAAAAAGTTCATACCTGCTCAGAACATAAACATCCTATTGAAATAATATAATTTAAAAATCTAAATTAAACCATGAAATTTTCGTATTTAACTTTTTTTTTGCACGTCATATAACTTCTGAGTTAAGGTAGGCGTCAACTTACGTTGGTCACCCTGTACATAATATATCCCTGACATCGTTCCGAAATCACATAATTTGTCATACTTGCTAAATTTATTTACTTGAGACACGGCTAAAAATTTTCCCTGTGCAGCAGGTGACTGCTATGCTATTTTGGAAATACGCCAGGAGCTCCATGTCAATCAAGTAACTAGATCGGTTTGCATGTGGACGATTGTTAGTTAATGCTCCGTTTTGTGTTTGTTTCAACTGGTCTAGTTGCAATTAGTTGTAAGCTGTCATCGAAAATATCTGATATTTTTAAGGTTTCTGTGAAGCTATATAAATTCCTTGTATTCTGAGATAAACTGGGTGTGAAAAACAGAAACAAAGTTTTTTAATTTCTTATAAAGTTTTCCATAATTGAACGGCGAATATCGGTTAAAAAAATGCCTGTTCTTATTTTCGAACTAGTATTTAAATAAATAAAAAAAAATTAAAAAATTCACGTTGTCAAGTAAAATTGTATTTTTATTTTCCCCGTAAAAGAGAAGTACTGTAATCGTGAAAAAAATCACTCTCCGAGATTTTTTTAGATCTTTACTTTTCAGGGTCCCTAGATGCCGAAAAACATGTTTTCTCAATTCCGTCGGTCTGTCTGTTCGCGGCATAGGTAAAAAACATGTCATATGTAGATTACCTGGTAAAAATCCAATATGGTGAAACAAAATGACGGCATAATGAAATGTTTAAAAAAATCAACGTAAAAAAATTTTCTTATTCACTTGACTTTGTTTTGCAGAAAAATTAAATATGATATAAAAATAAACTAGTACGAATTGAAAATGGCAATATGTCACTGTAAAAACCACTAATTCAAATTATGCCCAAAAACATGTGGCATAGGTAGAAACTTGTAAAATTTTGGTAAGAATCCAAAATGGTGTAACAAAATGGCGCTCAGTAAAAAAATATGATTTACTAAATGACTTGAATTGAACTAAATTGGGTCACACTTCTCTATTCCTAATAAAGGGAAATATTCATAATAAGCGAAGTTCCGGGTAAAGGGAATTTACCGATTTTTTTTTACTCGAAAACAGTTAAAAGCAGTAATTTTGGTTACACTGTTACAAAACCTGCAAAACTTTGTTCTTTTTTGTATATCTTAGTTGCAGCAGGGACCTATTGAATGAATATTTAATACACAGAGTGGCGCATTAAAAAATGTCAATGACTTTGATTTTTATTTAAAATCGTACGTAATATACAAAAGGAAAACTCTAAAAAAAGTAGGGGGTTTGCTTAGAGAAGCCAATGAGTTATGACACTACCATTTAAAGTGTCATTCAAGCTTTCTATAACTTATTAATATTTAATTGTATTTTCAATTTCATACGCAGGCCTATATAAATAATATTAATCTCATAAATATTGAAATTAATTTACTATTTACACCTCTTGGTGTAATATCATCTGGAACAATCTTTTGTTTACAAGTACAAGAAATCCGAAAACTTTTAACTGCTTAATATACGATCTCTTAATTACACTTTTATATGGCTTTGGTAAATAGTATACCGTATATAAGCTTAAAATACCTTTTTAGATGTTTTTACATTCATTTATTCTATGATAAAGCGAATAATTTTCATCGATTTGGCATGTACAAGGTACAAGTGTTCAACGTCGAATCTAAATGTTTAAAATTATAGAAAGTTTTCCAAACCAACAATGTTTTTAAGTTTCACAAAGATATATTTTCAAATACTCAAGATTTACTTAACTATATTTTGTTTAGAATATTAATGAATTAATTAAGTAGGCCACGGTCAGAGGTCCGTGAAGTTAATGCCCAAAGTATTTTCGTATTTTTATCACATTTAGTTATTTTTTTTTTAATTTAACCTCGTGTTTCAATACTCCCTATAGAAAAACTCTTAAAAAAGGGGTATCTCAAAAAAGTAGCAAGATATTCAAAAACTGAGTTACTCTTTTTAATATATGTTAGGTAATAAAATCAATATATTTATATTGGATCATGATATTCATTAATATTCGGAGAAAATCATACCTTTCTACGTACACTATTATGACTTTTGATTCAAATTGGCACAAAATGATTTACATAAATGCTGCTATGAGTATTTCGATGTCTTTCTTAGGTTTCGAAATATTTTGCTTTAAAATTACTAAAAAAAAATCCGTTTATTTTAAGTATTAGTTGATACCACGTAAAACATTTTTATTCGTGGTTATTGATTCATATACAAAATTTGAAAAACACCAGCTTCAGCCGATTAGAAAATATTTTGCGGGCTGATCTTGAAATTAAAATAAGCGAATATTCCCAAAATTCAGCAGGCAATTACGAAACTACTCTGCAATATAAAGCACTAATGTCGACATGTAGTTTATGTCGATCAGAAAAACTTTGAGGGCTGACCTTGAAACAAAGCTAAGCAAGCAATAACGAAAACTACATGAAATACTAACGAATGACACCTAGTTTGGGTCGATCAGAAAAACATTGGAGGCAAAACGAAACTATTTGAAGCACTAAAAATCACCAATCAATAACACCTAGGTGGGGGCGATCAGAAAAACTTCGGGGGCTGACCTTGATATAAAAAAAAACATTATTTGCGAAGCTAAGGAAGCACTAACGAAACTAAATAAGCACTAACGAATGAGACTTTGAGTAAATCGGAAATACTTAGGTGCTGAAATTCAAACAAAATAAACGAATATTTCCAAGATTAAGCAACGAATAACGAAACTATTTGAAGCATTGAAAACCACTAAAAGAGCACTAAAAAACGGCATCTAGTTATACAAAAATAAGACAGCACTAACGAAACTAAGAAGGCAAATAAGCACTAAGAAGCACTAACGAATTGCACCAAATGTGAGTCAATTGGACATACTTTTGGAGCTAACTTAACGGAGCTTTCGGTCAGCGTGATTTTCGAATTGTGCTAATACTATGCAGTAATTGCATTATAAAAGGCGATCTTATATTCGGTAACTTTAGGCATGACAGCTTAAGTTATTCCGGATAACTAACTTAATCCCGAATTCCCACCGCCTGTCATAGCTTCCACAAACATACCTTCTAAGGGAAACGTACTCTAAAGATACATTCTAAAGCATGTCTAAATCCTTAACGATTACACCGATAAGTCAAGTAAAGCCTCAGTTAAGATTATTTATTCGAATGACCTCTTTGTACAAAGATATGCACGCTCTATTTGATAGTAATGTAAAGAAATTTCAGTGAATTTGTTTTATAAAAGCCGAGTTTAATTAGATACTACATCTGAGCTATGAACTTATTCGCTCACATAGGAGACCTTAAGGGGAGGTCGGCCTATGTGACAATATTACTAAAGTTGGCAGGCTATAGTTAGTAATTTCGTGGCAATCGTATACTAGTCACATAAAATTTCAATAAACTTTCGGTTTTAGTTCATTGGGGTCTACGTGCAGCCGAAAACAGAGACATTTTACAAAGGAAGGCTAGATGTGACCTATCATGCGGCAGCGTATTCATAACTACCTTACAAAAATTAATTGTGGCTGTTCCGGAAGGGAGATCGGCCATTAGAATTTCCTTACGATATCAATCAGGATGTGTTAGATATTTTGTTTTCACACATCGTTTCTGATTATAAGTATTTTAACGGCTTGGCAAAAACTGCGACCCCCAAAGACTTAAAAAGCGTTAACAATAAGATCTCGGATAGAGAGCAAAACGACTAAAAATATAATTTTTTAGTCGTTGTGTGCTATAACTAATTATCGTGTAGGGATAGTAAAATTATGGTACTAATTGAAAAGAAACAATGGTGGCCAAATAAAATGTTTGAAACCGTGAAAAAAATCACCCTCTCAGGTTTTACACATCTTCACGTTTTAGCCTCCCGAGATGCCCAAAAATGTTTTATCAATTCCATCGGTCCGTCTCACACAAGCGGAAATTAAAAAAAGTTTGGCCAAAACCCCATAATATCAAACTGGTCCAAACAAGATAAAAATGTTATTATATTATTTAATGATAACCATAGTAGGCTATGACAATGTGACGCTCAAATAAAAATAACAATTGTTTTTGTTTTGACATGTCAAACTTACCAGTTGTAATGCGTATATTAAACCACTGAATTTTTCTTGACGTAGTGTCCAAGTAAATTAATTTTTTTAACAGTTGTGTGATAAGTAATAAGTTACATAACATGGAGGCAGACTGCCAAGGTATGTATTTTATTATTTTAATGAAAAATATATTTTACGTTGTCTCTTTATTTTAAATTATGCAGATGTAAAAATATTTTTTTTTTGTTTTAAATCATTCGTTATCATAAGGTCACGACTAAAAAAGTATCAACTTCAACAAACTTCTTTGATTTCGGCAGCTTTTATGAAAAGGTGCATATAATAGCTAAACAATCAAATATTTTTTGCCTGCTAGTTTTTAGCTCTAGATTAAAAATTTGGTAGTCATCTTAACTAGTACAATAGAATTTAAAGAGTTTGTTTTTTAATAGGTTACACGTTATACAGGGTGTTTCTTAAGAACGTTAAAAAAAATTACGGCATATTCTTGAGTCAATTTTAAGTAAAAAAGTGTATATAAATAATATGGATCCGCAAATGTTTCGTTTCCGATATACAGGGTGTTGAAAATGAATGTTGAACAAATGTACCTTTTTGCTTAGTAAATATGTAAAAATAAGATTTATTCATAAAAAACTCAGAAGTTTGCCGACAAATAGACTAGGTAGGCAAAAATATCAATACCTAATTTATAATTTTTCAAAAAAACTCCACATACCAAATTTTCTGCAAAATATTTATTTTATAACAAGTTATTTTTTTGTATATATATTTTTATATATAAGTTATTTCAAAAAATCAAAAATTTTGAACATCCTGTATCTCGGAAACGAAATATTTGCAAACCCAGGGTTTATATAAACTTTTCTACTTAAAATTAACTCGATAATATGGCCGTAAATTTTTTGCATATACTTAAGAAAAACTTTTTTTACAAATCTAAGTGTAAAAAATTATCGTTATCGGTACCTCTTATATGATATATAACCATATCTTTATTAAAATCAATTGAAAATAAATTTTGAGTTTAAAATATTGATACTATAGACCACAGGTCTTAAATTAAAACTGAATTATTGGTTTTAGATTTCAAGATAAAAAATATTTCCCGAAGCCAGCTTTTGGAACTTTATCTTAGTTGTCCTAAAAACAAAGAAACGTTTCAATATTTTAACGTCAAAGTCAGTTATTAAACATAAAAGAAGAGCTAGTACCTCGAGATAAACAAAAGCTATACAAATTTATAAATGAATATAAAACTAGATGGAATTCGGCAAAAAGAATTAAAAATATTTTTTATGCCAAAGAATCAAATTGGTTAAATACTGTGGTAAAATTTTCAGTACCACATTTGCCTGGAGGTAGACCGTCCAAGTTATTTGAGGAAAGTAGTGAAAGATCTAAACGTAGGAAAACGGAAAATTTGCGTTTAAACTCTACCCAGGAGTTAATTTTTGCCACTCAAATGAAGATTAGGGCTGAAGGAAAATCAAAAGCGGCAAAAGTTGTTCAAAACATACTTTCTGTTAACCAACCTAATACTTCAAATTCAAGCTATGCACAATATACCCCAGACGAATCATTAGCTCTTGTTGTTTTTGCAAAACTCACCAAATTCCAATATAATTTAATCAGACAAGGAGCTTTAGATCATACCTGTAAAATGTATCCTCCATATGAATTGATTACATCTGCAAGAAAAAACTGTTATCCTGAAAAAATGGTAATAACTGAGTCTTCCGCAGAAGTACCGTTACAAGACTTACTAGATCATACCGGTAAAAGACTTTTAAAGTCTTTAAGCGCTGTTTTATCTTCCATTCCTGAAGAAACCCATACTATTCACATGGCGTCAAAATGGGGTTGTGATGGCACATCTGGACAGTCCGAGTATAAGCAGCTTTTCGAAGATAATTCAGTATCGGACGCCAGTATTTTTCTAATAGCTGTTTCCACAATTCAACTTGAAATACGTAATTCTGAAAATACCACTCATACTATAATTTGGAGAAACCCCTCTGCCTCTTCTCCAAGAAGTTGCAGGCCGTTAAAACTTTTTTTTGCCAAGGAAACTGCAGATCTGACTAGAAATGAAATCCAAAATGTTAGGAATCAAATAGAGTTTCTTACATTCATCGAGGTTGATTTGAATGGCAAATTTTTTTTAATTGAGCATCACCTAATCCTCAGCATGATAGATGGTAAAACTGTTTATGCCATTGCTGAAATAACATCACAACAACGTTGTTACTTGTGTGGGCTTACATCCAAAGACTTTAATATGATTTCAAAATGTTTGTTAGCCAAAGTTAATAACAAAAAATTGCTTGAACTAGGAATATCACCACTACATGCTATAATTCGTTTATTGTAGGTCATTGGCACTGGAGGGCTCTAAATTAAGCATGGAGAAAACTGCAAAGAAAGATGATTTTTTGCAGTTTGATCCAATGACTCCACCAAGAGTGCGGCTGTCCCAAGATTCGGATAAAGCAAATGGTCGCTATATATTAGCCAGATTAAGGGATCCTTCCTTACTAAAGACCTTAAGGCTATTTCTTGCTTATCTACACGACCAGCCATCTAGTGTGTGTTTTGAGGGGCATACAAGTACTAGCATTAAATTATTGCTAGCTTCAGAAGGCCTTCCCAGTGACAAGGAATCCCTGCGCAAGCTGTATTATCGCTTCCACGATGCCTATGGGATTGGTTCATCTGAAGTGGACTCAGACCTTGCAGCGTATAGATCTTTCTACTCCTCGGAAAAAAT
Source organism: Kuschelorhynchus macadamiae (assembly GCA_030620095.1). Classification (NCBI taxonomy): domain Eukaryota; kingdom Metazoa; phylum Arthropoda; class Insecta; order Coleoptera; family Curculionidae; genus Kuschelorhynchus; species Kuschelorhynchus macadamiae. Next base: position 93,206 of record JAUTXW010001544.1, read on the forward strand.
TTTACGGCTCCAAAAAATTCGTGAAGGTACTGGTAAATATTATTCTAGTGGTTCACCATCAAAAAGTAAAAATGTTTAGTCAATATGACACGAAAAGAGGATCTAGCACCCTCTAAAAAATTGACCAATAGCAATTTTAATCTTTTTTTTCTTAATATTCAGTCCTTAAGACATAAAACAGACGAATTATATCTTTTGTTAGAAGAGCTAAATTGTCCAGAAGTCATTGCCATCACTGAGCACTGGCTAAATATCAATCAACCTGTTTTTATTAAAAACTATACCACAATTGCCAGATTTAATAGAACTAATTTAACTCATGGAGGCACCATGATAATGTCTTCAAACAACGATTTTTCCGAAATATCAAAGTATAATCATTTATTATCTGAAAAAGTATTTGAATTTTCTATCGTTTATCACAATACTTATGACCTTTATATTATTTGTATTTATAGAACACCTGATGCTGATGTGCAATTATTCTGCCATAACCTTCTAAGTTTGCTCGAGTCCCTTCCTGTAAAAAGCAAATTAATCTTATGTGGCGATTTCAATATTGACTTTTCCAGTGTGTGTGCTGCTCAGGAATGTCTTCAGTCCATCTTTGAGTCATTAAGAATTGCCATGCACGTCAACTCACCAACCAGAATTACTAAGACAAGTGCCAGTACTATAGATTACGTTGTGTCTTCTTTCGATCCTAGCTCCGTCGAATGTAATGTCTTAAGTCCAGGTTTCTCCGATCATGAAGCAATTTTCACAAAATTTTCAATTACATCCAAAGCCAAAAATTCCTCTAGACAAGTAGGTCGTATTTTTTCGGTTAGAAATTTCATTAATTTCAAACACCTATGTCAAATAACTGACTGGGACTCTCACACTTATGATGTCGACACTGAATTTTCTCGTTTTTTAAAAACTCTAACTAATATAGCTTCTGAATCTTTTCCTCTTAGGCCTATCAAAAATAAAAGAAGTAAACCCTGGTCCACTAAAGGTTTACGTATATCTTCTAAGAACATGCGGTCACTATCTCATTTAAAGAAATTTTCGGACAGTGTCTTTTTTCATAATTATGTAAAATCATACAGAAAAATTTATCATAAAACTATTAAAGCCGCCAAAGATATTTATTACAATAATAGACTTTCTAACGCCAAAAATGTAGCTAAAGAAACCTGGTCTATCGTAAATGATTTAAGAAACAAAACTTCTTTATCCAGCACTATCCTTACCTCTCCTGAGGACCTAAACAATTATTTTGTAAATGTAGCCAAAGATTTGACTAAATCCGTATCTCAATCTAATGACCCAATTTCATATCTCTCTAATCATGGGGTAAACCTGCACAGTTTCTTCTTTTCACCAGTAGTTTTATCAGAACTTCGTAGTACAATTAATGATATCAAAAATAAATCTTCTTCGGGAACTGATGGGCTTACTTTAAAAATGTATTCAAGTCTGCCGGAATGCATACTTAGAGCATCTGACTGCTTTGATAAATATGTCTTTCCAAAATGGTACTTTTCCAAGCTGCCTTAAAACTGCAATAATCATACCTCTTCACAAAGAAGGTGTTTCAGAAGAAGCTTCGAACTATCGCCCAATTGCATTTCTCCCTACGCTATCTAAGATCATCGAAAGACTGGTTAAAAAAAGGCTTTTATCATTTCTGTCTAGATATGAAATACTTACAAAACATCAATTTGGATTTCTAAGTAACAAATGCACAAGCGATGCCATGTTTTCCCTTCTTAATAGAGTTTACTCCAGCCTAAACAACCATCACGCTACGGCAACAATTTTCTGTGATTTTTCCAAAGCTTTCGATTGTGTGAATCATAATATATTAACTAACAAACTACAGTACTATGGATTTAGAGGGGCTCCTCTCAATTGGTTTAAGTCATATCTTAGCAACAGAAATCAAGTTGTGAAAGTTGACAACAGGATGTCTTCTTGTAGGCCAATGGAATATGGAGTGCCTCAAGGCTCGGTACTAGGCCCTATCTTGTTTCTTCTGTTCATAAACGACATGGCAAATTTAAACATTAGTGGAAAAATATGTCTCTTTGCGGACGATACCAGCTTTACGTGGAGCCACCCAGATGTCACGGACCTACATAGGATTGTATCTAATGACCTAATAACCATTAAATCCTGGTGCGATTCTAATCTCCTATGTTTGAACATCTCTAAAACGAAAGTCTTGTCTTATAAAAACACGCTGCAACCCTTTGACCTTAATGGCACCACTATTGATGTCGTAAACTCTGTGTAAAATTTCTAGGGCTTCTTGTAGATGATTCTTTAAAATGGGATCCACATATCGACGCTTTATCAAGGAAGTTAGGTTCTGCTTGCTTTGCGTTAAGATCTGTTTCCGCGGAGCTTAGCTTTTCTACCTCTAGAACTGTTTATTTTGCTCTTGTTGAGTCGCACCTCAGATATGCTATTCCATTCTGGGGTACATGTTGTGCGACTCAATTTGATCGAATTTTTATACTACAAAAAAGAGCTGTTCGTTACCTACTGAGACTTAACAGTAGAACTCACTGCCGAGATTTCTTTAAAAGATATAAAATACTAACCCTTCCTTGCTTATTCATTTTGGAATCGGTTTGCTTAATTCGTAAGCACGCACCTGCTCTATTAGAGAGACCTTCTCACAACTACCCTCTCAGAAATACTGAGCACGATCTCTATCTTCCAACCCCACACTCAGAGTTAATTAAAAGATCAGTAATCTACAATGCAAAAAAAATGCATAATCACCTGCCATTTAACATCAAATCCATAATATCTCTGACTTCATTTCGCAAGGCTTTGAAATCATTCTTACTGGAAAGAGCCTTCTACACCGTGAACGAGTTTTACAACACATAATTTTATCCTTATGAACCCCTAGTGTGATAGTTGCCATTACCAACCATTTTTACCGAACTTTGTATATGTATTTTTTTAATTGTTTCGTACTTTTTTATTTTTTACTTTGCTTTTTTATTTTTTTACATTATATTTATGAAAATGTTTATAACATAGTACGACTGACAAAGTACATTTCTAATGTACTTCTTTTAGGATTCTATAATATTAATTTATAAATTATAATATTAATATTCTAAATTCCTGATTTAAATATTATTTTTCTATAATATTTATGATGTATTTTTGTCTTGTTTTGTTTGCTAATTTTGATGTTTGTAAACTATTTTTTTACAACAGCTTTGTCCACAAAATTGTAAAATTTTTTTTGACAATAAAGCATTTATTTATTTATTTATTTATTTGAATGCCTACTTCACCTGAGCTACAAACTAAAAATTTGCAAATGGCAAGCTAGGACCAAAGAAGAAAAAGAAATTGTGCAAAATGAAAAAAAAACTATTCAAGAAAAATTTCGTACTATGATGGGATTGATAGTAGACAAGCCAAAGCCTGGGTATGGTAGCAGTAATGACGGCAACACGGCTAGGCGATTTTTTCACAATTTTGAAGAATCCGCGGAAATCACAGGCATCAACAAAAGCATTATTTATAGGTTCCACATAATTCTTTTAGCTCTTTTAAGTACTTTTACCATTAATTCCTGCATGTTTAAAAATTATTGTTTAAAAACAGCTGCAATATTTGTAAAAAATTACCCTTGGTATCCCATGCCCATAACTTTACACAAAATTTTATTCCATGGATTCGAAATACTAGAAAATGCAATAGTGCCTTTAGGTCTCCTTTCGGAAGAGGCTCAGGAGTCTCGGAATAAGGATATCAAAGCTTATAGAGAGCGTTATTCACGCAAGTTTTCCCGTGTTCAAAATATGGAAGACGTGTTTCACAACTTGTTGGTTTCTTCTGATCCATATATTGTTGGAATTTCAAAAAAAAATCAAAAAAAATATTCAGTAGCAACAGAATATCCGAAGGAATTAAAAGAAATGTTTATGTGTCCTTAGTTGATCAAAAAAGGTTAGTGTTAGAGTTAATATTATGTTCGTTATTTATTGCCTTTATTTGTTATATAAGGTATATAAGGGTGTTACAGTTATATATTTCTGTTAAAATTTTAACTTTAGCTTAGTTCTTAACTTTGCTGGAAAAATAAATATTCTTTTTCTAGCAAAGTCAATAAAACGGACTATCAAATGATTTGAAGATAAATGCTACAGTAGTTTTCTAGTATTGTGATTGTGATAAACAAATCCTTTACTGTACAATTTTTGGGTCACCATGTAGATAAAAAATGTGGTGAAATTAAAATATATATATGTCGACGTTAACAGTTTTTATAGCATTTTTTTACTACTAAATGTTAAAGTTACATATAGATTGACAGGGATACACATTTTATTTAAGGTGTGCGTTTTCCTTTTTCCAGGAAGCAATTTAATAATAATGTTTATAAAAGATTTTTCATGTAATTGTTAATTCTTAGCATTAAAATTTTTGTTTTTATAAATTTAAATATGTCAGAAATTATTTCAATCGTATAATGGGTTTTGGCCAGGTTTTCAGTAAAATCCGCCTGTGTGCGTCTGTCGGCCTGTCTTAGCTTAAAAAGTACTTACCAGAGTGACTTCAAATTTAGTCAAAAATTTAGGGTTTTATGGAGATGACCTGGTAATATTTTGGTAAATATCCAGTATGCCAGAACAAGATGGCGGCTTAGTGAAACCTTAAAAAAATTATTACCAAGAAAACTAATTATCCAAAGTAATAAAATATTTAAAAAATCAGTGTGTAAAAACTACTTATTGGATTAATTTTAAATTTTGTTCAAGCATTAAGTTTGATATAGAGATAAGTTGGTACAATTATGGTGCGAATTTAAGATGGCAAAACAGAATGGCGGCCAAATAAAATTTTTAAAAAATCGGCTGTCAAAATCTTATTTAGTTGACTTTAAGTTTTGTATAAAATTAAATGTGATAATGGGATAAACTGGTACGAATTAAACATGACGTAATAATTATGTAAATATACATATATATATATATATATATATATATATATATATATATATATATATATATATATATATATATATATATATATATATATATATATATATATATATATATATATATATATATATATATATATATATATATATATATATATATATATATATATATATATATATATATATATATATATATATATATATATATATATATATATATATATATATATATATATATATATATTAAAAGTGAGGTTTCTTGAATAAAAAATCTGAGTGTTCACAATATACCACCAATATATTAGATGATTTTACTTTTTAAATAAGCTTCGACCGTTTTATGGCCTTCATCAGTTATCTAAAATAAAATAAAGTAACTGTCTTGGGAGTTTAGTGTTATCCATTATAATTTTTAATTCGAAAATTCTGTAAGGATACATTATAGAGAAGTTTGAAATAGTAATCTTTTTCGGCTTACCTTAATCTATTTAAGACAGTTCACAAACATTGTAACATTTATGTTTAAAAACTTTTTAAAAATAAGTCACACATATAGACTACTACACACTTTAAACGGTACTTTATATTTATTTATCAAAAATGCGTGCCTATAGCGTTTGTGCTAAGCAAAAGATTGGTTGCAAGAAACTATTATTGGTATGTATATGACATTTTAAAATTTATATTTATTCAGTTATAGGTTGGTGGAAATTGCTTAATATATAATTTTTATAACACTAGTATTAATTGTTTAAGATGTTAGAATATATTTTGCTTAGATTTTTTATATCTGTTTTATTGTTAATAGAGTTTTCGGATTTTGTAAAATAACTTAATAAATATAAATTTTAAAATGTCATACAGATACCAATAATAGTTTCTTACAACCATTGTTTTGTTCAGCACAAAAAGAAATAGGCATGCATTTTTGATAAATAAATTTACAGTACCGTTTTAAGTGTCTGGTAGTCTGTATGTCTGACTTGTTTTTTAAAAGTTCTTAAACATAAATGTTACAACGTTTCTAAATTGTCTTAAATAGATTAAGGTAAGCCGAAAAAGATATATGTATATATGTATCCCCACGGAATTTTAGAATTAAAAATTATAATGGATAATGAGATTTGTTTTAGATAACTGATGAAAATCACAAAATGGTCGAAACGTTTTAAAAAAATCAAATCATCCAACATCAATGATATGTTATATTGTGAACACTACTCCCAAGAAAATGTTTTCATAGGTATATATATATATATATATATATATATATATATATATATATATATATATAGTAAGCCTGGCTTCCTCATTAAACCTATGTATGTATTAACATCGAGGTAATACATAAATTAAGCAATACTTTACTTGTAGTGAAGAAGAAATATAAAAACACTTGGTTAATTAAAACAGTATAAACACTTATTCATTTATGGTAACTATCTGCCCTTCCCTTATTTGTTCTTTTAGTTTCCGTCTTTAGTTCTTTGCTAATTGAATGCGTCATATTAAGGTAAAATTTCCGGGCCACACCTTTGGATGCTATTTTCGGACAACCCTTTTATACCTAGAATGTCTTTGATTATGTAGGTGGTAGGTGTTTACTTTTCCACTGTTGTAAGTTAAAAATAGCTCTAGTCTGTGTAAACCTTGAGTAGAGAATATTTTTTGATTGCAACTGAGATGGAGGTTGCTAGAACAAACATTTGCTTATTGTTTATTTAAAAATATGCAAAAGATTGTTTGTCGATACTAAAAAATATAGTCATTTAATTTTTCTACCTGTCAGGATAAGATACTGTCTGACCGAACTGTTACATTACATGTTGTTTTCCTTCTCAAACCATAATTTAGCTGCTCTTTGTTATTATGTGATATTCTCAGCGACCCAAATAGTTATAGACATTTATACATCAGTATCCAAATGAAAAAAACCATTTTATCAAATATTTCGTTGGTTTATTTGTTTCAATTTTTAAATATTAAATTATACATTAATATACATTTCACGGTTGTGGTACAATCTGATATTCGAAGTACCTAATATTGCAGTATTTCAATAAGTCTTCCCCGTCAGCTTCGTACTTCGATACGTCACGAACTAAATGAAGGTTTTTACTGATAAAACTAAATGTAGACCTTATTAAAGACATAAGCAGGCCTGATTGATGATAAATAAAATAAATAAAATAAATAATTTTTTGAGGAGAAAAAAATATTTTTTAAGTTTCTTTTCTGATCAGATATGTGCCTTTTTATTAAGTTTTCGTATTCCCTCGCGCCAGTCTTTTCCTAATAAATTCACCTGATGGAATTTCATCTGCTCCAGTTGATAAACCTAATTGTTGTAGATTTTTTTCCGGGTGTATACAATTTTACACACTGTCATATCTCTAACAGCAGGGTAGTGGCAATTAAAAAATATCTGAAAAAATAAAATTCACTCACTCCAATCTTTGCCCGATAAATCCTCCTGATGGATTTTTATGTGCTCCAATTAATAAACCTAATTGTTGTAAAATTTTTTTTCTGGTTGTATACAATTTTACACACTTTCGTATCTCTAACAGCAGGGTAGTGGTAATTAAAAATTATTTGAAAAAAATAAAAGCGAGTTCAAAAAAGCAACAAAAAATAAAAAATTACATTTTAAACGACCATAAAAATTTCATTTATTGAAGTCCACATCTGATTTCTATGTACTAATAAAAGCGTATTTGATATTAATGGTTTGGGTTTAGAATTTATAGTTTTCAAAAGATATAATACGATTTTATACCTCAAATAATATTTACTGTTTATTCATTTGAAACCGACTTCAGTAAGTTAAATCTTTAAAGTTGCTTAAAATGTTATTGTTTAGTTTTCGGCGATTCTTGAAGTCAATTTTGTGTTTTTCAATTGTTTTTTAAATTTTTTATTTTAATTTTTTTTGTTTTTATTATTTTTACTTTTTATTTTTAATATTTGGATTTTTGTTTTTAAATTAATTTTTTATTGTTTGTGTTCTTTATTTTAATTTTTATAAAAAATAGATACTTACGGGTTTGTGTTTATTCTCTATGTTTTCTTAACTATATCAACGGTACTTAAAACTAATGTTCTGATGAGTTTTTTATTTGAATTTTACGTAAAGCAGTGCGAAAACTCTCTTGTACTATTTCCATACAAGTAATTAAAGCAATTAGTTAGACATCCTCGTTTTTCCGAATATTTTCTATTACTGCGCATGCCTCTTATATCTTAGGCGAGTTGATTTATATACTAAAACCACCATATAATATTGCTCTACAACATGGCGAAACCCCCATTTAGACCTGTTTAGTAGTTGTATAGAAAATCGCTGATATACATACAGGTCGAAAACAGAATCGAAAAAAGAGAGAGAAACGGCTAGAAACGAACGCCTTTGTACACCCTAGCGCTCAAAGAAATTGCTTTTTAACCCAATGGTGATCTCTTTTAGGTCCCCAAATTTACACCAACGTCTCTAATTGGTGCCTATTTTTAAAATGTTGGTGATATACTAATTTTTATCGTAGTAGTAGTAGTAGTACGGAAGGGAACGAAGTCCGACGCACGGATAGACCTAGATGCACTTGTCATCCCTTATCCACCCACTCTCTCTTTGGATCACCTCTGACTTCGATTCTTATGAAGGTTAGCAACTTAATCTCTACAATTGGAAGGGAGTGGATTATTCCTTATACCTAACAAGTAACTTGCGCCCTGAACAAGCTTAGTGTGGTTTTTAGAGTGCCCCAAGGGCTGCTTGACTACCGGAGTAGATGCAGGTTTCTTTCTCCAGTCCCTCTACGGCAACGTTTCTGGACGCCACCTCGAGAATTTTAAATTGAAATATTACCTGTGAAATATCATTGAAAAAAATTGCCCAAACATTAGGCAAAGTCAAATAAATCTTGTTAAACAGCATTTGTTATAGTAATTTTATTAACGAGTATGACATTTTTCGACCTATCCTTCACTACGTACTATGCGCTTCCTCTAACGTTTTAGAAATGCTTGAGTACTCGAAAAAAAATTCGTTGGTCGTGTTCATAACTAATCACGCACAGCCGGAATAACTTTATTACTATAAAGTGTATTTCCACGTAATGCCTTTTTAAAAGGATCAATATAGGGCGAGGTCCGACCAATAAAGAATATCTGCCAACCATTCAAACTTCAAATCTTGGATGTATCCGTTGTTGCACGCTCATTATGTGGCCCTGTGTAATCGGAGCAGGCTTGAGACGGTTCTTCGAGAGTTCTGAGTATTTGGCACTATTAACAGTGATCCCATTACGCATTAGCAGAATTGCCCTTTTTACATTTCAAAGCATAATCATTTCTGCCGAGAGCTGTGTGCGAAATTTTTGAGTTCGGCAAAGAAGTTTGTCATTGTTCTCTTAGTTTTAGGTTGATAATAATGCACACAGCACTCATTCCTAGTCACAAATATCAATATCACCTCCTTTTCTTTGATACCTACGCAAAAGTTTACAAACATCAACACGTCATTGTTTTACTTCTGGGTTCAATTGCTTTGACACCCACCTTGTTGACACTTTAGCGAACTGAAGATTTTGCCCGATGTGGTGAATAGAGCATGAATTATTTCGAAATCTATCGATTTCATCAAGGGTAATTCAACGATTTTCTTTCAGTAAAGTTTCAACCACTAAATGCAACTCAAAGAATCTTATAAACAGATACATCAGTATCTATGTATATTGTAGATTCTATGTATTCAGCGCGGAATATCAATAGGTTTGACTCCTTCACTGGGCAAGAAACAAACAACAAAACGCTGTTCCTCTGTTGCACAGTGCTCCAGTCGAATTGTGATTTTTAACCTACCATTGCAGCACTGTGCAAACACTTTAAATTATTCTTCAGGGAACTCGTAAGCAAGGACTTCTAGATAAAAAAAAAACATAAAACCACCTCTGACGAAACTCCTAGCCCAAGAGTATTTAAATCAAAAGTAAAAATTATTAACGCGTTCACTATAATATAGTAAAAACAAGAATTTTTTTTGGAATGACCGCTAAAGCACAATGAAATTTAGCCAACCGTAGACACGTGTTTCTAACTTAAGGTCTTCACTCAACTAGTTGGCTGTATTGATGAAGATCTTAATCAGAAACACGCTTATCTCCGGTTGTCTAAATTTCATTGTGTTTTCTCGGTCCCCAAAAAAATTCATGTAATATGTATATATATATATATATATATATATATATATATATATATATATATAAAATCAATCTCAAAGCAGTACCTTAAATGGTACAAAAATAGTGGTATGGTCCCTATGTACATTATTGCTTATTTTTGTCATATCTAGAAGTGTATTTTCTTTTAGCCTTTTAGAATATATGAGAAACAGTATTCAAACATTTAATAATTCCTTGTGAAATACGCAATATTTGGATATTTTATTGGGGGGTTTCATCCTATAAAATCACAGGTAATGGCGCGCCCGAAACAACGCCTAGAGATAGCAAAGGCCCACGAAACCCAATAACGAAAGACCTTGACCTTTTCCTGACATAATAAAATCGTAAATGGTGTCATAACCCTAAAAAAATCTCGGCGGAAAATTTAACTTTTCCGTGCGAGCCGTACAATTCTTCGCAGATTTTATTGGCTTGACTGTAATGACAAGGCTGGGCCGAATTTATGTCCGCGTGGTCGTAAATGCCACCTCAAGAAATATCAGGACGTGACCTTTTTGTATCTGGAGCAGTCCGTTAGCAAAATATAGGATATCTGGAGATAATTTTGTTTGCTCGATGAATTAACTGTAAACAGGTTTAGAAATTATTACATGGTAATAATATATTTGCAGACTTAGGAGTATCAGTATCCAATCACGTGTATACATGACAAAAGTTATGTGTGTGTGTATCTATAACTAATAATTTAAATCTATATTTTGCCATCTTTGACACCTACACAATTATCGCAGGGGTCAAGTCCTCATTTTTGTTGGATACTTTTCCATTTCACAGTTTATTACAGTTCAATAATGTCAACAATAATAATAAAGAAAAAAATAAATGTGTGAAAGTGGCGACTGTATAGAAACATTAATGATTATAACCTGTTCTAATATAGGCTCTTTTAATAGCACCTTTTTTGCTCGGAGAGGTATCCATTCGATTACAATTCTGCCGATTTGTCCCCTAGCGTTGGTCGTAATGGTATTCAATTCTCTGAAGGCGAAGCCTTAAAAGTTCTAGAGGCAGCCGACCCTAGGAAAGGTTCTGGACCCGGTAAGTTACTCCAATCAATCTTCATAAAAAGGGTAGTTTCTCACTTTTTCAACCATTAACGGACATTTTCAATTACTTTTTAGGAGTTTCCCCAAGCCAAACCATCTTCCCCAGCAGCACGGCCGCTCTCTGGAAACAAATTTATTTGCGAGTAATTTGCGAATATCTGCACATCGGTTTGGATATCTATTTAATTATGTGGATCCTTTAGTGAGTATCACAATAAATAAATTAAAATAAATAAATAGAGGTCATGTATGTTATGTATCCTATTTCTTCTACACTCAAACCTTTTCAGTGATACATAGTTAAACAGGACTGCGTAATGATATCGCGCCAGTTGCCACAGCAGTTATCATAAAATTACCCTTGCTGAGGTTTCTGTTTCAAATATTACAAGAATGCGTACTTCACTTAAAATACTCGGACTTTGGAACTTATTTAGACAGAAATAACATCCAGCCATGTACATCTGTTAGAAAAACTTAATCCTTAACCCGCATATATTCTATCACAGATGAATTACAAATATCCAGACATTTTCGTATTTTATTTTTCTATTTTAAGACACTCCACAACAGAATTTCCTGTCAACTTTTTACATATCTTCACGTGAGAGCTTCCAAACCATTTATCAATCAGCTTACCTTTATCCACTTCAAATTAAACTTGTGTATTACCACTCTGCATTCCAGCCAAAATATTTTTGTAGTGGTGGATGGTCATTCGTTTGACTTTCACAAGTCAAAATAATGTTGGCAGTGTTGGCAAATACCATAACATGCTCTTCTTAAATATCGACATATCGAATAACAACATGTAAATAAAAAATATCGATAGTTTTCCGATAACTATCGATACTTATTAAATTAATAATTGGGTTACGTATTTATATACATTTATATTTACTTACATTTTTTTTGCTCTGAATAGTGAATTATTTGCGAAGAAGCTTAAATTATTATGTACTACGTTAGTTAGTTACCTACTTATGTATCTTTTTTACATTCCCGCCATAGGAATGTCTCCACAAAACCGCGTAGGTAGCAATAAACTATCCATATGTACCAATAACTATGGATAACTAACGAAAATGTAACGAATATTTTTAGCTATTGCCTATGGATAGATGTTATTTCCCGTCCCTAGTCTTGGTCTTGATCCTTCATATTAAGTTCGATATTTCTAGAGCCTTATAACTGAAGTATTGTCGCCTTAAGATGTTTTACTTATTCTGTTTATCGTTTGCTTTATCTCTTGTCTAAGAGGGGATACAAGTAGGTGGTCTTATGTCACAGATCAACATTGCAATAATTTTAATTTGGTAAGCAGTCATCACTGCTTACTTAATCAAAATTACTGCGCTAGCCATGCACATTATCGATGTAGAAAAATAGCATCACATATTTATGAAAAAATATTACTGGTGAAATCTGTGTTATAAGTGAGCTCATTTTTTTTCTTCTGTGGAAAATGTAGATTTCGTACGAGTACTGGTTTCAAATGTGTTTCTAACATAATACAAATGAAAATTCCATTTGCCTTATTTGGTACCCAAGTATAAAATAATTAAGAGGCCGTGCACACGTACTCCAGATGTTAATGCAATCATCTACCGGTATTACACTTAAATTAAGGTCAGAGTTCAAATACATTGGCAAATTATCTTGCTTACTGGAACGATGACAATGCTCTGTATTATTTTATAACTTAATGGGCTTGTAACGGTATTTATAATACTAGTGGTAAAAGTTGCCGAATACGTTTATTGTAATTATGTAATTTGATAATTACAGATAACGCTAAGAAGTTCTGAGGGATTTACGCATGCGTTAATTTAGAGGCACTAGTGTAGATTTATTGATAAAGTCATTGTTAGAGAACGTACGAAGGGATTTTTTATATTCGTGGAATGGGGTAAAAAAAGAAGAATATAGAGTTATATTATATTTTTCGATATAATATCCCTTAACATTTAATACACTTTTGACATCTACTAATTTTCACGACTGTGGTCAGTTAATAAACTCATAGTTTCTGGGATAAGATCGTGTCAAAATGGAACTTATCGAGATGGGAACAGTGAATGAGCTCGGGAGACTTAGACCGGCTGTGTTCACCGAGCCGTGAATAGAAAATTAAAGAATCTGTTGAAATTTATATGCATCCTAACAATTTTAATAGAGATATGGGCTTCAGTCAGTAATTGTTTATCCTTTTATAATTTATTAGCAAAATTCCTTGAGATTCCCAAAAAAAATGTTCCCATTATTTTTTGAGCAGACAATAATTTTATTACTTTGGGGCTACTCTCTATATACTACTTTTTCGACTCTTCTTTTGGTTCCGGATCAAAAAAATATATCCATGTTTCATCTCGAGTTACTATTCTGATAATTAATTACCTCTTCTTGATTCTCCTCACAGTGGCTCTAAAAACTGCTGACAACAATCAACACGGTATCGATTTTGATGTTGCGTGAAATTTAGAGAGGTACCCGTCTTACGCTAACCTTTGACATATCTAGACGATCATGAAGAATTTTAAATGCTATTTCGGATATCGATTGGTTCTTGATAAAGCATCATAACCGACAAGATTGCATTATAATTTTGAATGCTTTTTAAAGAAAAATAATAATATTGCTGTACATTTTAAAAGTTCTATGTATAAAAATAGAGCAACTATACTAATTAATAATTTTTCAAATTTATCGCAATTTTTTTTCGTTTAAAAAGCGTTTAAGATGATAAAAACAATTTTGTCGCCTACCATATTTTGTCAAGAACCCATCCATATGTTGAAATTTTTTCGATTTGGAAAGCGTGACTCTCCTGGGCGATGATTAAGTGTTCTCAAGTCGCCTGCGTACCCCCACTTTTCGCGTACTTAGTACTAATCCAAACGTAGTATCAGTGTATAAAATTGGGCATAGGCTTGACTACTCCATTTCCATGTACTTGAGCCTACCGTAACCCACCAATGTGTCATTGATGCGATAGCCTTTTGATATCACAGGTATCCTTAAAGGACTTCTATCGTTCAAAATTAAGCTTCATGTAATCTGTTTGTTGTCTGGACACTTAACACGAATTTGGGGTGTGTTATATAGCTGAACTTAATTTCCCAGAAATTCATAAAAAATATATAAAAAAAAATGTCACAACAGTTTTCTAGTTTATAAACATAGTAAGTTTGAGACGTAGATTATTTTGATATGTGTATTTCAAGGTTTAAAAAAAAATTGTTACTGGCGGGTTAATCACCCCACTCTGAAACTTCCAATGTCTTTTTAAAATGATTCTTCTAGATCTCGGTCCTAGTCAAATATAATGTTGGTGACACGTGTTTCTTTATATAAGAGTATCATCAGACCTAAAATATTAAATTGTTAGTAACTTTTAAATCTGATGAAGCTTATAAATGAGATTTCTTAGAGTAAAAAAAATTATATATTTTTTAAATTATATGAATAAAGTTGGATATGCTAAGCAACACCAGAAAGCGAAGCTCGCAACGTTTCTGAAAGTGTACAAATGCAGATTATATACCCGGTCCGGCAAAAATGTCCTAAATAATTTATTAAATAAATCAATACTTTTGACCTCAGAAACGAAAGCCGGTTCCGTTCTTTACTAGTCTCATAAAAATGATACACCCATTTATACAGTTTTCGAGTTTAATTAATTTTACACGGTGGGGGTAATGAAAGAAGAATAACAACAGAACTTGTATAAAGCGTGTTGTACATAGTATGCATTACCTCGAGTACCACCTGAATAAAAAAACTAATTAATAGCCTCAAATTACCTAAAGTAAATTTTAAAACCCTAATGGCATGATGTATTAAGTTACCTTTCGAGGTAATTGATTCAGTAAAGTACAATTTAAGTTTGTAAACGAGTATAATAATGAAACCCACTTGGCTCATTAATTTAACAAGTCCTTTTTGATTCCTCTTTTAACTGAGAACTTATTTGTGGTTGTCCTTTTTCGTCCCCTGGCTTTCGGATTGGTTTTTAAAATTTGATCTTTATAGTAAGTTTCTTTCTCTTAAAATGTTCGAAATATATCATATATATAATATATTTTGGTACTGAAATTTACATCGGTGCAAAAATAGAGATATTTTAAATTTATTTGCCATTGCAAAAATAATTTTGGATTGCCAACTTTAGAAAAAAAAAGTATCCAAATATAGTAATATTTTTGTCCTAATAATAGCTATAAATAAGATATACCAGACATGAAAATTATGTATGTTTTCATAAGCGCATGATGACTTAATACCATTAATGTTGATTCTTTTTCACTATAGTATTTTTTGTTACGTATGTACAAGGTGTCCGATATAAGATCAACTACCCCCTTATGTAAAAAAACTGTAATAGGTAGAAAAAAAAGTTAAATACTGTTCCCTAGATCTTTTATTTATAATATTTTTATGTATATAGAGTGTTTCGTTTTCCTGGGTATGCTTAAACTTTCTTACACACCCTATATATAATTCTGGAATTCGATTCCTCTTAAAATTTAAGATGGATATTGTATGAAATATTCTATACCTATCTGTTGCCCTTTAGAGAAAATTTAATTAAAATACAAAGATATATAATTATGTTTAATATTTTCTTCTAATTGACAAATAGCAAACACGGATATATAAGTTTTAACGCCATTTCTTTTTATACATTATATGTATTTCCAGATGTATCATGTCTTATAAGTTACTTGGACCACAATAAACTGAAAAAGTTTTATTTATATTTTCGCGTTTACATTAATTTGCTGTAGATATAGACTCTAAGAGCATACCGACAAAAATAACCTGGCAGAAATGTTCCAGAAAAGGTGTCTTCAAACGAATTGGACGAGACTTGAGACTACATGGATGATACACCGGGGGCCGAATAAACCAAGAAATATCCTGACTCCAAACCTCCCGCTGGATTTCTTTATATTTCGAAGAAAATCCCACAAATTCAGTTCGAGATGCGTATTGAGACTTGAATATTGTCATATCATCAAGAATGACATTCATCGGTGAATGGAATATTTGTATATAATGATGCCAGTTTTTGCTGGACAGGCGAGGCGAAATTACAACCGCTGGAATTTCCAGGGAACATAAAAAAAAAGTTTATGAAAACAGACCCTGCGGTATTGAGGAAATGAAATACAAGATATTAGATTATTAAATGGAAATAATACGGTTTTATTTATTTGTTTATTTTATTAGTTTAATGTTGTATTTTGTGCTTGAAAATAATTGAAGATAGTTATAGAAACATTTTAATAAAGTATGTTTCCTATCGAATAAGTAAATCGAAAAAATAGTAAGATACAGGGTGTTACAATTAAAATATTTGTAGTTTTAAGGATCGCAAATGTCTGAATTGGGCTTAATGTACAAAACTTCCTGTATAGTTTAAAAATTAATTGGCATATTTATATATTTTTGTATTTTTTTTGATTTGTAGATTAGTACTTTGAGTACTTGAGTTTTTTTCTTCAGTTTTTTAAAAGTTAATTTTTGTTAAATGGTAACAGATAGATATAGGATATATTATACAATATTGATCATTAATTTATAAGAAGAATCGAATTCCGGAATCATATATAGGGTGTCCCATCTAAAATAAGAAAGTTGTATACATAATATAAATAAAATATCTAGGTAGCAATAAACAACTTTTATATTTAACTTTTTTCTCTACCTTTTATAGTTTTCTAGATAAGGGGTAGTTGATCTTATATGGGACACTCTGTACATTAAATTATTACCAAAAACCAATTTTTTTTAGGAATATCAAAGTTTTATTGATTTTTCGTAATAAATATCATGTATGTATTTATAAATAATAATTTTTCGCGTTTTGCAGATAATAATAATAGCATAAACTACATAACAAAACCGCTTTCAAAAGATACTATTAACCAAACCAAATCTATGCCCAAAGAAAAGGATAGCTAGCTTTTTAATTTTTTTACGTTGTTTTTGCTGGGCCTGTCTAGTCCATACTGTGATATTTGTTCTTATTCTCAAATAAATTTTAATTTGCTATTTTATCGTTTTATCATATTTTTTTTGTTACAGGTGAGAATGTGCATGGTCGCCTAGTCATGGGAAGAATGCGCTTCACTTGGGACAACTCATTCCACCCGTTTTTGGTAATATTTTAATTGTAATAGCTTTGTCATACAATACATAGCATACAATAATCCTGTTTTAATCAAGCACACCATAAAATAGAAAGTTACACTTTGCTCTAATACAAACTGTAATTTTCTTAGAGCACATAAAAGCCTCTACAAAATCCCTTAACTGCAGAAAGATCGATTATTGTCAACAACAATAAATGAAAAATTTTAAAAAAACCTTTATCCCTAAAGATTTGAGAAAAACTCTGACATAACAGGAAAGTATTCCCATAACGCAGTTCTTCTTATAGCTTGATCTTTGTCAAATTCCTTGGGCATCTTTAAAGATAAAGGTATCAAACCTAATGTAGTTATAATCAGCGAGAAAAAATCATTTGATGCACATATAATATACCAGGTATTCTATTTAAAAACTGAAAAAATAAAGGCACTGCTATGCTGTGCCTTTATGACCAGTCCTGTATAAATATTTTGTATATTCCGATAGATTTTAAAAGCCCTAAAACTTTTCTATTTAATTTTTTGCTAGTTCTCTTTCCTTTAAAAATAATTGCTGTTTCCATACATACCAGCGACTTTGTATATTCTTACGTTTCTCTGGAAGTGGTAGACATGATTATAAAAAGAACTTTTTATGAATCATTGAATAATGAGTTATTGGTTTTGTATGCTACATTCACATTTAGTTTTCTTAAAGAATGTGTATTTGTTACTGGATTTTCCATGGTACGTAATAAATACATTTATAGTTAATGTAAACTAAACAGCTTTTTTTAACTTTTTCTCTTTAAAATATTATCAATGATAATATTTTTATAACCAGTATTTATTGCAATTTGATTAACCAGTATTTATTGCAATTTGAAAAACAGAATTATTAGTTTCATTTTCTGTAGTTATTTTTATATTGGTACGTAAATTATCTATGAATTCTAGGAATACATTTAATTGTCTTTCTGTTTTAATGGACCAAGCAAAGATGTCATCTACGTAGATATGTCAATAAGGACATTTATTAAAAAGAGGATGTTGACTAATTTTGTTTCTAGAAAATCCATAAATATTTCAGCTAATAACGGACTGAGTGGATTTCACATTATCAGACCATAATTATTTGTATATATACTATTATTAAATTTAAAATAGTTTTGTTCTAAAAAGACGGAAAGTAAATTCATTATTTTTGTTTTTTTAATAATTTGTACTTGTTTTAAAGATAAAAGTTTATCAACAAAAGTCAATGTGCCTTGAACCGGTTTACTAGGAAATAAATTAGTTACGTCAAAAGAAATAAGTTTTGGCATTTTTTGGTAAATTGATCCCTTGTTTATATAGATTTAGGTAAATAGGAAAAACCCATTGTAAATCAGGCAAAAAAAGGTTACTTTCGTTCATTTTATTTTCACTCTATAGTCGAAGTTTTAAGTAAAAATTGTTTTTTTTACTTAGTGAAATATATCTTAGTTATGGATTTCCTTCAAGTATCTGCCGAATCAATCCAGTTTTTAACAGGCAAAACGTTGAAATAAGAGTATTGAATCGTAATCAAACGTAATAAAAGAATGAACTTTAATAGTGGATATATAGAATACTTTTATTCTGTTTGCAAAGGGCATTATATGTTTTTTTAAATGTGTTTTTAATACATATATGTAATCCCGCTAATATGGCCACGTTCTCCTGTACGATCAACACTCGTTATAGTAAACTAAGCCGAATCCCTGAGTGACAAGTCTCTAGTAATTAATTTTTTTGGTGCAGTAATACCAAAAGACATACAAAGACAATGAGATGTAGTACCGCAACTTGTAAACCAGTTACGAACTTCCCAGACGTAATTTAAATGTAAATTGAGATACAATCGCGTCGTTTTTGGGCTTGGTACCCATATAGCTTTTCTCCGTTGTAATTAATATTTCAATTAGTATGTTCGTTTTAATTAGAAAATTATATCTTCCTTTAGAAATGATTAAGTGCATTTGGTTCAAATTTAAGATCCCGATCTATAACTTCTTCATCTGTTACTACGGCTCGTAGATCCATGTTTCATTAAATTGGGTGCATCTTTTTGTTATGTTATATCCCTAGTAAAAAAATAACATAAATTCGAATCTATGATTAGTTTTTTTAATCAAGAAATTATAATAAAGCCTGTTATCTCAACAAAAACAGGAAAATTGTGAAACACATTATCTAGGCCAGACTAAACTCAAAATCACTGTTAAGGTTTGGGACAGTGATCTATTTTTTTTTGGGAAGGGGGTCAAGTGCTACCTCGCTTTAAAGAACTTTCCATTCTTAATCAAAAGGGGTTAGGTTAGGCTGTGTTCACGTAGAGATCAAATGGACACTGGACATTTTCTATTTTGTCCAAATCTTTACTAATTAAAACATATAGCTTTCGGCTTTCACCATCTTCAGTGCTACCTACAAGGAAGGAAATAACTTTCTTTTAGAAATTTGAATTGGGGATTAATAGAAATTAAGAAGACAATTTTTTTGATTTTTTTATTAAACTGAAAGAAAACCATTTAAAATTTGGTGAAATGAATAAAATATAGCATCGATTGATTAATTCTTGTGAAAATGGTGAATAGTGAAAATCAGAAATTAATAAATAATATTCACTAGTAAAAATTTTAGTATTTGATTAAAACAATAAAATATTATTTAAAATTTAAAAAAGATACATTCATATTTGCTGCTTCTACCTTAATTTGTTAACTTATTTTTTATAATTAACTTTCTCTTTCAATTTCTTCTATTTTCCTTCAATTAAATTTATTTATTGTATTGTCAAAGTATGGTTGAGTCCAGCTCTGTTCTACTAATTTCATCAACCTTGACAGTTTTAATCCCCTAACAGTTTTGAACTAAATCCAATATTTTCATTTTATCTTTTAATTTTAATTAATTAATCCAACCTTATTATCATTCTTTCTCTAAGTGAACTTAAAAAATGATAATTTTAATCTCTTGACTAGTTAACTCTTTACATACACAGCCCCCTTTTTTAATTATTAAAATTGAGTTAGGAACATCTAACTGTACCAACCTTACGAGTCTAATTTCTCCCATGTCAAGCCTTCAGCACTGTCATTCGCTTATTGACACGTTTTTTTTTAACATAATGTTTGCTTTGGGACTTGATCGCTTTAAAGGTTTTTGAATTTACACCCCTTTTTAGACCTTTATATTTAATTATAAAAAAATAAATAAAAATGTAATATTTGACATATATCTAATTACTTTAAATTTAATAACATCTATCTCAGTATAAATCCCAACATTCCGATTGACTTATAGATATTTTAATACTATATCCGAAAAAAAAAATCTTTACAAATTTTCACATATATTTGGTTTATTTTTCTTAATTATTTATTAATTTCTTATTTTCGCTATTCATCATTTTCTCAAGAATTGATCACTCGATGTTACATTTTATTCATTTCTAAAAGAAAGTTATTTCCTTCCTTGCAGGTAGCACTGAAGATGGCAAAAGCCGAAACGCTTTGTTTTGTTTTAATTAATAAAGATTTGCACGAAATACAAAGTTTTCACTGTCTACTTTGCGTTCTTAATTCAACCCTAAGTAAAAGTTTTCGTTAATATGTTTTCAACTGGCGAGCCATGTACTGAGTTTTAGTTTCACGTAAGGTGGACTCACACATTACTATTTATTATGAATATTTTATTCTAACATTTAATCGTAACAACTTTTAAACATTTAGATACAATATCTCGGACTCTAAGCGTGTCATGTAGGTTTATCTGGGTCAATACGCAAAATTACAGCCACTGGAGCAGTGTAATCACCACCTATATCGAGAGGTTACACACAATATTCACAAAAAAAATAACATTTGAGCTAGCATTTTGGGAGACTATTATAGGTCTCTTATTTTTGGTTACTCTTTCTGCCTTATTATATAATTATATATTATTTTATTTAGAAACGTTTGTCTTCAAGAAATAATAATACACTTTTTGAAAAAAATACACATATGAATTTTTTTATAAATTATTCTTATTTTTTGTCGAGGTGGCCCGAAATCAAGGGGGTACCCGGAGTAAGTTGTAATTAGTTTGTCTCCGACTTCTCTCAGTGCTTCTGTCTGTAACTCTCAGTGATGGGCAAATTCCGGGTATATTGAAATTTGGGTATATACCCAAGGTTTTGTACCCGGTATAAACCCAAGTGGGTATATATCCCCATATAGTTGGGTATATACCAAGTGTACTTACTTGGTTAATTTAAGGTAGTCTAACAAATTTTAACGTTTTGTTGTTAAATTAGAACATTAAAAAAAGTGGTTGAATAAATTGAAATAAAAATTACAAAATAATGCTATATATACCAGGTATATAACTACAGTCAATTTCTCAATGGATATATACCCTACACCTTTTGAGTATATACCAGGTATATATCCGTTATGTATATACCCACCGCCCATCACTGGTAACTCTATGTATGGTTACATTTCTAATATATTGGGGAGCACCCACAAAAACCCCTAGATACTGTGTTTTGCATTCTCGGTATTCTGTCTGCCTGGTTATTGTGGCATATGGCCCATGCATGTTAGTATAGCATAAGTCAGCACAGATCTTATTAGTGCTTTGTACACATTCAGTTTCACCCTGATATTAAATTTGATTTTTCTATTGAGGATAAAATGCTTCTATTTATATTGTTGCTTTTTTAACAAAGTATTTAATGTGTAGGTTCAGATAAGTAATTTGTCAAAAGTGAACTTTTGTTATCGATATACAGAATAACGATAGGTAAACTAGGAAATATCTATGTATCTATAGTTATATTGATTGTTATCGATAGGGATCAATCTTAATTGTGAGTTAAATTCCCTAACCGCTGGTAAAGTTCCATTTTAAAGTTTTCGGAGGTACCGGTTATGGTTTTTCGGGTTCACTCGCCCCATTCGTGTTTTAAGTGATAAATATATATTTATTTTACCGAATGAATATTATGGTACTATGGATTCATTAAATAAATTCATAATGATAATTGAACTATTAACCCGTTGAAAATATTGAAAAACTTCATACACACTCTCTTATTCTAGGGAGTAAAAACGTCGAAAAAATATACAAGTTTCAATACAGAATATCGCAATAGTACCTCATACAATTGAACATGTTTATATTATATTAATATTTATGTTGACTGTTGTACTAGGAAAGAAACTGTACAACAAAAAGACCACTTTAAAATGTCCTGTACCCGCACCGAAAATAATATATTGCTATGTAAAAAAATAGATATTAACATCTTGGTTAAATACGTATTGATAAGTCGGATTAAGAGATTCCGACATCCCAGCCTGGCGAATTTGAAAATTAGTGCGTTATTTCAGACCTTGTCAAATGTTTTGCTAATATCCAGAGAAAACGCGCCAGATATATTTTATTAAAACACCAGTATTTCAGGCATTTAATTTCCACACCAGTAAGAAAGGTATTTAATATTGATGATACGGACTTCAGAGCTGCCTTCCTGAAAGCTATTGTAGAAGTCGAAGTAATTTCATTGTCAAATGTTTTGCTAATATCCAGAGAAAACGCGCCAGATATATTTTATTAAAACACCAGTATTTCAGGCATTTAATTTCCACACCAGTAAGAAAGGTATTTAATATTGATGATACGGACTTCAGAGCTGCCTTCCTGAAAGCTATTGTAGAAGTCGAAGTAATTTCATTGTTAATTAGACGTAAAGAAAAAAAATATTATACTACATTCAATTAATTCCTCCAAAGAGAACGATTAAGATATTCACTTATTTTGATATTTAGATAAAATTTATTTAGATATCTTTGTAAAGTTAATACTCTATACAATCTCATCATTCACAAATCAAGATCAAATGTGTCTTCCTGGGATTCTGAGTAAAAACGGAGATTATTAAAGATAGATTTTCAAAACACTATCGATGTAAGTAAAACTTTTTAGTAGGATTTTTCATAACATACATCATTATGCTATGAGAGTCAGGTCGATTATTGCTTGCTGAGGTAAGTTTTTTCATCTACGAAAAATACGCAATTATAAACATTATTAAACATAATTAATAAAACATTGTCCCGATTATGTTGATAGTTGTCTAACTTCTTGCATTCAAATGTATTTGTAGCATTAAACGACTTACCTTAAGGAAGTTGAACCCGAATTATATGAACATTTAGTTTCCAATATATAGTATGTCATTAATGTGTGTACTATATCTAAATAACTAGGTAACTAGGCTAACTTGAGATTTGCCGAAAACCTCAGATTTCTCTGCTCCCCTGCCGTTTCTTAGGCACATCTTATTGAATTACTTATAAACATATTTGTGTATATGCCTTTTTTTCTTTTATCAAAAGAGGTTGCTGAATGTTTCCTGCTCTGGAAAATGACGTAACCTTGAAGTATCATAGTAATTTCGAAGCTCACCCAAAGTTCCGGCTTGGCAGTAAAAAATGGAAATGACAAAAACCGTTGAATTCTGTTAGGTGCGGGGTGCAGATGTTTTTAATACTTCAGTTATGAAGATATCTCCCCTTTCGTGAATTTTAATGTTACCGATGATAATTTGGGTCAGTGTTTGTACTATCTGTATTGTTGTAAGAGCTAGAAGAGTAGCCAATTTTAATTATAAAAAAAATAAGTGTCCTTAAGTTCCTAAATAAGATACCAAGATAGTGGAGTTCCCAAGTGTACTTGGTATCTTGGGTATACAGATTTTTTGTTCTAAAGACACATTTTATGATTATTTGTATTAGCAAAGTGCGTCCTTCTGGAAACGAAAAAAGTAAAGCAAGTGTTGACCGGCGACTGTTTAGTCTTATGTTAGATGCTTTTGATTCAAGTTCTCTTTGTAAAAACTCTGGAATATTTTGTTATAGGTAGGAATATTGAAATGTCTTCGGTGTTGCATTACTCTTGCCAGTTTATGTGGTGTTGTATTGCTTACGTGTGTTTTGTCTTAAACAGAAGGTTGAAAATCCCCTTTCCGGAGTATGTATCAGTTGTAATGGCCAATACGGTACAACCACTAATCGTGTATTTACTTTTAAATAGATCTACAGCTGACGTGCCTAACGTACTGGTGATCATGTTAAACGCTTTTACATTCTGTGAAAATTGGTTTCTTTAGGCCATAGATCTTTACCCTTTATCAGTTTCAATATTCCATTGACTACTTATAGAGAAAGCAAACCAAATAATATTTTTCTCTTCACCCTTTCTCAATTTGGGACATGGTAGAATTTATAAATATTTGTGTTTTACGCCTTACGTGCGATTAATATAAGGCTGTAATATCTGACAGGCGCAAAATTTGGCAATCTGTTTTATTGCTTAAAGAACTAGTTAAGCATAAAAAAGGTCGTTAATAGTTCTAGGAAATGTCCAAAACCCATGAGTTCTTGCGCTTTTAGAGAATCCTTCTGAACTCGTTGTAGACGCATATATAAGTATTTCTGGTTCGAATTTATCAGACTTGAAAAAGATTTTTTTTCTAGTTTTTTTTTTACATTTTTTAGTGTGCCTATACAACAGTTTAAATCACAATGCAAGTCTGGTCAAAGAGGTCAAACCTTATTTTAGCTTCCTCCACCGTTTTTCAGCAGATGTATTTAGAATTTTATATGTATCCAGCTGTGTATTGTTGAACATGCAAATACTAATTATTTTTGCAAATTCGTAAACTTGAAACGTTTTCTTGTTGATTTAATAGTTTTAATGTGATTTTTTTTCTAAGGATGATAACAGACAATCTATAGAACTAAATATAAATCGTAAATATTTATATTCGTGTGAAAGTTTTAATTCATTTTTATCAGAATTATTAAAAAGCCTAAGTTTTCAAGTGACAATTTACCGAGCAATTTACTCTTTTTCATATTATCAAAATCATCAAGGTAAAGTGCCTTAACACCTTAAATGTAAAACAATTGGTTTTAAAACTTTACTAGTATATCTATGGCGCAGTGTTCAGGAAAATCTGATATATTTCTTCTGGCATTTGGATACAGGAAGTAAGAAATAAGCATCTTTTAAATCCAAGGAAATTATGTAACACTTTTTATATAATAGGCTTTGAACTATTCTGCAATTTAAAATACGAAATCCCCTTATTTTAATAACTTTTTTATAGCTATTGAGACGCTAATTTCATTCAGGGTAATCGTTTTTTGATGACTAAATTTTACTGGTTATGGTTTGGAGTTGAAAGGCAGTTTGTAGCCCTAAAGACACAATTAAGAACAAAGTCGCGGTCTACCTGTCAGTTTAATTACTTCAATATTTTCTTCTTTTTAATTTGGCGGAGTCTAGGAACAATTTTATTAATTCCGTTTTTTCAAGTTTTGTTGAGCTTATAACTTGACTTGAGATATTTAATTGAGACTTGACGTGACTAAATGATTTCGTATTTTCGACAAATACAAAGTTTATTGATTATATAGGAACTTAACGCGTTAGTCGTGTTAGTTACATTTGACTTAACGTCTTTTGTCTATGCCGATATATAAATTTGTTTAATTACAACAAGGTTTTAAATTAGGAACCTCAATAAAATTCAAAATTAAGAGTAAACATAATATCGCTCATGTGTACTTATTAGCTCGCTAAAGTGTTTTATTTTTTATATATCTATACGTCAAGGCTAGTTTTATCAGTTCATGTGTAAAAACTAATTAGAAACTAGCTAAATCCTTTTTTCTATTAAACGAAATAACACTCGGAAATACCAAAAACACAAATATTTATTCTCTGGTAATTACCCGAATTACCCGAACATACAAAACAGTTAAGTACTACAATCATACTAATGTTAAAAACTCTACATTCTCTATTTATTATATTATATAAATAATTTGTTTTTGCATTCATCATCACCCGATCGATCCAGTTTGATTCATCAGTGCGTCCGGATAAGACCTAACGTTATCAGGCTGGTTAGCTTGCAGTCCGGGCATCCATATTCGCCCTTCCTGACCGGATGATGGTCGATGTGACGAAATTCTATTAAAGAGAACCGAGATCCCAAAGGTCCATCATCTCGACGGCGATATATTCAACCCATCCCCGGAATCCTAGCGGTATTGTGCGATCAAAAGATTATGAATCCCGACGACATTCTCGACGGGGATTAAGAAATCGCCACGGCATTTTACGGCCCAGGTATTAAGAAATCCCGACGGTATTTTACGGTCCAGGGATTAAGAAATCCCGACGGCTTTTTACTACCCATGGATTAAGAAATCCCGACGATATTTTACGGCCCAGGGATTAAGAAACCCCGACGGCATTTTACGTTAAACCTCGACGGTACCGCACTAAGCTGTTCCAAAAATTCTTTGATGTGCTCTATAATAGCATACACCAAGACATACGGTGCCTTTGATCTGCCTGAACCCGGAATGTCGCTGACCTCGTACCAGTCATTCTCCATCACCTTAGATATTCTACAAGGTTCCTTCCACTTGGGCACAATTTTTCGACTCTTGCCTCTTTTTTTGTTTCTTAAAGCAATTCTCGATGATGACCCTTAGTTCGGCAGTAATTGCAAAATAAGTTACCGCGACTGATCGCTGTTATATTTTGAGGAGAATGGTAACGCTTGTTGCCTACATTTATAACACTGTAATATTTTCCCCTATCTTTAGCAAAAAATTGTGTATTTTGAGTGGTTCCCGGAATTGCACTTGGTCCACGACTTCAAAAATACCGCTAACTTAGAAGGGTCCGTTATGTTCCCTAACTGAAAACTAATTGTGACTATTTTTAGGTTTAAACGCCAACATTTTAGTCCTTTCAGTGTATGAAGATCGCGAGAAGGAGGAAAAGTTTCTATTAATAAATGTTTCCAGTTGTAGTTAACAGAAAGTTCATCAATTCATGTAATCCACTCGTTAACATCATCAAACATTTTAAAGTTAGTTATATCAGTACCTCTAACGTACATACTGATTCTAGGCCGTTGCTGTTCATTTTTGAGTAGATTAACTATATCTAGCAAACCTGTGTTCATCCCTGAAGCTTCATTAAGGGTCGTTAACTCCGGTGTAATCGAGCGAACAGTCTTCGTAGACTTCTTCTCCTTAAACCTTTTTTGGCTCGCCTCCGAATCACGGAGAAATACGATGAGCTGCTGCTGCTGTCTCTGCGACGACGGTATCTGTGCGATCGTTTTCTCATGATATCACAATCAAAATACACTTTCACAAGCACGAAATCGTCATCCCACTTCTGATAAAAACCGAATTAAAAACTAGCTAAGTACTTTTGTCTGTTAAAGGAAATAACACTCGGAAATACCAAAAACACAAATATTTATTGTCGTAATACCCGAACATACAAAATAGTTCTTATAAGTTCCGAAAGTACAATTATACTAATCTTAAAAATTCGACATTCTCTATTTATTATATTATATAACAGTTTGTTTTTGCATTCGTCATCATCCGATCCGTCGGGTATGATTCACCAGTGCCGTCCGATAAGACCCAACGTTATCAGGCTGGTTAGCTTGCAGTCCGGACGTCCACATGTGGGAGCTTTTGTATTCACCTGAAGTGCTTGCAATAATTCTCCATTCTAGGGCAATATATATATATATATATATATATATATATATATATATATATATATTTCTAAGGAGATCTTTTATCTACTACTTCTGTAATATTGGTAATAATCTTCATTGATTTTCCTCTCCCCTCTTTTGGGACCAAGAGAGAAATTATTGGGTTTATTAGCATGCGCGCAGACAAATTTTGCAATTAATTGAGTAAAAATTATTTTTTATTTATAATTCAAAATGGGTTTGGAAGACATTCGTGGCTTCATGACGACATAACCGCACAAAAACTATTTTTTTTACAAAATCCTATTACGCCTCGTCTTCCATCAGTTACCATACAGATTGTTTAAAGTGCTTCCTTCCTATTGGTTCGTCGTTTATTTCCACGGAGTATAAACAAGATTTTTTTTAATGTTCAGCATGGGCTTCCTGGCTCGGTGGTAGGATACCCCACTTTGGATGCGGCGCATGTGTGTTTGAATCCCCGTTCGGGAGAATGACTTTTTTTTAATTTTTTATAACAGAACTTATAATTAATGAAAATGTTGATTAGGTTAGGTTAGGATTGGTTAGATTTGTTGTAAAGGAAGGACGCGGTAACAAGCCAACAATATTCCGACTCTATTAAAACAAGGACAGTTAGGTGGATCTGTCCCGTTAGCGTTAGGGTAGCCCAGGTTCCTTGATGAAACCATCATTGAAGCTATAAACCATCACTATAAAAAATCACACCTCAAAATATCTAAAATCAAATTTTAAATACGCATTCTAAAGTGGTGTGATTGATTAGTGAAAGACGGGGCGAATTTTCAAACGCAATTTTCGCAAAAGCTATGAGGACTGCAGAAAAAATATTAATATTCTTTTTTAGGTAATAATCTGCCCAACATTTTTTAATTGAACAGTTTTGCTCTATCTACGATAATTTGGAAGATATGGCCCAAAACCGCTTCTTTTTCTTCATTTTTTTAATGTGAACTAGACGACCTACGTGTGAGCACTCTGCACATTCCTGAACAGCTCCTCGAATGGTACTAGTGGAATTAGTGAAAAAAAAAGTACAAAACTATATTATTTCTCCAAAACTGTTTCTGGTAACTGTGCTAAATTATTTCTTCCAAAATATCGTCAGAATGGGTAGAATCGGACGCATACCGAATTACTTGACTAGACTTCTGATTCACCGGAAATTGTAAAAAAAAACAATTACTCAACTAAATAAATCGTAAAATGAGTAGGTACGTGATGGAAGAGTAAAGAAATACCAGCGGCTGATCGATAACGACTCAGCGCGGTGGCTTTTTATAAATCATCATAAATGAAGCAAAACAAAGGTATCTGCATGGATACGAAATATTATATAAAATGAGAGGAGATTAAAATAGTTATGGCCGAAAAGTGAACTTGTCATTAACGCTGTATAAAAAGAGTGAAGTCATTTTACAAAAAGATACCGGACTCTACTGAACAGAGCATGCACAAGAATAGAAATGACATTTACATACTTGATAAATTATTTTGCAATTGACAATGATCGAAGAAATGTACACAGAGCTTTTTTTATATTTTATATTATTTTATAAACGAAACCGTTTTTTTCTGTGGTTTTTGATGCTAAAATTCGGTAGAAGTGCTTGATGAGTCTGTTTGATACATGAACTTTGCCATCAAGAAATTATGGACTCATTGTTACGCAGAAATTCCAATAGTGAAAGCTCGAATTAGAAAATGGACATATTTATAAAATATAAGTTTCAGTTTTTTTGATATATTATGTTCGACCCAAAGAAGAATTTAAGGACAACGACTACTCACCTAAATTAAAAAAAAAACGTTCTAACCAGTGAATACTAATTTAAAATATGGAACTTAATTCTTCACGTATATATTCTAATTTGTTTTTAATTTATGGATTGAAAACTGTAAGGTAGAACTAACAGAATAACAATGTTACATATTCGTCAAGCCAGCTCCTTGTAGCTATCATCAAGGAGCCAGCAACACATTTTTACAGCCGACCTGATAAACCTTTGGCATAATATAAATAAACAAGAAAAATAGTTCCAGGATGTTTCCAAGAGCAAAAATATCTTCTTTATGTTAAATCTAATTGCAACAGAACTTTGCAAACTCATTCGATAGGGGTGGCAAACGTTAATGACGTAATAAACAAATCTTTTATTTCTATAAATGCAATATCTCTTTTATCATTACCTCAAATTACCCTAAATTTTGTAGACAGGTGGAGTAATATACACGTAATACATGGTATTTTCAAAGGTGGTCTGGCAAACGACAGGGACGGAGAGAAACTTTCTGTCTTTCTTAACTTAACTTGAAATTAAACGAAATTCTGCAGGCATATGGCGTAATATATCCTTAATATATGGTCTTTTCCTAGGGGTAGATTAAAATATAATATTTTTTTAATCTACCCCTGTCGTTTGCCACTCCACCTATGAAAACACCATATATTAAGGGTATATTATTCTATCTGCCTACAGAATTTCCTTTAATTTCAAGTTAATATAAGAAAGACATTGCATTTTTAGACATAAATTAATTTTTTACTCCGCATCCGTCGTTTGCCACCCCACCTAGGAAAAAACCCTATATTAAGTGTATATTACTCTATCTGCCTGCAGAATTTCGTTTAATTTCAAGTTAATATAAGAAAGACATTGCATTTTTAAACACAAATTAATTTTTTACTCCGCCCCTGTCGTTTGCCGCCCCACCTAGGAAAAGACCATCTGGCTGCAGAATTTCGCTTAATTTCAAGTTAAGGTAAGAAATACATTGCATTTTTAAACATAAATTAATTTTTTGCTCCGCCCCTGTCGTTTGCCACCCCACCTAGGAAAATACCATATATTAAGCGCAAATTACTCTATCTGCCTGCAGAATTTTGTTTAATTTCGAGTTAATATAAGAAAGACATTGCATTTTTAAATATAAATTAATTTTTAACTCCGCCCCTGTCGTTTTCCACCCCACCTATGAAAAGATCATGTATTATGTGTATATTACTCCACCTGTCTACAAAATTTCGTTAAATTTGAGGTAATGATAAAAGAGATATTGCATTTTTAGGAATAAAAGATTTGTTTATTACGCTATTAACGGTTGCCACCCCCTATCGAAAGAGTTTGCAAAGTTTTTTTTGCAGTTAGATTTAACATAAAAAAGATATTTTTGCCCTTGGAAAAATCCTGGAACTATTTTTCTTGATTATTTATATTATGTCAAAGGTTTATCTGGTCCGTTGTAAAATTTTGTTGCTGGTTCCTTTTTGCTAGCTACGAGGAGCTGGCTTGACGGATATCAATGTTATTTAGGAATTTGTTTTATATTTTTTTGAAAATATTTTTTAATTTTATTTATTTTATGTATATTTATCGAATACATACTCGGTTGGTAGAAAGTAATTGATGAATTTTGAAAATCGCTTATTCTCCTTGCTGCAATGTCGATTTTACAGGAAATATATTTAGTTTAAAAGTATTTTTTTAAATATATTTTCTCAACTTCCGGCACCGCCCTTAAAAATGTGAATACAAATAAAGCCATGTCACTGTCAGATTATCACATGTTTATTGAATGTTTATGAAGTATTGCCAAATATGCACTGTTATGAATAGTATTTCTTTTCTAACTTTAATTTGTAACAGTTGTCTAAATTCCAACTTAACTTTTGACAACATGGTGTGCGCATGTGCAGATTCGACATTTCCGGTAACATATTTTGCAGATGCTTCACTTTTTTGCTATAACTATTCTTATCCCCACTTATAATTATATGAAAATATAATACCGGAATTGTCGAATCTGTACTTGCGCAAACCATGTTGTCAAAAATTTAGTTTTATCTACAAATTTAGGCAACTGATACAAATTAAGATTTGAAAAAATATAATATTCATAACAGCTCATATCTCTAATACTGAAATTTACAATTAATATTCATTAGGAACCAATATTTATTTTTATAAGGAAACATAATATAGGTATTATTATTAAGTAAATCAACTTCAGCTATTTTAAACAAATTTGCAACTTTCGGCAACCATGTGGCAATCTGACAGTGATGTGGCTTTGTTTGTTAAGGACGCTGCCGGCAGTTGAATATATTTTAAAAAAAGTTTTAAACTAAATAATTCGGAAAAGAATACAGAAATACATGCACCAATATGGATTTTCTTTATAATATGCAATGCCAGCAAGGAGCGATTTTACTTACTTTCCACCGAGTAGGTACCTACTCGATAAATATGCATAAAATAAATAACATTAAAAGATATTTTCAGAAAATATATTGCCAATTCTTAAATAACATTGATATTTTCACCTTACAGACAGTTTTAGTCCATAAATCAAACACAAATTAGAATATATCTAAAGAATGAATGTCCAAATTTCAAATTAGTATTCACTGGATAGAAGGCTTTTTTATAATTTAAACGAATAGTCATTTCTCTATATTCTTCTTTGGATCCAACAAATATATCTCATTTTCATGTATCAAAACAGATCTACAATATACTTCTACCGAAGTTCTAAATTATTAACACTACAGAAAAAAAAACTGTTTCGTTTTAAAAATAATATGGAATAGGAAAAAAATGCTTTATTTACATTTCTTTCGTCATTGTCAATTACAAAATAATTTATCAAGTATGTAAATGTCATTTCCATTCTTGCACATGTTCTGTACAGTATATTCCGGGATCTTCTTTGTACAATGGCTACATTATTTTTATACGGCCGTAATGGCAAACAAGTTATATCTCTTCTCATAAATATATCGAAATATTCATGCAACATTAAGGAGCAGTGCGAATATTGTCTTATGTAACTTACATAAAGTAGATTCACTGCATATCCGTTTTCCAAATTTTAATAATATAATTACTTTCATGACCAAATAGGAGAGAAGGAAAAATTATTTATATTCGAAAGAACTAAACTATGATTTTGTTTGTTCTGTTGTTTTTGAACAACTTTTGCAAACCTTTTTTGTTTTTATCAATTTTTTGCGTTTTTAAACTCTGTGCTTTGTAGAATGTTGTTCCCTTTTCAGCATTTTTAAGCACTGCACTAAAAATCTTGTGAATACTTCCGCACATCGATGAATAACGATGAAGAGACGGCAGGATGCTGGGCCTATGCAGGACATAAGAAGAGAAAATATTTTTTTTTACGTCGTTGACACTTGCACTATCGTGTATATACTACAGTGTGTTTGTTATGTATTGGAAACCAAATGTGAAATATAATAGGATACATTTGGAGTCTACCTGCATGCTTAATGCGAGTAAACGTGACAAAATGGTGAATGCAACGTTTTTAAATCTTAGGTGATTCAAACTAAGCTAATTATATTAGTTTGTATTGTTTGCCTTAAATGGTTAATTCAGTTTTGATATTTGATTCAATATTCACATGCAATATGTATTTCAAACAATATATTTTTACCAGAGTTCCCGCATACATAATGTATATAGCAAGGTTAACTTATTTTCGAAGAATTAAGAGTAATTTAAAAGCTATAAAATCCAAAGATTTAACGAGGCACATAATGCAATAATCTGTAATCATAAAATTATGAATAACAATTGGAGCGATCATTTATTTTTATATCCACTAGTTAAATCACATTTTGTTTGTTTTATTAACATGGGAGACAGAAGGATATCCAAACATGCCACGACATGATATTAGTTTTACGAGGGTCATGCTGATTTATTAGAAAATTTTAAATATTAGTTTTACTGTTTTGGGTATACTCGGCTATTCATTATTTAGCGATTAAAATTAAAATGCAAGTTTTTCTTCGAATTATGGTTGTGAAAAAATCGCCAGGATTTTTGCATTTAGGGTCTTAGACCCCGAAAAAGATGTTTTCTCATTTCCATAGGTCTGTCGTTGTATTTCCGTAGGTCTGTCGTTGTGTCTGTACGCGGCATAGCTCAAATACTACTTATCCGATTCAAATTTTGGTAAAAATTCGGAAAAAATCCAATATGACGGAACAAATTGGCGGCCTTACAAAATGTCAAAAATATTGTTATTAAGAAAATAATTATCGAATGGACCTCAAATTTTACACAAAAATCAAGTGTGATGTAGAAATGTACTGGAAATTTTGGTGTGAAGTCAGTAGACGGAACAAAATGCCGATATGTTTTTCAGTACGAAAAAGCTCTACTTACCCAATTAACTTGAAATTTTGCACAAAAATCATGTGTGAAAGAGGGATTAGGATTAAGCGGTAACGTTCTACCGCGAATTTTGTATGGCAAAAGAATATGGCGGTCTAATAAAATGTTTAAATGTTCAATAACATTCTATTTCCTATAATAAAACCTTTTTTTGTGTTGA
Organism: Kuschelorhynchus macadamiae; assembly: GCA_030620095.1. Classification (NCBI taxonomy): domain Eukaryota; kingdom Metazoa; phylum Arthropoda; class Insecta; order Coleoptera; family Curculionidae; genus Kuschelorhynchus; species Kuschelorhynchus macadamiae. The sequence goes on from JAUTXW010001544.1 coordinate 127,588, forward strand.
GGACAATAATAAATAATTTATTGTTTATAGACTTGAGAAAATTGGTAAATTCGTTTAATGAACCCATATACAGTATAACTTCTTTAATCCGGACAATTAAATGCAACGGGTTCGTCGGATTACCGATTTGTGCGGATTTTATATATATATATATATATATATATATATATATATATATATATATATATATATATATATATATATATATAATTACAAAGCGAGTATTTTTAGCGAAATTTATTACTATACACAAGTAAAAAAACATTATTTTGCGAAAACTTTGTGTATAGTACCGGTAAAACTGGCGCGGCGAAAATACTGGTGGGACTGGCGTCTTTAGTCAGTGTCATAGCATATATCATTTACTGGGTTTTTATTAAAATAATTTATAATAAATATATATTATTCAATATCGGCTCACCGGTTAATTAGCCTACTTTTTCCTAGTTTATAAGAAAAGTTCAATATTTCTATATTTTTCCTTTTCTGTCAGTTTTTTCCGGAAAAAACCCGTTTGTTTTTCACACACTCAATCTTTCGTGAAATTTTAAACCTCTAACCAAACATGCAAAGCAACGCCGAGACTAAACTGTAATTGATTATTCTAGAAAAATATCATACAATTAATTGGATGACTCACTTTTACGCAGCATGGTAATGGCAAGGAAATGTTTACACTACAACGCCATTGATTTGTTGTTGAAGTTACGTATTTGTTTTATAGTATTAGTAACCAAGTAAAGATTACAATAAAATTTGTTTTACACCCAGAAAAATATATCAAAACTCATATATTCAAGACGAATTACGCATTGGGTGTGGAAATAGAGTTACTTTCTATCATAAACATATATTTTGGTTATATCTCTATGCTTTTTATCTAAATGAGTAGAAAAACTCACTTATAATTTTACCACACAGAAAATTATGTATAGCTAACTACATATCTACATTTAAATGATTGTGAAGTTTGTAGACTTAATGGATGACGGAGAATCTGAAATGTTTAACAGTATCGTATAGTTTTTTTTTGTAGCAGGTTTCGACTATATCGTTTTTTACTTAAAAATGGTTACAAGTAAATTGCTAATAGAAACCTCACGAATTGCAAACATTTTCTCCTCTATAGGCATGTTATGTAACGGGCCTCACAAAGCAAAATAGGTCAGTCTCCAGTGAAAACACAAAAAATATCTTCCTCCTCAAAAAAGCGAAAACAACACAGTCATTTGCTTATTAATTAGGAGGATTAAGGTACCAAAAAGTAACGATAATGTATTTGTTTTGATAATTTTTATATTCAAAAAATTCTTAGAGACAAAATGTCGGTTTATATTTAAATTTTTGTTTTATATTTTAATTATAATATTACCTTTCAAGATTTTATTTTGCTTTTCAAAATTAAGCTCTGAATTTTTCGCGTTTTAGTAGATTTTTATATGCAACTATTTTTCCTATACACATAATTTAAAGACGTCAATATAAAATAAGTTATGTAATCATTCGTGTAGTTTTGTAAGAATATATTAAAACAAAACCAGAAAACTTCATTTTTCATTTAAACAATATTTTTGTTTGTTTAGGGTTTTAATTTCAAACTAACGTTTATTTTTAGGTACAGTTACCACATCGTTTTTTAGATAGTAACTAGAAAAAGAATACATTGGCTGAAATGAAAATATAAGCGTTTATTTTTTGTCAAAATATTATATAAATTGTAAAGTAGCTATTTTAACGTTTTGATTACAAGTTACCGTTAGGTTTTATGTGTATAATTTTCTGCTACCATAATATACTCAAACCTTTTACGATTTTGCTTTCGAGGCTAACGGCCTGAATATGTTTGTATTTGCAACAGTAATTTAATGAAACCAGTTGAGATTATGGTTAAAAAACTTGTGTTTGGTGTATTTTTGCAGTGTTTCGATATATTAAAAATGCTCTTCATGTGAAAGATTGATTTTTTTTAGCAGATAACACTGGTCGACAGAAAAAACATTTTTTTGTCTTAAGATTGAACTTTTCTGTGCTCAAGATAAATTTGCTTTTAGATATTTTCTATGAGATAGAAATTGTAGGCATTCGACCGATTTTGTCTAGAAATCAAATTTATATTTTTAGTTTGTACTTATATGTGTTTTTAATTAGGAAAAGGGATAGTGATAATATATAAGGAAAGACCCTATACTACACCAAGTGGCAGTATTATTGAGACATACTTTCTTAAATGTAATCTTGAAAAGATCTTGTTTCTTGAAAACTTGTCTGAATAAATAAATAGTTAAAAGTTTTCCATTTTTTCCATTTTCACCGGTCTGTCTGTGACCATATATCAAAAACTAATTATCGTATCTAGCGTAATAATAAATGACGTACAGGGTCTTCCATTGAAGAGGAAAAACGAATTTTTTTTGTCTTGCCCCGTATTTCTCTAGAAATTCAAAATATCCAATCGATGTATTTTAGCTCGGTGAATTCGAAATTGAAAATTGACATTTTTGCTTCTTTGAGCCCGCATAGCACCTGAACGATTGGACCTAGAGCAAAATAACTTCCACATTTCTATCTTAGTGATCACCTACATCACCTACATTTCATATGTATATATTCAATTTGTTTGACTGGCATCATAAGATAGCTGATCAAAAACTAAGATAGCAATGTGAAAGTTATTTTGCTCTAGGTCCAACCGTTCAGGTGCTATGACGGCTCAAAAAAGTAAAAATGTCAATTTTCAAATCAATCAAACATCCTTAGCGTAAGTCTTTTGTTTCTCATTGAATTGTTTTTTTGTTACGATTTTCGAATTCTCCGAGCTAAAATACGTCGACTGGCTATTTTGAATTTCTTGAGAAATACGGGGGAAGTCAAAAAAATACCGTTTTTCCTCCTCAATGGAAGACCCAGTACTTTATTTTAATATAAACTTTTTAAATAATCAGCAATTTAAAAAATAAATGAAAAACTAATAAGAGATATAGACTATGGGAAAGATATGCGAATGAAACAGATAGACAAACTCTTTTTAGTGTATGTGCAGAATGACTGTTTAAGAAAACGGCCACTTTGGGCTTTAAAACAGAAGAAAAAATGTAGCCAAAGGGTTAAAAAATATATCTGAAATATATATGAAGAAAAAGGAGATTAAGGCCTTTTATCTGGCATATCTCTCGTAATGAATTCCGCCACACACATATCACACTGTTTATAAAGGAATATAGTTATTAGGTAATAACTTTGAACATATATACATTTTAATATAATTAACTGTTCATAATAAACGAAAAGAAGTTTCGTTATGAGGAAAGTTTGGGTACTTTGGTAAAAGTAGGTTAAGAAAGGTCTTTTAACAGAACTTGAGATGGGAAACAAAAAATTCGAAACCTTCTTAGAAGAAATTATTGTTAACTTAACAAAAATGTACCGTTTTATCAAAATCATCAAGACCGAATCGACATGATAAAAAAGCTATTAAACATATTTTAGGGAATACTCATAGCAATTAATGTGTAATATAAAAAAATTGTTTTTTGTTTCGATAATAATTGGTGAATACGATATACCAATTTTCCGTTTTATTTTAATGTAATCTTACGTTTTGAGAGAATAATAATCATACAGCAACACTCGTTTAAATCCCTTTTTAACGCAGCGAGGGTATTGTTAAATTATCTTCGAGATTGGCTATTTAATCGATCTGACAGCAGAAATGTCGGTACCTTAAATAAAATCCATGATAATCAGCAATTATTGTGGGTGGAGAACTTAAGAAGGCCATTCGGCAAGAGAAAGTACTTCGCGTTGTCCATTTTAGCTCTCCAAAAATTTCATGTAATTGGTCGTAAATGCATATCCCCGTTTATTAGTCATCTTGTCCCAACAGGAAATTAAAGTGGAAATCAGAGCGTCAAGCTAATAAAGCTTTCTTATTCTTGACATGTTTACGAACATAATATCGTGTAGTATAAATAAGTACGAAATTAGGGACAACACATTTTTAAATTCTTCGAACTATTCGGTATTCAGTTTTGTAAGATATTACTTTTATACTGTCTTTAATGATCTAATATGTGCTACTGAGCCTTGGAATTGCTTCTACAGAAAATGTCTAATACATTTTTGGTTTGGGTTAAGGTTCCAGGGATTACAGTTTACTTACATCGTACTTTTTGATTTATTTTTTACTTCCTGTTACAATATGTAAGTGGTTCCAATATTTTTGTTCTCCAAAATGCTGTTTTTCTGCTATACAGCGTGTAACAAAAGTAAGGAAACGGCGAAATATCTCAGGTACCGCTTACCTGAATTTAATGAAAATGTGAACACTTAGGTATGAAAATTTTGCCGGATGCAATGGCGAGTTACGCAAGTTTACCGTTTTTCTGTTATAAAAGGAGAATTGTTTTTTTATGGAACACCCTATATTATTTTGCTTATTTAAAATCTGCCTAAAAATGTCAATACTTTTTATTAAGAGCACTTTTTATGAAATTGAACAGTTTTTGCGAAAATGAGGGTCTAATTTCCATAATTTAATGTATTACCTTTTATTAAAATACCTGCACTCAAAAGGTTACCTGATATGTTTGCCAATGTCAGTTTTGTTGATCTACAAAAATGGATCGTTTAACCAAAACCTAAAGAATTGGAATTTTAATTATACTGTGTTACGGGGATAGAATGCGAAACCTGCAAGATGTTTGTAACATTTTTAATGACAAATAGAAATCCAATAACTAAATCTACTCTAGGTATCATTAACAAAAAATTTCGTGAAACTGGCAAGGTAAACGATGCTGTACGTTCTGGTAGAAGAGAAAGTAAGTAGTTATTTAAGGAGAGAAGCACCTCCTCCTCCTCCTCCTCCTCCTCTCTAATTTTAAATGTTATTTAATCAATATCGTTCGTTAACTTATCCTTGCCGTGAAGGTTATCCCCTCTGCGAAAATAGTAGCCTAGTGGAAATATTAAGTATAAAGAATCATTACTTACGCACATTGTTAAAATGTCATTCAGTGGTGAGAACAACGAATTAATATTAGCAATTCAAGAATTGCATAGTGAATTTATTAAATTGCTAAATGAAATCAATGACCATCAGATGAGAAGTAAACCATCTTTCTCCTCATTTTATGCCGAACTTTCAGACGAGTATTTAAAAGTAGTGACATTGTGTGATGACTATTTAAAAAATTTTGATTTATTGGAATTTGTACATGAGTTGGTGAAGTTAGGCTATTATACTGAAGTCATAAATCTAAAAAAATATATTCAAGATACAACAGTTTTAAAGGAAATATCAGTAGCAGAAACTGAAAAGGATGTTTAAATTTCAATATCCCAAGAACATTTTGTTTAAGAACTTGTAATGGAAAAACTAGTGACCAAAATGCTTGAAGAGTGTGTTATGTCAGAAGCTTGCTCAAGATATTTAGGGTTTGCTGGTGATGATGATAACTTGGAAGCTCAAGATTTTATGAAAAGTCACGAATATTTGAAACATGCTGAATTTTGTGAAAAAATAGTGCAAGTGTGTAAAAATTTTTTAGAAAACAAAAATAGAAAAGATTTTTTTTCTGATATCGGTAATCTAGAAATACAATATAATTTTAATGTTATGTTATAATAGGCTATAAATTAGTGTAAATTTGAGAACTGCAGTAATGTAAATTTTAAATAAAACAATAGTTCATATAGTTAATATTATTTTTTATTCATTCATAAAAAAATTATCAAATAAATATAATACGTTTGAAAGTGCACACATACATGATGATTTCGTGTGATAAAAACATCTTGGTTTAGATGACATTAAGACTGGTTGTTCATCTAACTCAATAACTGGGCTCTTTGAATACTTCCTTACATAGTCAGCTTTTTCCTTTCCTTTAACGTAAACAAATTCAATATCACCTCGGTCAACTCTTTGATAATATTTGAAAATTGATGAAGTGGGGTATACCCAGAATTCCAATATATACAGTGGTAATTTTTCATTAACCAAATAGCTTGCTTATGTAGCTCAGGTGAAAGAAAGTTTAAAGAAAAAGGTTTTTTAAAAATATAGTGGCTTATTCTGTATCCATCATAGGCTGCCAGTTCTTTAGGTATTAACTTATTTTTTTTCGTCCTTAAAACCTTGAATGTCTAGTACAAGCCTTATATTTTCAATTTAGGAAATTTTATAAAGATAAAAGTTTTTTTGGAGTAATCTTCAATGTCCTTTTTGAGTTTCCTTAGTTTTTTGATAAAAGTTTCTATCTTGCCTAATCTACGTGACATTATAAGCTAGCCACACTTTATTCTCAAACATCTAATAACAACTGACTCTTTTGTTATCTGTAAGTAATATTTAGGAATTAAACTTAAGATATCCCGCATGCGCAGATAATTTACAGTTGTTTTACAATTTTAGTAAGTGGATTGTAGCTAAAAACTTTATCATGTAATATTAGACAATACGATGTTGTGTCTTTTTCTATGTTTTTGTTTAGTTCAAATTCTACTCTCATTACAATAGGTCCTGCTTGCAAAGATTCTTTTTGATGTGAACAATTAATGTATGCAATGGGTGCCTTGTCCTTGAATACAATGGGATCAAATAATGGTTCTTCTGTTTTTCCATAATAAGTATTCCGAAAATTGGAATACATTTCATACAAGAGAGCAAATTTATTTTTACTCATATCTAATATAAGATCATTATAAGGATACCTTTCAGAATTTAGGAATACTTTGATGTTTCTTAAGACTATGTCATTAAATTCGCTCATATTGCTCTTTTTCTTATTCCATTTTTCTTGTTGAAATGCAACTATGACGTGACGGGGGGTTTCAACTCGAGTTGAAGTTTTAACTGGCCAATTGTGTCTATTAGTTTTTAATAGTTCTGGAGATTCATTTAACTCCCAACTTCGAAATGCAATAAGTATATCAGTACTTTTATCTATAATTTTGGTTAGAGATAATTCTTGGGGAATTCCTACTGATATATGAGGTATATTCCATGTAAGTTTGTTAAGAGTAATTTTCGGATTTTCACTGTCATCTGTGGTTGAAATTGCATTGTTATCGGTATTATCTCTAACAAGTATAAGTTCTTGTTTTGAATTTAAGATTACTTTTTTATAATCTTCGAAGAATCCCATTAAAATCTTAAGGGGAATGCAAACATTAAAAAAACCTGTTTTTTCGTCAACGATTGAGATATTTGTTGTCGAAGTTGCGCTTGTTTCAACAGTTTTTACAGGATTCCAGCCTGCATTTCTTAATTTAGCTGACTCATTTTCATTAAATGAAAGATAACCTTTTAGAGATGTGATACCAACATTTCTTACCGAGTCGATAGTGACACCATTTAATTCATATCTTATTTCTTTAAAAAGGAAGGCAATTGCATTATTTATTAAGCTCATTGTTTTAGAAACTGTTCTATCCTCTCTAGTTAACTTTCCTTCTATGTAAAGAAAACTATCGCAGGGTAGTGTGTATTTTTCAATTTCGTGAACCGGAATTATTATCTCATCATTATTTCCTAATTTGTTTGGTAAATATGGTTCGTAAGAATGAATTTCAGAATGAGTAATGGAATTATCAATTAAAAGTTTTTCTGTAACATTAAGGATATTCATAGTAAAAGTTGAAGTCCTAGAGATTTAAGAAACTTTTTATTTGCAGTTGTTAGCTCTTTAACGTTACCACGCCTACTAATGTTTTTCTTGATCAGTTGATTCCTATTATATGTTTTTTGAAAAGTTCTATTTGGAATACTAAAATTTTGATTATATAATATAACCATTACTAATCTAGTTTTTTTATATGCAGTCTGAGTGTAACTGTTTCGTTCCGAAAATGAACTATTTCCCCGTTTTGATCTAATATCTTTACAGTAATTTTATCTATCACTTTCACTGTTACAGGAAAATATATAATATTTTGTGGACTTTCAATTATTTTAAATCCAGGAGAGACATTTGGAAAAAATTGATGAATAATATGAACAGGACTTCCGTTCAAGTAGGAGCCTTCGGCGATACTGCAATCGATACATAGTGAATTAACTTTTATAATTTCTGCTGGAACATCGGAAGCTTTACTCTTTCCATCACCTTTAATAATCTGATTTTTAAATCCTAAAATTTTGCCTATACTACCCTCTTTAAAGGTGATATTGGTAGAAGATTTAATTACCGACTGTAGAGTGTTATTATTTGCAAATAAATGAAACGAAATACCCACTTTATCAAATTGTTCTACTAAATATTTATTAATATCTTGAATTTCATAGCTTCCCGGTGGGATTTCAATAAAATCGTCACCATCTCCATAGAAAAATTTATTATTTTTTTCATCAATATTGGGAATATGGAATTGCATTAAAAGTTTCAAAATTGGTTAAACCTATAACATATTCTGAGTCTACATTTAAATAAATTGGAGGGTTAAAATCTGCATGTAATATTGCTCCTTGAGTGGAAAGCGCAATCGTGAACGACATTGTAACCTAGTGTCTTCCAAAATGATTCTAAGACTATCTATTGTGTGTTTTTATAGAGAAAAATTAAACAAAGTTGACCACAATTTGAAGAATCATAAGATTGGTAAGAGTTATGATTATATAAAATTTTGTTTTTGCTACCATCGCTAAAAAAATAAGATATTATTTCTAAAGGAGGTCTTAAATTACCAAAACTATCAAAATAATTAATAATTTTATCATTTTTAATATAAGCAGTCCAGTGTGTTCCTGCTCCACTATTGTCATCTAAATTTATAATGCCGGTTTCATATTTATTGATAGTCTTTGGCATATTATTCCGCATAAATACACCACGGAAATTTGGAATTTCTAATTTCTTGACATACATTCTTAAATCAATATTAGTTAGTGGTTTGCGAGGCAGCATCTTTAACAGTTTTTTGGTTTTAAATATAATCCACATCCTTGTTTATATGGGCGCAAAAATAAACCTTTCCCTATAGATAATTGTTCTATAACCTTATTATGTCTTTTTTGTTCTTCCAGTTTGTTTTTAGCACTTTGCCGAGTTAACAGCTGAAGCAATTCCAGCTGCACCGCCACTAAGGGCTCCTAATGCAGATAATCCTGCAAAAAGAGGGATTAATGGCAAAACACCACCACTTTTTGGAATCGGAATAATTCGATTTGGGGGTTTTTTTACTCGTCCCTTATAATTGCTGATTAGAGACAACGCATCTTGAGCTGCAATACGTAAATTTTTATATTTTTTTCCAATTATTCCCTTTTTAGCTTTTTGAACAGCTGACTGGAAAGAAATGTTTTTACTTGAATCTTTTTTCTTTTTTTTTAGTTTTATTCCCCTTCCCTTTCTTAAACCCATTCCTAATTTTGATTTAGCTTCCATGATCCCCGATATTCCTAAAGCAACAATCTTTTCACTGAATGGTGCGTCAGGAGACTTGAATCTATCTAATGCCTTTGTTGCTAACGCCTGATCCGCTAAGTTGCGGTGTTTTAAATCAGAAAATTTATAGTTCGTGTTGCTTGCACGCTTCGTCTAAAGGATTTTTGCCCTTATCTCCTCTAAATAGTCGTTTATATAGTTTGGTTCCTGGACCACAATAATTGTATGTAGGAATATGTAATTCGAACGGTAACCTATTAATTAAAGTGTTTAATGAACCACCTCTCGTCATGAGCTTTGATCTTGTAATATGTCCACATCTACTTCAACCTTCTATTATATATACTGACGCTTAAATAAGGTTGGATATTTAAATGAAAAATATGAAGATATTTCTCAGACACGCTTTGGTTTCCCTAAAATGTGGTTAGAAAAGCAATCTTTTTCCTTGCCTGTCAAAAATCATGATGTCAATTTAGTTAATTTTAAAAAGCATGGAAAATTGTTTGGAGGTTGTTCTAAAAGAGGTTTAATTGTGGGACCTTCTGGTTCAGGAAAAACCAATGTGGTAGTTGCTCTTTTAATATCTGAAAATGGATTACGTTTTGCGAATATATATATTTTCTCAAAACTTGTATCAAACAAAATATGAGTTTTTAAGAAATGTAATGCAGTCAATTAAAGAAATTGGATACTTCGAGTCTACAAGCGAAGAAGACATTGTGTCACCAGATGAAGTAAAATCCAATTCAGTTATAATTTTTGATGATATTGTTTGCTGTAATCAAAGTGTAATACGAGATTACTTTTCATTTGGAAGACATAAAAACACCGATTGTTTTTATTTGTGTCAAACTTTTTCTTCGATTCCAAAACAACTGATTAGAGACAATGCAAATTTGTTAATTTTGTTTAGACAAGATTGTACGAATTTAAAACATGTTTATGATGATCACGTCACCCCAGATATGTCGTTCGACAATTTTAAAAAAATGTGTTCCTTATGTTGGGAATCTGACTTTGATTTTTTAGTTATCGATAAGGATTGCAGTTTAAAATCTGGAAGATATCGAAAAGGATTTGACAATTTTATACATTTTTAAAACATATATAATATCTTACCGTAACAATAGACCTTAGTGTATGATTCGTCATATTTTAGTCAACATGAATGCAAAAGTTGCAAAAGAACTGGTAGAAGCTCGAAAAGCCGTCAAACGAAAGTATCACGCATTAAAATCGGATTTAGCAGAGATTAAAGTTCGACAAGAAACAGAATTAGAACCAATAACTGAACCTTTGCAAGAATTAATCAAAACAATAAAAACCGGACCCTTGGTAAAGCGGGAACCCAGTTCGCCACCACTCTTTTTAATTCCAGAAATCGACAAAAACATTTTTTCAACTACGAAAAAAAGATCAGGAAGACGACAAACAAATATATATAATAAATATCTTCCTCATGATATGCCATCATTCCTACAAGATGAAGACGTTATACAAAATTATAATGAAGATGTATTCTTAGATCAACCAAGTGGTACTCAACCTAGTTATGAAACCGAATCATCTTTAGTGGAACCCACGACAGAAGATATAAGACAAGAAATGCTTGAATTAACTAAAAGAGGTGAGGTTTACAATACGTACCTCGAAGGATATCATCCACTTGTAAGATCATTTGTTGATGACTCGATTAAAGGGAATCGGGAATTAGATCATACGCATGGTTTTGTACATGATCCATTATTAGAAAAATGGAAAATTGGAGATTCTATTGTTGAGTTTAAGGATGAAAATTTAAAACTCAAAGATCTTATTTATAAGGGAACTCCTGGATTGTATGAACTACTTTTTTTCAAAGATCCTAAAGGTTACAAACCTGTTGATTTAGAAAATTATATGGACATATTAAAACGTACAAATGCTTACAAAAGAAATTATGACCCCAAAGAGCAGGTACAAGGTACTGCAGATCCGAAATATATAACCATAATTAAACCATATTTAGTTGAAAAAAATATAATTAAACCTACAAGATCTTCATCTAGCATTTCAAGTATGTCTAGTTTAATCACTTTAAGCAAATTAAGACCTCCTCAGAGACCACGATCTTCTTCATTAAAAAAAGGTGGTGATATGTTAAAATTATCTAACAAGAAAATAGATTACATTTATTTCGACAATATTAATGAATTAATTGAAAGATTGAAACTACTTGTATCATCGCAAATGGCTGGTCATACAGGTCATCAAAATGAAATTGTGTCAATTTTAGAAGAACTTAGGGAAGCAAAAGTTATTAAATAAAAACTCGGTATTTCAACAAAATTTTTATTCGTCTTAGAACTTCCGTGCAAATATGTCGATTGACAAATTTGGATCACATATATTAAATAGGGACAAAAATAATTTAAATTTAAGTGATACCCCTCAAATTTTAAACGTTGTAAATATTGCCAATGCAACTTTATTTTATAATATTGTTATGCCATTTATTGGAACCTTTGATGCAACCAAGAGAAGTTATCAACTACTTCAAGATGGAAGATTAATATATAAGTTTCCATTTACGTCAGGCGAAATAATCAAAGTTGAGTATCCCAAAGATGACGTTTTGTTAAAAATAAACAATATTCCGATTCCATACGGAAAGCAAATAAATATAAAACAGGGTGATGAAATTAGTTTTCACCCTCAAAATAGTGTTACTATACCAACTTTCTATGGCGAATTAGTAATAAAACGTCCGATAATGGTTGAAAATTAATCATTGTCCAATTTCAGTCATGAGTAACAGAATTAAAGAGGACGTTGTTAATGAACTTCACAGACCAAGTAGGAATAAATACAGACGAAGAAGAGTTATCGTGAAAGGAATAAATGATCTATGGCAAGGTGATTTAGTTGAGATGTTACCATACTGGAAATTAAATAAGGGCTACAGATACATTCTTGTAGTTATCAATGTTTTTTCAAAATTTCTGTGGGTAGAACCAGTTAAATCGAAATCTGCAAATGACGTAACTTTGGCAATGCAAAAGATATTAGAAAGAGCAAAATATAAACCGAAAAATCTCCAAACCGATATGAGAAAAGAGTTTTTTAATAAATGTTTTAAAGATTTAATGGTTAAATTTAACATAAATCCAACACATACTCAAACATGAAAGCTAGTGTCGTAGAGAGAGCAAATAGAACTATAAAAAATTTAATGTGGAAAAAGTTTAGTTTACGTGGAAATTATAAATGGGTGGACATTTTAGACGAAATTGTAAAAACATATAATAATACAATCCATTCTACTACTGGAAAAAAACCATGTGAAATCAGTAAAAGAAATGAAAAACAAATTCTCACAGCATCTTATACATACAAGAAAACAATTGACCCTAGGAATCCAAAATTTAAATTTGGTGATTATGTTCGAATAAGCAAACAAAGAGAAGCGTTTACAAAGGGTTATGCTCCTAATTGGTCGAATGAAATATTTAAAATATACGACGTTAAATTAACAAATCCTAGAACATATTTAATTAAAGATGAAAACAATTTAGAAATTAAAGGAGCCTTTTATGAGGAGGAATTACAATTGGTTAAGCATCCGGATGTGTATTTAGTTGAAAAAGTGTTAAGACGAAAAGGAGATAAAGTTTTAGTAAAATGGCTAGGATTAGAAAACACTCATAATTCTTGGATTTTTAAAAAGGATGTTTTGTAACATTTAAAATATTTTTTGATTTTTATACACAAATAAAAAAAAATCAAACAACTAAGGTTTTATTTCAAATATTTATTTAGATACATTAAATCTTTCCTTGTAAATTATATTTCTATGTTCATTATCTAAAATATTACTTATAAATTTTTCACACTGCATAATCCTATTCTTGAATCGTAGCCTGTCTAAATAAAACTTTTGATATTCACACATTCGAGCATACCTATATGCAAAACTCCACGTTACTAATAAATGAACTTTATTTCTAGATTTATTAATATGCACTGATTTCTTCATAATATTTTCTCTTTAAGTTATTTTTCTTCAGCTTATTTTCTAATTCACATGGATATGTTATTAACATTTCTAGTACTGTGCTAACATTTTCACTGTTGGTATTTTGGCTTGGATTAATAACATTATATACATTCGTCAACAATTTGTTTCCCTCGTTAAAATTGGATAATTGAAATATACTGAATTACTTATCGAACTCTTGGTTTTTAAGAATTTTAATTCTATATTCAACAAGTTCTTGCAGTTCCCATAATTTATCCATTGAATCACATGCAAGACATACATAAATTCCATTCACATTTTGGATTTTTACAATAGGAGTAGCATTAATTTTTTCAAAATATAAAGTAATATCACCAATATTAAGTGGAAACGTGTCACTACCGGGCGTATAAAAATAATTTGCAATAACTCCCTGGTACATCCCTAATTTCTTCCAATGTTCCTCATTAAAATTGATGGAAAATCCATTTTGACTTCCTATTTGAATTGTTGGCGAAAAATCATCTAATCGTAATCCAACACGGAGAAACTTTGAGGTACAATTGTTCAAATAATAAGTTTTAAAATTAATGAGCTTTTCAGCTGATCTTTTACAAACTTCACTTTCACTGTTTTTTTGAGTATTTAACGAATATGCACTTGCTTAGCTAGTTTTAGTGAACATTGTGTTTGCAATATTTAATATCTTATTAAAACATCTCTGAGTTTTATATAAAATCCCCCACTACTCCTTATTAGAATTCAAGGTTTTTTAAAGACCTTGAACTTTATTTCGTTTGCAAAATAATAATTTAATATTAGTTATATCGAAAATAAGTTAATCCAAGATAAGTTAATATGAAAAATACTAATAAAATTATTATGATGTATAACATGTATGACATATTAAAATCGGAGTTTTCACTATGAAAATGGGTCGAATTATAAGCATATTTGCAAGAAGCATTTTCTTCAAATTTTTGAATCCAGTTTGTATCAAAAATCGTATTATTATAATAATAATATAAAATTTTGAAAAAAGTATTGTCTTTATCAATGTGGCTTCTCTGATAAGAGAAAACAATAGTATTATTATTAATTTTTTCAGTTTTCATGAAATGGCAAGAGTGGGGCCATACTGCTTCGATGTTTTTTTTAAAACATATTTCGCTTTTTAACACTTTGGATGGATGATAAACAAATATAGAGTTCGCCACAATTGCGATATGATATGGGTATGCATAATAAAACAAACAGGATTAAATAAACTAATGTGTTTAATATTAGTACTATGAAGAGAATGGTTAAACTACAAAAAAACAAATATATTTAAATTGATTCAATAAATCAAACCACATTTTAAATAATGACATGCGAATCATTTTAATTCGTATACAATTGTAAAAATATACATTTAAATACTTTTAAATTACTAAACTAATTTTTAATTTTTTATATGCTGACTTATCAAAAAAATGTTAATAAAACAAGTCAATACACAAATAATTACTTTATAGGAGCTTATTTTTTGATTAGTACATTTTAATCTATATTGTTCTTTATTGTTTCTACTTTTTGAAAGCCATAAACATGTAGCTAAGTCACAAGATTTGAAATATTTATAATGTTCATCAATAGGACAATCATCATATGTCCACTCAAATATTTCTGCACCACAGTAAAAACATATGCAATTATCATTATAGGAAGTATAATAAAATCCGGCTCTTGCTAACACTTCAGGTTTCAATTTTCCCTTCCAGTTTTTAAATGAAGAAAGTCGTTTTTCGTAATTTCTAAAGTAATTGTTATACATTTCAGAATCAAAGCTTTCTAAACACATATTTAATTCAAGTACTAAAGCAGCTGAAGAAGCAATTGAAAACTGAACTTGAGTTCTTTTGATATATAACATAACCTGTAACCTTGAAAATTAAGATAGGAAGGGAAAGTTGAATTTACAAATTGGAAAGGTCTTCATGATTCATTGACCATTCATAAAAAGGAATATCTTGATGACCCCAAGCAAGTGTGTCAAAGCTGTTTGGAATTTTAAACCTTTTATCATCAGAAGAACTTAAGGCTAATTTACTGACTAATTCAGTGTAAATTTTATGTAAACGGGATTTAAATAAATACATTGTACAAAATGTTTTTGAATTATTTTCGACATCTTTATAATGAACAAAATCTAATTGTTTTTTAATACTACTGGTTTTAATTCCCTGAGCCTTTTTAATGGGATCACTCTCCGTTTTGACACAATATGCTTTGGCTGAAGTGCCGTAAAAACACTTTATTGGTTCACCAGCATATTCATCTTTAAATTTACCGACTACAGATTTTGATATTGGCATTTCATGAATATTATGTGCTTTATAATTTGATGTGTCAAATTTTTCAATATTTCGTTTTAAATCATCATACACATTTTCAGTTTGTATTTCTAATATGAAGAAGTCTGTGTCCGTATACAAAAGTTTAACTTTATCTTCATAAAGAGGTTTTAAAAAGTCGTAGAAAAAATCATACATTACAGTTTTCGATATATCTAAAATTGAAAATCCCACATAAACAGGTTTATTATATTCTACTAAAACCTTTTGCATTTGAATAGCAACTAAACTCTCAGAAAACACTGTTAAGTCTTTAAAATACGGTTTAGCTATTAAATTTTTTGCCCCATCCTTCCTATGGTTTTTTGACCATTGCCTAACTAACCTTATATCAATTCTTTTATCGACATTTTCCATGGTTTTGCCATATATAGTTATTTGCTAACTTATAATTATTTCTATCGAATTCATTTGTAGACTCATTTCATAGTTTTGTATTCAAGTCGATATACGGTTTTAGCCATGGTGACTGAGTAAACCCTAGAAATCTATGTATCCCAGTTAATTTTAATCCATGTTCAATGCATTGTTTTAAAAGTGCATAATGAGTTATATATTTTTTCTTATCTTTTAAATTTGGAATTAATTTTGAGCAATTAGAATTTGGAGGTTTATAATTTTCAGGGCAAAAAGGAAAGTCGTTATGTTAATCATGCAAGTCGCTGGGATATTCTAAATCGACTTCAAGGACATAGCCTTTCTCAGAAGTGTCGGAGAGGGCCATAATATTTAAATTGTTAATTTCTGATTTAGAAAGCCATCTAAAATTTTTCTGGGGAAGATATTGAGACATTGCATATCCATAAAGATTGGTAGCATCTAGATACATGATATATTTAGTAGGTTTTGATGGATCAAAATCAGAAAGAAATAAATTATTTGCGACCTACTTTCTACATGCGCAAGTACTAAAACCTCCTCGCACACTACTTTTAAAAAAATGTAACATATCAGGGTCTGTTAGAAGCTCTAATTCAACGCCTGTGTGGCGCAAACAGGAATCAAAACTCAAACCGGGAAAAGTGTAATAAAAAGCTGGATCTAGCTTATATGTTTTCATACAAGTTTTTCTAAAATTTTGAAAAATATCTGCTAAAAGTAAAACATCCGATTTTAGGTAAATATAAGAATAATTACCCAAAGTTTTATAGTTAAATAAATTCCACACTTCTGTTGCCCTTTCATATTCCTCTTTTGTAATATGTTCATTCGTCAGATCATTATAAAACTCCCCTATTTCAGGTGATGCTGTTTTATTTAATTTTGTAAGGTCTTTAATGTAACTGTATGGAAATACCCCCTTTTGTCGAATATATTTAAATTTTTCAACCTCAGTAAAATATTTTTGAACTTCTGTACATTGATGATCACTTAACTTTTCTGATAATTTTGCAAGCGAATAAGGTAAAAATTGAAAAGAATCAATAAATCTTAAATTTATGTATTTACTTTTTTTTAATCCCAATTTCTGATCATAGTAATTATTAGAGTTGCACCGAATAGTATTTTTGCAGAATAACCGAATACCTAATATTCGGCGGTTCTAATGTGCCGAATACCGAATATTCGGCAACTATTCGGCAGAACGCGATAGTGGTGGGAGTTCTTGCGCGTCTTGCATGCTGTTGACCGCCATTTCATTTCAGTCTTTCGGCACGCTCGATACTAGTCAATACGAGTTGTTTCGTTTGAGTTATTGCAAAATGTCGTTGACAAAAAGTAAGAAATCGCCCGTATGGAAGTACTTCGTGGAGTGTACAGACAATACAAGATTGGTTCAATGTAAATTGTGCGATATAAAAATTTCCCGTGGAGGAGAAGGTAAAAAGGCCACGGCTACCGGAATGACAAACCATATGAAAAATAAACATAACCAAGAATTTCTGCAGCTACAAATAGACTCATCAATTATTACAGCTAGAGCATCAACCAGTAAAGGTAAGTCTACTAACTTTTTAGGAGTCGTAAGCCATTTAAATCTTCTAATCAAGCCGTTTGACGCTAAACAGCTGAATTTTGGCATAAAGGTTAATTGTAGGATGTATAGAGATTCGATAACAATTATTGATTTTTCAAAACTCAAATTCCAAAAGGGTGAAACAGCCCCTTAAATATTACGATATTTTTTATTGAAAAACGTTTGTTTGTTAATTGTTAGGTATAGAGGTTTGATAAGAGGGGAACCTTAAATATTACAATATTTTTTATTTAAAAATTAAAAAACTTCCCGTCTGTAAAACTAACAGGCATAAAAGCTAGTGTAACATATTTTATTTTTATTTTCAGAAGAGACTGGTTCTTTGTCACATATGCAAAGAAAAACAAAGCAACAAAGTTTGTCAGAATGCATAGAAAAGTCTAAATTGTGGGACATAAATGATGTGAGGGCCAAGGAATACCACTATTTAATAGCTGAAATGATAGCAGTAGATAACGAAGCTGTGGCAATGGTTAACAGAAAAGGTTTTACAAGACTAATGAAAAAGGCTGTACCTCATTATACCATACCCAGCCGAAACTACTTTATTGAAAATATAATACCTGACATATACAAGAAGACTGTGGATAAAATTAAAAAAAATATTTCAGGAAGTTATGCAATTTCGATTACATCTGATATGTGGACCTGCACTCATACTTGCGCTAGTTTTTTGAGTTTTACGGGGCATTGGCTTACTGATCAGTTTGAGTTAAACCATGCAGTTCTTAACATGAAGCATTTCTCAGGGTCACACACCGGAGAAAATATCACCTCTGGTCTTCTGGAAATATCATCTAAGTGGGATATTTCACAGTCCAAAATACATGCTGCTGTACATGATAATGGACCCAATATGGTTAAAGGTGTGAGGGAGACTGGATTTGGATCTATTCCTTGTTTCATACACACACTCCAACTAGTTATCGTAAAATCAACAAAAGTCCAGAGTGAAGTAGCTGAAATGATTGATACAGGAAGAAGAATTGTAACCCATTTCAATCATTCGAGTTCTGCACAAGAACAACTGCAAACTATTCAATGAGAGTTAGGCCTACCGGAGCATAAATTACTTCAAGATGTGAGCACGCGCTGGAACTCGACCTACTATATGTTGGCAAGGCTACTGGAACAGAAGCGTTCTATTTCACTGTATCTAACGGACAATTCAAATATCCCCAATATATCTTCTTCGCAGTGGGAGTATTTACAACAAATTATAAGAGTTTTACAACCGTTTGAAGAAATTACCAAAATCGTAAGTTCAGGATATTCTTGTGTGTCAGAGACCATACCACATGTTGAAACACTTATGCGCTATTTAAATAAAGAAGAAACTGCGCAGGCGAGCAGCAAATTGCAGAATATGAGGCTAGCTATTAAATCGGAGCTAGAAAACCGCTTTGCCAAGCTTAAAACCGAGAAGTTTTATTTGCTGTCTACTCTACTTGACCCAAGGTTTAAGGCAAGTTTCTTTGTGGACCAGAATGTAGCTGACAGGGCTCGACAGTTAATTTTGTTAGAGGCTTTAAAAAAAAGCTGTGACGAATCCAGTAGTGACAGCGACACTGATATGGACTCTATGGCAACTACGAATTATAAGAGAAAAAAAGCCGAAAACGAAAACCAATCTAGTACTGAGTCTGACATTCATGTAAGTTTTTGGGACTGTTATGATGAGGTGGCAATGAACGCTGCTAATAGTGCTAATAGTCAATCACCTAAACTTAAGACAAAAAGCAACATAGCGACAGAACTTGATGCTTATTTGCAAACTGGACGCATATCGAGATCTGATAATCCTTATATTTGGTGGGCATCCCATCGAAGCCAGTATCCCATATTAACATCATTTGCTGCAACATATCTCTCAGCTTCTGCGAGCAATGTTTATAGTGAAAGACTTTTCTCAGAAGCTGGAAATGTCTACGAGGAAAAAAGAAACCGACTATTGCCTTCAAATGCAGAAAAACTTGTATTTCTGCACCACAATTTACCATTAATAAATTTTCAATACAATATTTGAAGTTAAGGTAATATAATAATAATAATAGAAATAAAGAAACATAATATCTTGTGTTATGTTATTTAACTTTGATTTCTAACTGAATGTGTTAAGATGTTTTTAATTTAAAGTCGTTCACCTACATCTAAATAAAAATTACATTTTCATTTTATTATTTACTCATACTTATAATATGAATATTTATATTATGATATGATTATGTAATTTTTTTATATTTATATTTTTCAATATTATAACGTTTATAATATACAAATTTGTTTTATTTTACAAAATGTATTTTAAACAGCCGTCTTCTACTTAATTTTTTATCATAAAATATAAAAAAAATGGAATAAATGAATAAATGTAACTATTCGGCATTTGGCCGAATAGTGACTCAACTATTCGGCATACAGCCGAATAGTAAAAAACATGCCGAATATGCCGAATACCGAATAGTTACCGAATATTCGGTGCAACTCTAGTAATTATCCACCTCTATATGTTTTTGAAAAGAAATATATTTTTCTTTGTTTTGAGCAATTACCGACAATTGTTCCTGATTTTGACATACATTTTTTATAAATAAATGGGAATCGTAATTTTTTAGATTATGGAAAATGACTGGAATAAAATGTGGTTGCTTATAATTTAAATTGCATATAGAATGCGCAACTCCTCTATACTTTCCAGTTAAATGACAGTGGTCTGCAACTTTTTCATTATGATTTTTAAATGGTTTGTTGCAAATATGACACTCGCTTGAATACTGATAGCTTAATTTTTCTAGTTCTGTTAATGTTTCCATTTTTTTAAAGTTTCCTAGATACCTAATATATAAATCATGAACCTCTCTTTCTAGAAAATTAATAAACACTTGAGCACAATTAGGCCCTCTATATACTTCTAGCTTTGAAACACTATCATCAAACGAACATTTTATGTAATATGAAAATGAATAAGGAACATGTTCAAATTTTTTTACAGTGTATGATTTATTAAAACCTAACTGATCATCATCTGTGTTATCGACAGGTTTAAGTACACATTCAAAATCGGCATAAATGACAAAGGGAACTTCCATTTGATTTTGAATATTTTCAAATTTAAGAATGTGTCCGGGGTCGTTATTTCCAAATTTGTCTTCTTTGTAATCTTTTGATGGTACATTTATTCTTACAAAATCGCAATCATAAGTATTGTGTCTAGTTAAGTATTCTTCTGAACTAAAATATTGAAGACAGCCATCACATAGATATTTTTTTCCATTATGTTTTAAAACTTGGCTGGATATTAGCCTGCCTAAATCAGAAATGTAACAGTAATGAAAATTCCCATCATCATCACTAATTAATAATAAATTAATATGTTTTGGTTTTTTAGATTTTGAATAATGTAGGGGGCCTATAATTTCATAACTAAACTTTAAATTTTTTCTAATCTTCTCCAAAGAATAAATTTTAATAGAGATGTTGTTCTGCCTTTCAAATTTTTCAATGTCCTTTAATGCTATAGGAAAGTCAATACCTGAAATATCCAAGATTGTTTCGAAGTGTGGATATGATTCGATTTCATATTCCAATCCAGTTGGAGGATACATTGCAGCTATAACACACCATGTCAAACAATATTCATCATTATTTCGGATGTTGATAACAGCCCGTTTATGTTCAATTTCTTTAGGTAGTGGAATATATGAAGACGATCGCAGTGGGTTATATTTGTTGAAATTCATTTCCAGATGCAACAGTTTTAGAAGGATCCATCCTGCAACAAAAAATAAAATTAGAACATATTTTTTTTGGAATTTTATCAAAAACATATTTATAGTTTACAAAAAATTACCTGAATCTTCTGCTAAGTCATCAGCTTTCCGATCTATAATTTCGCACATTTCATTGATGATTGATATAATGTCTGAGCTAATACAAATAATTTTAAAGGGAGTATTGAAGGATTTGACTGTCTGAACTCCGGTACCAGGATTGAAATAAACACCAAATAATTCCATATTTAATTTTAGGCATTTATGTGTTTCAAGAAATTTTTCTATTAAGCTTGTAATTTTGTCCGTTATGTCGTTCAAAAACGTTTGAATATTCACATATAATGTTTCTGCCAAAATTCTATACGATATTATTCTTTTTTCAAAGGCACATTTAATAATTTCTACTCCACTTTCTTGTGCACTTAAAGCTACATTATTTTTATGGGTATTGGTCCGAAGGTGGCTCGCCCACAGTGATTTTTTAATGGATTTCTTACAGTCCTCACAGTATTTGTTGCTTTCTAAAACAAGATCATATTCTAAAAAAAAAAACCTAAAATCTTAAATATAATTAAAAAAGTTAAAAATACTTTTACAGCAAAAAAATAACAGTATGTTAGCAACATAAACAGACATTTTTTTTACGGTATTTTACTTGTAAAATGGACTAAATTACTATAAAATAGCAATGAAACTTGATATGGAATATAGGAAACTTTTATAAATTAAATATATGAAGTAAAAGCAACGTTAGGGGTTGGTTTAAAAACATAATGCTTTGCCGGGCGTATAATTAAAAATCGAAATAGAATATATCAAATAAACTCTTACCTTGCTTCTTTTTCAACTTTTGCTGGGATGAATTTTCTAAAACTTCTAGTTGCTGTTTGCCTCTTACTGACATCTTTAAACATTTACTTTTTATGTGACGAATTAAATTGTCTCGTCTAGTAAAACATTTATTACAGTGTATACACTTATTCATTTTGGACTGAAGTAAAAAAAATAAGTATCTTAGCTATTTCTCTTCTTAGGAAGCAATCATTAAGTTTCTTCCCTACTGAGTTAAAAGGGTAAATATAGAACTTAAATAGGATTTTAATAGCAGTTAAAGGAGAGAGGGGAGGGAACAATAAGAAAAAATGTATGAAATTTTAATTTATAGAATCTGCCCACCCATCAAATATATTTTTAATTCTATTCCAAATTTCCTCTTGTTCCTTTTCAATAGAATTATTTTTGAATTGGGAATCAAACAGGTTACTTAAGCAAAAGCCAAAAGATTTCAATTTCGCCAAAGTAACGCGTGATTCTCTACTTTTAGTTTTTTTTTTAATTCCAAAATTAATTTTTTTGACACAACTCGAATCTATTTGAGTCGAATTAGTCCTAAGAACATACGTTTGTTCAGGAGATTTTGGTTCTGGAGAAAATTGTTCCAAAATTGTATTTTCATTAGGCGTAAATGGTTCAGAAATATTGGTATTCTGTGACATTTGGAGAAAATTAGGACTCCTCTGTTATAAAAAACTGAAGGAAAATTTTTACTGTGTGCATTTTCAAAAATACAACTCGGACCAACTGAGAACTCAGAACAAGAAGGTGACCTAATGGCATTGGAGGTGGGTTCTATATGTGAAATGTTGGTCGAAGGTTCAATAGAAAATTTGGAATTAGAATCATTTTGCAGAATGTTAGAACAGGATATGGTATCAATATCAAAAAAAAACTCTTTTGGGTTTGAACTGTCAGTCGAAAATAGTCCAATGTAGTCTTGGTTTTTCGTCAAGTCTTCTAAATTTTGTGAAGAAACGTCAAAAGGTTCGCCTTCATTAAAAAGTGGTATATCTAAATTAGGAGTGCAGGAGTTTTTTTCTAAAGAGTTTATACCCAAGTAGTCTTTAAATTTAGACAAGTTGTCTAGAATTTCGTCGGTAGGTTCGTCAATAGAATTAGAATTATTGTCATCTAAAATATTAATTAACCCTTGGGTTATATTACAATGTTTTACTTGCAAATTCTCCTTAATAATTTCATTTTTTTTCTCTAGTTGTAATCGAGCATTATTTTGTACCATACCTTGTACCATGTCCCTGAAAGCTATACTACTTTGGCTTAATTTTTCACTAGAATTTAAAATTGCAGGAACATACACATTTTGCAAAATGTTAACTTTTTTACTCTCTATTATAATAATAAAAATAGCAACAAAATTAAATAAATGAATATGAATGAAAAAAACGAATACTTTTAACTCACCAAGTATGTCTTAACAGGATTACGAAACTTAAGGACTGCTTAAGCTAACATTAGGCGTTCGAGTTTATTAAGGTTTGCAGGTGACCTTTCACCGAAACTTTCTTAACTTGATTTGGTATAAAATCCTTTAATTCTCGCTTTCCAATAAAGTAAATTTTAAACCTTAAAAGTAATAACATTAAAATACAAAAAACGGCGTCCAGAACGAGTATTGAGACTATCGTTAGAGACAGCTAAGTTAGTAAAAAATAACAATACAGAAGCTATACATACCTAACCACCCGTAAGTATTAATTTTTTGTTAAGGTTTAGCTATTAATTGATTAATAATATGTACATATTGTATATCGGAATGTATCATCTTTGTGGGAAATTTTGAATTGTTTAAAATTTACACATAACAAGTGTATTTTTTGTGAAACAGATACACGCAATTGTACCACTTATTTAGAAACATAGGGATTGTGTCCAATAAACTATTAGTATCATTTTAGTAAATATGGAAACAAAACTAATATTTAAAAATATATTTAATTTTCTGTATACCTATAAATAAAGTATACTTATCTTTTTAGTCGCCTAATAAGCTACACACTTTTGTACTGAAAGGTAATATAATTTTAGTAACGTATGTGGGTATAAAAAACAAAATTATATTTTATATTTTATTTGTTTGTAAATGTGTCTAATCAGTCATAAGTAATAAAATTTCGGCTTGATTAAGTTTTAATTTAACTCCTAATAAAACAGCTTCTTTTGGTAAAACATGGGACAAAAATAATGGGTATATATACATATATATTGCTTTTGTGCATAACTATAAATAAAGTATACTTGTCTTTTTAGTCGCCTAATAAGCTACACACTTTTGTACTGAAATATGATGTAATTTTAGTAACGTATGTGGGTATAAAAACAAACTTATATTTTATATTTTATTTGTTTGTACATGTGCCTAATCAGTCATAAGTAATAAAATGTCTGCTAGATTAAGTTTTAATTTAACTTCTAATAAAACATATGCTTTTGGTAAAACATGGGACAAAAATAATGGGTATATATTGTTTTTTGGATAACTATAAACAACGCATACTTGACTTTTAGTCGCCTAATAAGAGACACACTTTTGTACTGAAATGTGATGTAGGACTATTGAAGCTTAATATAAATTGTTTAAAAACTGTAATTTTAGGAAAGTATGTGGATTCTGATATGCATAGGGAAGTGAATAAAAAACAAAATTTTATTTTATATTTTATTTGTGTAAGGTGGAAGCGAATTTAAAGTTGTAAATCTAATGTTGCAAACAAGTCGAAAATTGAGAATGAAATTTTTAATATTGATACAGAATCTAATAAATACTAATTAACCATAAAAACTAAAAAAATTATATTTTTGGTACATCCTGAAATTCTATTTGCCTTGTATTTGCATTACAAAAAACACAAACGTCTGGAAGTATCATCTGATATAACGATTTCGAACAAATTGCACATCTAATATCTAAATCTGAATATCTAACTTTTCGTTTATAATGAGTATTTATATGTTCATGAGCGCCATTTTAAGGGACAGTGGATGAATGTAATAGCATATATGACACAATGTATTCTTTTTTGTGTCTAAAAATGAACGAACTAATACATAACTTTGAACAATACAAAATATTTTATCCATAAAATGTTCACGAAAAATTGGTATTAGTCCTGTTCTCGCGGTTGCTTTTTCGTCGGCTTGGTCCATTTCTAAATCTGAATCACCCGATTCAGTCTCATTCAAAATGAAATTATTTACATCTTGAAGTTCCAAACGTTCTCCTTCAGCAAGGTTTACGCTTACACAGTCAAATATGTTCACAACTTCCAATACTTCGTTCGGTAAAATTTCGTTCCCATTGGCCATACTGTTTTAAATAAATTTCTAATTTACTTATCGAAAAATGTTCACTTTATCTTCCTTTCGATTTCTTTGCACTTTTACTTGCTTCAAAACTTTTCGAAGGATATTTTTTGTTTTACAAATTTATCAAGTTTCAGAAATACTTATTACTTTACATTTACAACTTTAAATTGAAGAAGCAAAAGCGTATTTACCTGTTTTAAACTATAACTTTAAGGGGGGAGATACTTGAAGTAACCTTCGGTAACAAGGATAAGTTAACGAACGACATTGATTAAATAATCTGAAATGTTAGGGAGGAGGAGGAGGAAATATTATTTTAAATCACAGGGAGGAGGAGGAGGAGGTGCTTCTCTCCTTAAATAACTACTAAAGTACAATAATTCCTCATCTTGCTACCAAAACACTAGCACGAAAAAACAGCGTCTCCACTTTAAAAGTAGGTTATAAAAAACAACGGAAACAATACAATACAAAAAAGAAATACCTAGTAAAACAAAAAAATATATTTATGAAACTAAGTAAGGTGTTTAAAAAGTTGTCCATTTACTTCCTGACAATAGGAATACTGTGAGAAAACATTTAATACAATAAAAAGAATGCCAGCCTCCTCGATTCATCTACATTCGATTTCTATTCGCGTCTTTAAATCCTCGAGGTCATTAGGCTTAGTTTTATACACCACATTTTTAAGGTGTCCTTACAAAAAGTAGTCGAGGGGCAACAAGTCCTTAGATCGAGTTGGCCACTCTATAGTACTCCTACGTCCAATCCATCTTCCAAAAAAAAAAAACATTGTCTAAATATCCCCGAACATTCCGAGCAGAATGCGGTGGAGCACCATCTTGCTGAAACCATATTTCATGATTTGGTGCACCATTTCCTAAAAAAATCAAGTTTAAATACGTAGTACAGCAGATAAAGTAAGGAACTTGAGGTTATTCGGAAATGCTTCTGCAATAGTTGGAACAATTTCGGTCTTTATTAAAAGATTCAAATATCTTTCTCCAGTTAATGTGTCTTTTATGAAGAAGCGACCGATTATTTTTGCACCCTTTATATCACACCAAACTTTTATCTTTTGGAGAAATTGGGTACGATTTTCAAGGTATCCAATGTGGATTTTCCCCGGCCCAATATCGACAATTACGCCTGTTACCTTTTCCTTTAAAAAAAAGTTGCTTCGTCAGAAAAAATAATTTGATTGACAAAATTTAGATGGGTATTGCAACGTTCCATCATGATTTCACAAAATTCCAAGCACCTATCCTGAATATCCTCAGAGAGTTATTGCACCAAAGTTATTTTGTATGGATAAAACTTTTTGGTTTTTAGAACTCGGACTACGGACATGTGTGAGACGTCAATTTATCTTTCTAATGATTTGATAGAAACGTGCGGATTTTCTTCTAAACTTATTAAAGCATTCAGAGCCTATCATCATATGTTGCATTTTTAAGTCTGCCAGAACGTACAGCATCTTTTTCCTTTCCAGTTTCACGAAATGTTTTAATAATTTTACTTAAGGTAGATTTAGTTATTGAATTTCTGTTAGAATGTTTGTCATTAAAAATATTACAAACATCTTGCAGGTTTCGCATTCAATCATCCAGTATAATTAAAATTTCAGTTCGTTGGGTTTTAATTAAACGATCCATTTTTCTAAAGCAACAAAACTGACATTCTCAATTAAGACATTAAGTTATGAATATTATACCCTTATTTTTGCTAAAACTGTTGACTTTTATAAAAAGTGCTCTTAATAAAAAGTATTCAGGATTTTACGCAGATTTAAAAAAAGTAATATAATGTAGGGTGTTCCATTAAAAAAAAATCCTTTTATAACAGAAAAAACGGTAAACTTGGCAATAATGTAGACCTCGCCATTGGATCCGAAATAAATTCATACCTCAGTGTACATATTTTCATTAAATTCAGGTACGCTGAACCTGAGATATTTTGCCATTTCCTTATTTTTGTTACACGCTGTATATCTTTTCTCTTCAGTCGCTTACCCTACCACTTTTGTGTTTTCGTTAATTTACTGTTGCCAACAATGTGCTGTTATACCATTTTCCTTTTTTCACATGCTTAAAACATTTAATATTCGAAATTATGAAAATAAGCACACTATTTTACGAAACTTAGCATGTCGTTAAGGAAATAAATAAACGATCTTTCAGTATGGAAATCGTAGGGTAATTTTTCATGTAAAGAGTCATAAATATTTTATTATAGTTTATTAAAGATCAAAGATATTCGTTTGATTTCTATGGTCTAAGGCGATCAATCTTCCTCGTTCTACTATTCTCGTGCCAAAATGTGTTTAAATATTAGACACTTTAATTAGACATGACTTCGAATTTGATATATGTGAGATATTAAGATTGGGCGAATATATGATTTTGTTTGGATTCGTTTTTGTTTTCTTGTGATTAAATATTTAAATAAATTATATTATTTTATTTCTATGAATATTGAATGTGTGTATATAAATAAAAGAGTCGCACTGTGATAAACCAACTACTGATTTAACAGTTTTGACTCTTGATACTCTGGACTTGGCACATATTATATATATAGATATATATATATATATATATATATATATATATATATATATATATATATATATATATATATATATATATATATATATATATATATATATATATATATATATATATATATATATATATATATATATATATATATATATATATATATATATTTATATATATATATATATATATATAAATATATATATATAAATAACTCAATAATTTTTGTCTAAAGTTATTATTTATACTTTTGAAATTCCCTGGTAGATAAAAATTCGTAGCGCGAAGCCAAACTACTTTTAAACAGCGCGGTAACAGGAGTCAGTGGCGATGGGGTTTGAAACTAGCCGGCTCCCTTTTGATCTGCGATTTGCTTTGGTATGATCGCCCCGCGTGTAAATACCTCGTGCTGGTACTCATCCAGATAAGAGAATAATTTCTTACGTTTTTACATGTATGAATAAGGTTTTTTGTTGGAATTTATCTACAACAACTCTGGTAAAGTTTAGATTTTCCTATTTTAACTTCATATTGGAGGAGTTGAAATTGGTTGAAAATATATTCTTTTTCTATTTAAAATGAAAGACGCCTCGCAGTGCCTTTGGTTCTTGGCACCGACGTGCGCTGCACGACTTTGAACATATGACCAGTTTGGATGAAATTTTCAGGGAATATTCAGGATATTGCCAGAGGGGCCCCATAGCAAGCATTTTAAAAATATGTTTCATATGGTTTTCCGGGTGTTTTAATGGCATGAAGTTCAATTTTAGTTGTCATTTTAAATCTTGACAATGCGTATTGTTGATTTTCTATAAATGTGTATAGATAGCACATTTTATATAATATTACTACGATGATTCTGATAAAATTTCATATGCAATGCACACGGTTGCTACTTATTTATTTTATTACGGACGTCCAAAATTTTAACCGAAGTTTCGGCCTTATAAGTTGAAACTTTGTATAAATAAACAAAACTAGAAAGGATGAAAGAAATATTTATAAAAAAATAGAACCGACTTAAAAAAGCACTAAAAAGTAAAAAATAATATATTTCACATTGAAAATTTGACTTGACGTCAGTGTTTGTGATCAAGTAATTAATAATTAGTTTGACGCCAACTTCATAAAGTCAAATTATTCAATGTGAAATAAAATATGTTGTTACTTTTTAGTGGTTTTTTTTTAAGTCATGTAGTAGTTTGTTATTAATATTTTTTTTGTTTGTATATTATGATATATTGGAGATTACCTTAATAAAATGTAATAATTATTCATTGAATTAGGTCCCTTGTATATGTATTTAAATACTTGTATCTCCTTTGTAAAACGAAAATATTGTTTTGGAACCCCAGATGAAGGAAAAAACGTCAGAGATAAATAAAAGAATAGGACCATAAGATATATATATATATATATATATATATATATATATATATATATATATATATATATATACATATATATAATGATTCCTAGTTTACATAAACCCTGAATTGCTTTACAGCATGCAGTAACAAGCTCTCGACAGACTTCCAGGATAAACGCTGTATCTGAAATAGGAAAAGTACTTTAATAAATACACAGTACTTTAGCCATATAATTTATTTACTTATCAGATTTCCAAGTTAAGAGATGCGGATGTAAACATTTATTTAAACGATAATCTCGACATTTAAAAAATCAGCACACACTGTTAAAAACGATCTCACTGGTGATTTTTAATCCTTAGTGTGGCCATTTAGTACTTTTGACGTAATTAATTGTTAAGGTCCTTTTCCGAACAGACCGCCATTAACGTGACGCATATCCGTCGTCGAAATTCGACGCGCTTCAAGGTCAAGGAGTAACCAGATAAATGATCTCAATTATTAAATAAATACGGCGGGAAGTAACGCAATATATATACATATTCTTGGGTGGCAATATTTTCCAATTATTTTAGTATGAAATTTTTAATAACTGATAAATAATATACGAATAAAAAGAACACATTATTCGATAATTTTTTATTGTTGATAGTATTTTTTAATTAATATTGTTTTAATTGGTACATAAATGGCAACACAATTTTTAGTAAACTTGAAAAAAAAACAGGCTTTTATTAAGAGAACTAAAAAGTAAAAAATTAAAATTTAAGGATCATATATAAAGCTATGACAATTAATTGTAAATTTTCGGTATCCTTCACTTCATTAGCATCCACGCTCTTTGTGTAATACATTTTTTAATCTGTCTCCAGATTTTATGAAAATGTTTCGATAACATTAGGTAATTTATAGCTGTAGTAGTGCTGGGAATTAGTATGAATGACAAAGAATTAGTTGGCATTATTGTCAAATAATTTATATTAGTAAAGACTGCAAACATTGCAAATAACATACTTGACTCGGTTCACAATAAAGTTTTGTCTTTGACTGCTTGGAAAGTGTAAACATGGCGAATTGGAGAGTCCAAGTCGTTAAAGGCATCAAATGTGGTTATGAGATCTCTTTGCAGTCTGGAAGCAAGGGATGGTAGATGCATAATACGCAACCGTTCATCGTAAGTAGGTCTAACACGCCCGTACGGCAGACGAGTCGTGCGCCGCCGCACATTCTCGAGGGTGTCAACATCGCGCACAAGTACTGGAGAACAGACACTATTAGCGAATTCCAGAAACGTACTCATAAGTCTTATACAGTTTGCAAAGGGTCATACAACTCAAGTCGTCGAACACTCGTCTAATCAAGTACAACTTAGAATTTGCTTTCTTAATCTTCTGCTCGATGTGTGCGCTCCATGTCAGATCCGAACTTATTAACACTCCGAGGTCACTATGTATATCCTTTTCTGCTAACTGATTGTCATTAATAGTGTAATCAAAACATGGATTGTTTTTACCCAAGTGAAGGACAACACATTTATCTACATTTAATGGCAAAGGCCAGGCCTGGCTCCATTTGAATATGTTGTCAAGATCTTGCTGCAGTGAACCAGGTTGAAGTAAGAGGTTATTATACACTTTAGTATCATCCGCGTAGAAAGAGCATTTGGACTTGATACAGTGCGGTAGATCGGCTGTGTAGACAATAAAGAACAACGGCCCAAGGACTGACCTCTGCAGTACGCCACTGAGGACCGGGAAGGTTTTGCTCGACGCCGAGCCAATCGTAACAGAGAACTGTCGATCTGATAAAAAAGCCGAAATCCACTCCAAGAGATTTCCGTGAATTCCAACGTGTTTCAGTTTCTGAATTAGCCTAAGCTTCGGAACCCTGTCGAAGGCTCTGCTGAAATCCAGGTGGATCTGTCATCAACACAACAGTGTTCATGATTCTCTCGTGTTTGAGCTGGAAAATGTTTCGGCAAAAATCGAATTGTTGTTGGATCTCTTTGAGGGACTGAGTTCGGATTACGTACTCGCGGTAGATTGACCTTGCCACTAGATTTATTCGCAGATATTTGAAGAAGGATTTAGGATTTCCGCTGTTTACTGTTTTTTGTTCGTAGTTTCTAGTAGTAGTTCGCAGACTTAATATCGTGAGATAACTGATTTGAGAATATGCGATGCCTGTCGTAATCAGCGTGGAGTTTTGACCTTCTATACTTTTGCTAAAGTATCTTTATGTGCCTGACGAGTCTTTGTAAATGTGAGTTTATCCAAAGTTTTAACGAAAAAAAAAACGTGTTGAAGTTAATTATCTCCTGGAAAATCGCTGCAAATGTGTCCCAGTTATCTTCAACAGTCGAGTCAGCCAAGACAGCGGGCAGTAAACATCTACCAAGATCCTCCTTATACTGTCAAAATCCAAAATCAACTTGGAATGTAGCGTGATCAAATTTGCCAATCGGGGATAAAATGTCGAGGTCCGATAGGAGGTTAAGATGAGATCAAGAATTGAAGGCCTTTGACCCGTTTTAAAACGAGTGGGCTGATTGACAATTTGATGCAAGTGAGAGCTGCTGAGAAGTCGACCTGGAATTGTGATGTATCTGCAAAATTACGTGAAGCATAATTTGGCCAGGATATGTCCGGCCTCGTGTTCGGCGTATTAAAATCATCAGCAATAATCAAATTATCGTGACGGGATGTAAAATTTAACAAACCTTTGATTATTTCCACTGATGTACCTGTAAGTCTGTATAAAACACATACAGAGATAGAAACGTGATCCTTTGTTAAAGACAGGCCCAAAAACTTCGTCCTAGGAAAATCTCCTGTGACCGTTTTCATAATAAAATCATGAAAAACATTATCCGACAAATAAATACAAACACCACCTCTCCTCCCACCGTGACGATCCTGCCGATGCGAAGAGTATCACGGAAGACTAACAAAAGAGTCGGGAAGCATATCGTTAAACCATGTCTCAGTGATTATAATACAGGCTGGTTGTTCGCCATTGATAAATACAGTGAAGTCGTTAAATGGGCTCGTTCAGTATATATTTTTTATTAGAAATTCTCAAAGAAGGTATTGAATTTAGTATATATCCAACATGTCAGATGTTTCCAAATTTGTTTTCATATTTAAATCAATTATCAAACATCGCGCGCGCATGGGAATGGTGTGACGTCATAGAATCCGGGCAGTCGGCCTCGGCTGGCTGTTGCTATGCTATTCGCGTGGTTTTCTTTTAGTTCGAATAGTATACGGGAAGATCCAAGCTCTGTTTTTTTTTGTGGTGAATCGAATATATATTTAATCGTTTTTTGGTATTTTTAAAGTAGAATTAGTGTCGTCATGGAAATTAAACAAAGTAAGAAGGATAATTATTAATACTGCATAGTCCCGAATTATAAAAACACGACTGCTACTACCCCTAATAAACTCTTTATTATAATAAAGTCTTTATTACTTTTCTTTGAAAATGTGTAGAAGTAGAAATGTAAAGGCAAGAAAGCTGTGGAGCATGCGGAGGACAGAATTTGTAAGCGATAAGTCAACAAAATACTGCTGTAAGGGTATTTCATCTGTAAAGTCTTAAAAATAATGAAAATTATTCGGTTAGGGAAGAAAGCTAATTGGCTGAAATTTTCACTGAAAAATACTATTTTTCAGTGACAATGCAATTGAAAGTAGAAGCTACCATTAGCTTGTTTTTCTGTTTCTAGCATTATTTTTTTATTGTTGTTTTTATCTATACTAATATTCACTCACACATTCATCATAATCCTGCTCAAACCGCTTGACGTAGAAAGCTGAATTTTGGCATACAAGTTGATTTTAAGGTGTAGAGGTTCGATAAGAAGGGATCCTTGAAGACTCTAATTCCAAGGGGGTAAAACGAGCCCTTAAATATTACATTTTTTTTAATTTAAAAAACGGTCACTTTTTCAGAAAAACGTTTGAACACGTGTGTTTTATTTTATTTTTAATATATTTAAAAAGAAAAGTCCTGACTCACTGAGTCATCAGCGCCCATCCCAAACCCCTATACCTAGAAAGCTGAAATTTTGCATAAAGGTTCCTTTTCTGATGTAGACAAGGAATAAGGCCGCATTTTCCAAAGTTCCCAGGGGATAGGGAATCATTTTTGGCTTTAACGTTGTAACTTGAGCGAAGCCGCCGGCAAAAGCTAGTTAATTAATAAACATATTTATATTGGATTGTTTTATAACTTACGTAGGTATATTTGATTTTAGCTTGAAGAAGGTCTGGATAATTGCATGTACTATAAAATGAAAAAGGTGAACATTAAATTGAAGCCGGGAGTGATTCCGTACATTTTTTATTGCCAGAAACAAAGAAATGTTGCACACAGTAGAAGTTTTCGAACTGTTTTTCTAAAGCGACAGCGACACCGAGATGTGAAACCTTCTACCAACACAAAAAAATCTCATCGTCAGATAACGAATCAAGCTTGAATATACCAGAACTAGAGGTTCCGGAATTCAGAGGATGGATAAACTTATTCAACTTAGCATAAAGCCAATAATGAAATCAAAATCTCTCGAATTCAAAAATTGAAATTTTTGTAACTTTAAAGAAAATTAAGCTTAACCTTCCATTTCAAATGGAATGTATATATATATATATATATATATATATATATATATATATATATATATATATATATATATATATATATATATATATATATATATATATATATATATATATATATATATATATATATATATATATATATATATATATATATATATATATATATATATATATATATATATATATATATATATATATATATATATATATATTTAAATCTGTGCAACCATTTCGGATGCAATGACTTAATAAATTTTGAACTTTGAAGAAGCGTAACTTTTTTAATATTTATTCGAATTAGGTGATTTTTTTATATAGTTTTTGGGTATGTGATACTTCATGAAACTGTGAAAAAATATGATTTTTGGAATTTTACTGAACGAGCCTATTTGGAAACTAGCCAAGCGGCGCCAGCGTTTGTATAGAGGACTGACCATTCAAAGCAGCCTGTTTTTGGTTTTTTAATCCCTCTTTTACAATAGTTGCTATGGAGTTTTGTCATCCCTAATAGCAATGTTCTTGAAAGTGTTAAAGTTAAGAAGTGCTTTATTTTTGAAAATAAATCTAGAAGTAGAGATGCTTGAAAAGGTCACCTTAATGAGTCTTGGTCTACCAAGAGATGGTTTGCCCAAGCGACGCACTTTTACTCTTAGCAGAGTTTCAAATGGCTGGTTTTCATAAATTATGTTCAAAATATTTTTAACAGCGCTCTCGTCAGCCGCGATGCGTTCCTTGGTAGTGGCGCCTGTCGACTCTGTGTCGCAACAATAACGTTTTGAGAACGGTTGATTATATCGTTGGCTTCCAGTACTGCATTTTCTACGTCAGAGGGCATCGATTTGGTAGGTACTTCGTTTGTCTCGGGATTGATTTGACGCAATATTCTCAAACCTATTTTCTAGAACTTAGAGTCTAAAATCAAACTCAGTCCTGACGGATGAGAGGAGTTGTTCAAATTTATTAAACATTTACAAGTTCCGAATGCAAATGTTGCAAACTATTTTTATGATGCGCGATTTATTTTCCGTGATCCTAACATCCTCGGCTAAAGCCAGCCCAACGCATGCAATGTAAACGTCGGTGTGGCAACTAGTGTCGCATTGAGTTATCCGTTTATCGCTGATACACATTGTTACAATTGGGGCATGCGTTCTTCATTGCATACGAGATTTGTACAACAGCAATAATAAAATGAACTAACTTTCAAATGGAATTCGACTAACGATTAGTCGATTAATCGTCAATAAAGGCTTCTGGTGGGTAACTCCTTGCACTAAAATATCCTAGACTGTCTAGCAAGATCCTGAGTCACAAAATTATGCAATTAATTACTCTCAAAAAAGGAGGAGGAGCCTCACAAGTAACTATAATCTAAATGTAGACTAACAATACAACATTCGAATCGGAAATGGGTTAGAGAACTTATACTTTATTGTTTTAATTTTTTTGTCGTTTTATAGCTTTCATGGTTATCATGGCGAATTCCTATCAAATTGAAACTTTTGTAACGTTAATTTTTAGCTAATTCGTTGCTACGGATGCGAGTTGCAAGCTGTTTT
Source organism: Kuschelorhynchus macadamiae (assembly GCA_030620095.1). NCBI lineage: Eukaryota > Metazoa > Arthropoda > Insecta > Coleoptera > Curculionidae > Kuschelorhynchus > Kuschelorhynchus macadamiae. Next base: position 163,391 of record JAUTXW010001544.1, read on the forward strand.
TTATCCTATTATACAACAGTTTCGTCATTCTCTAAGGATGCCATTTTTGTTACTAAGCAAAAAATAAGTTACTTAATTTTCGTTACAAATCGAGTTACAAATATTATTTTAAAACAATCCTTAGCCATGGCATATAAGTCATTTTGCCGACGTGAATTAATCCGTATTATATTTTCGATTTTTATGCATTTTTACCTTCTTGCAAACAATAACGATACCACGAAAATTTGCAAAATGAAGTTCTATTTATATAAATAATATTAGAGCAGTATTTCCACTTAAAAGAAGATAATTGTGTATCACCTGTTTGATATCACCCTCGTATTCACTAGATTAGATAAAAAATTTATTTTTTGTATTTATCATATCTTTATCCATAATGCATGGAATCACAGAAGAAGAGGTACTCGAATCTCCACAGCATGTTTTTGATTCTACAAATCTCTGTAGGGTAGGTTGATGTTATTCGAAACGGATTTTCCCATGTTCATTTTATTTCATGATATTTTCGTGGAATTTAAGTAGAGAAATTTACTGTTGCACTTTTAACTTGTTTCAAATATCCTAAATGTTCTATAATTGACCTAAATTTACAAAGGAGTTTATTTAAACGTTTATTATTTTAAAAATACATTTTTTTAATATGATGAAATTTTTGCGGTTTACCCTAAATACGGGGTAAATACGAACGCATGCATCAAATTGTAATGAGAGATTACATATCAAATTCAAAACTATAAATTTTGAAAATATAAATTTATCCTAAAAAGTAAAAAAATATTTGATACTGAATTTAGAGACCCACAGATAAGACCCAAACCATTCTTATGAATAATTTTATTTCAAAAATAGGAACTTATTTTTTTTTAATTGTTTCCATGAGGCCTTTATAGTCTGCATATTTGGTATGGCTTCAAAACAATAAACACTCAATAAAATCGGTCCACAGAAGATATTCTGGGGAGTTAGCTCATCAATGTCTTGACGGTGTGGTCAACAGAGCTCGTTTCTTAGTCATTCTAGAAACCTAATTCTGACAGGGTTCTTTTGCTCCTTACAATCCAGGATTTTGACAACATAAAATTTCTTAAGTTTGGGATATTCAACCGCATAGTACGGTGGATTGCGACTGGTTTTCGTTAATATTTGCGGAATCTTCTCGGTCACCAGATAATGTGCTTGTATTAGTTGTTGCATAGTTAAAAAGAGAAATCGGCTGTTTTCGAGCAAGTTTTAAAGCAGGTTGGAAACTTGGCTCATGATCTGAATTTAAAAATGACGGTTCAGGAATAGAAATGTAAGTTCCACTGTATTCAGGAGTTTTAACAAATTTCTTTGTAGCAGTCTCTTTCTTTGCAATTTTCGCCTTTTGTTTATCCTTGGTTTCTTTTTCCCTGTTGAGAAAATCTTGCATTATTAAGACCTCCCCATAGTTCTGAGATTTTAAGTTAATCCTTTTGGTGTTAGGTGAAGGTGAATTGGAGGTTATGTCCTGAAATTTGTTTACAAATAGATCTACCAATGATAACTTCTTGTCATGTATTTTTGATGTTGACGCCTCGATAGGATTCCACGTCATAAGAGTCTGGGGTAAATCGGAACGGGGCCGCCGTTCCTATTTATTCCCATTGCAAGTTCCGATTTACCCCTCGATTATGTAAATTAACATTATCATTTGTCACCTTTTTGTTAACAAACTGTAAGCTTATTGTGACATAAATAAATATTTCGGTATATCCTTTCATTCAGTAGGAATATAAATAGTAGAGATTAAAATGATTTGAAAAATATAGAAAAATTGACATTTATTTCATCTATTCAAATAACACGTATAAAATTTTAATCGATCCTACTATTAACAAAAGGTATTTAACCACATTAACTTACCTTTTTCATAATTAATACCGCAAAAACACAAACATAATTGCACTATCAGTCGAAAACAAGTAGTCAAATGCCATCTGTCAAAATTGTTGGGTGCGTTCCGAATTTAACCCTATTCCGAATAACCGCAACCTACCCTATTCATTTAGAGGTATTCGAGGACGCGTCAGAAAATATATAATTAATATCTGTAATGTTTTTTTCAGGTCATCCTGTATGCACAGGACTAATAATGGCATGGTTGAGAAGACATCAAACATTTCTTTTTTTATTCCTTTGGTTTATACGAGTTTATCGAAGGGTTAATATACATCGGCCAAGTGGTTCTGATTTTAGCAAAAATTGTAAACGTTTTTGTATATCCCACTATGTATCAAAATTCATTCGTTTTCGAATTATTTAAGTTTAAAAATGCAACTTTATTACCCTGCAGGGTCCAAACGGTTTTTTTTTAGAGCAAAACGTATTTCCTATCTTAGGTTAGTTAATGTCAGAAGGTAGACAATTTAAAACTAAAATAGGAAAGTGCTTCTAGAGCAAAAGTGCCTTTTTGAAGCTCTACGGGGTAATAAAGCTGCCAAAGTGACATCTTTTAAACCTAATTACTCGAAAAAAAAAATATTGACGCATAGTGGGTTATACAAAAAATGTTCAGAATTTTTATAAAAATCAGAAAATTTAATATTATACAGGGTGTATCTATTAAAAAATATGTTTGTTTCACTATTAATAAAAAACTCTCCTAGATTTCAAGATATCGCTGGCCCCCTTCTGAGTTGTACACCCGGTACAAAGATTTGCAACAGATTATTAAAAACCATCTCTTAATATAGATTCTTATTACGTAAATATTCCCTCTAAAAATTGATTAATAACTTTGGTTATCCGTTTCATCTGACTATCAGTTTAGAATGCAATAATTATTCGTATGATGCATTTCGACAAATTAACTTGCATCTTCATATACAGAAACAGTAAGCAAATTGGGCTACATATTAATTAAATATTGTATAATATACTATTACTTGATCGTATTTGTACCTTTTCGTTATCACTTGCTATATAAAAATTATGTTCTTAAAATTCGTTCTCCTAAAAGGAAACCCGATTTCTTCACGGCTGCTGATGCCGTGGTAATTGACGTGATGTGATGATGACAACGAAGATTCTGCTTGTGATACCACCTAGAAGTGATACCAACTAGGCTAAAGGAATTTTTAGTTTGAAGCATTTGATTATTCATATTCAGTATTTTGAGATAATCTGTAAGATTGTAAATTATATATAAATATTATATATAAACGACATTGTCTATTCTACGATTTTATGGTTGAACTCGGTTAAGGATAAAGTCTTTAATCTACGCGTATCAGCAGTTTCAGTCTCCGTAACCGGTTCGGGAAATTGTATGTTGGAATGGAGTGTACTTTCGTCAGCTTAGCTTTGAATAGGATTGCTGGTAGAAAAAACCAGATCATTGATGTGCAGGAGGAATAGGGTATTAGTACTAACAGTGAACCCTGTGATACGCCATCAACTACTCCACAGATACTTCTGTAGGAAAGAAAACTGGCTATCCAAATACAAAGTTTTGGGGAAAGACCATCGGCAGGAAGTTTGTTAAGTTCTGCACGATGGCAGACTTGATCATGCTTTGGATAAGTCGATGATAATAAATTGGGCTTCTTAGTGGAATTCGATGGACTTGTTCCAGTATTGCATGTTGTGAATAAGTTTATATCTTTCAAGGTAATTTAGAAAATCAGTATTGATATATTCCTCCATTGCCTTACTCATAACTGGGAGTAGGGATATGGGTCTGTAGTTAGAGGGAAGAGTTTTGGATCCCTTTTTATGGACAGGCAGATTTTCAGCTTTTAGGAAAAATGGCCTTGTCATAGGACACTTGGAATAATCTGCTAAGGATAGGTCACAGGACTTTTTGGGATTAAGTGTTTTGAGAATAAATACTTACAATATATAAATAGTCATTTACTTTTAATATTTGTTCATTCAATTCTGAAGAAGTTGCTATGTAGCGGAACATATCGTGTGTTTTTAAAAAATGCAAGTGAGACAATGTCGTAAATCGTTGTCAACTATACTTTAAAAATTACACCTGAAAACTTTAAAATAAAATGTAGCACTCCTTCAAGACTAGTATATTTCGATATCTATAAATCACTTCTTTGTGAGATTGGTAAATATTTTTAGCAGCATTTATATTAGAATATATTTGTGTCTTAAATTTTAAAATGGACAGATAATCAACTCCTAATAATAGTACTATGATTAATCTAGTCTAGTACAATAAAACTAAAACCCAAAACACTAATGAAATAGAACCAATAATGAAAGTTCTAATAATACTAATGAATAAACGAAACATGATAAACGATACGATCCAAGCGACGGATGGTAAAACAATGTTGCATTTTCGTAAAAGTCATTAGTTTCTTCATAAGCTGGTCCCTGTCTATTATCTCAAAGGATCATTGTTGATAATGTTGCCAAATCAAAAGATTAAGCAAAAATCACCAACTTTTTTGTAAGATTGAATTAGAAGAACTAAAAGAAGGCAAATACACAGAGACACAACGTCAAAGCCATAAAACAGTAAGTATATTTTTTATTGTCATGATGCTACTCTGAAATAAATTCGGGTATTTAATGGTCCAGTTTATAAACCAAATAATGAAAAAGTAATATAAGTTTTTGAAAGTAGAGGACAACCCATTAGGACAACCATAATAATAAAAAAAGTATTTACTATGTTATAACTTGAATGATGTAACTCCGCCACTTCCGTGATCTCACGCACCGTCGCCTGACCTGGTTAATAAATTTTTAATAGCCTTATAAAAAAATCAGCTTTGGGCGCCGCGCCCCATCGAATGGAAATAAATGACATTTTAAAGCTTTGGTTCAGCTCTTACTTTTTTAATATGCATATTCACCTGAGCACAAAGGCGCATGAGGCAAACTGAGGACGCGCGGAATGCCTCGGATTAAAGCAATTACAATACAGACCGATAGTGGACAGACTTATAAACCATGCGGAGACCAATTCGCTGTCTTTTAGCAAAGACACATAATACTTTACTAGACGATCCATCCGATGATAAATAAATTAATCCCTAAATGGATTCCAACTTTGTATTATATTGCTTATAGTTCGGATCCATCGAGAGATTTTCGCGTAGCACAACGCTCAGGCCCGACGCTGTTGAACTCGCACATTGCCCAGATTTACTAGTCCGCGACGTAATGCATTCGATCGGCTGCTTTTTGTTTATACTTAGCCATAATGTATGTATTGTATTTCCAAACAAATAGACGTTTCTGGGGTTCTAGTTAAACTGCGATACGAGCAGTTAATCTGGTTTATTTATTTGAATGAACATTATTCAAAAAAAAAACTGTAACAACATGTCAAACTTCTTTTATTTTTTTTTGTATATAAAACATTTTTTAGCTATATAGGGTAGCCCTAGGAGGGTGGAACAGTCTCCTGAAAGTGAAAAAAATATATTTCAGAAGTATTTAGCTTATTTAGAAAAAAATCAAACATGCCAAATTCTTTTTTTTGTGTGTACAAAAAATATTTCATTCATTCATTTCATCATTCACATTCATTCAAGGTAGTCCTAGGAGAATGAAATAGCACCCTGAAAAAAAAACACATTTTATGAGCGTTTAGGTTTTTAACAAACAGAGAAACACATTAAGTTTCTTCTATTTTTTAGTACAAATACTTTTTTTCCATTATGCAGGGTAGTCCTAGAAATATGAAGCAGAACGAAAATATATTTTATTTTAAAGCGGTTAGTTAAAAAAACACACTGTAAAATATATCCATTTTCTTTTATCTCTTTGTATATAATATATAAAACCTTTTTTCCTCTTTACTTGTTAGGGCTAGGGAAAATAAGACTTTCAAAATGCAAATATTTTATTTTATTTCATTAACACCCATTTTTTTTTATAAAATTATAATTTTTAAAAAATACTACCCTTGTTATGAATCTGTCCTTTTATGAAAGGAGTACTATAGATTGGGTTAAGCTATTTACCTGGAATTCCCCTCTTAATGAACCCTTCCATGTTGTAAGGGAATGAAAGATAATAATAATTTGTATATATTCTTAAATAACTATATACTATACTTTCTCTGATAAAGAAGGGATTCATAACTATGGAAGTTCTGGGTAAAACCAATTTACCGATTTTTTTAATAATGTCTAGAAATATTTTATGTTTTTTAAACCGAATGGACTATTTCCTTTTTGTAAAATTTTGACTCTCCTCAAGTTCTGAACATATTTTACGTAGCAAATCAGTTAGCTCAGATGTTTTCAAAATGTAAAAGCCATTTAGTAATAAGTGGAATTTTATTTAAAAACTCATTGATGAACAGGACGAAAAAGAAAACTAATGCAATTTTTGTCAATGGTCCTTATTATTTATCTCTAAAAAAATATCTATGAAATGTTTATATAAACTTGGAAAACCTAAAAACTTTAACTTTTCTTAAATTAAAAATAAGTAAATCTTTTCGTATTATATAATGACAAACTTTCGGACCGTTCCTCTTTGTGACTATTTTTATGTTTTGAATAAGATTTTTGATTTCACACATAAGTTATATTTAACCCGTAGTGATTTTCAAGGGTTTTAAATTGTTAACGTTTTTAAATTTTGAATTTTCTTAACAACATGGCAGTAGCAAACTATCTGTATAAATTATTTTTATAATAATTCTAAATAAACTCTGTTGACAAAATAATTTTTTTGCGGTTGAAAAGTTTTCTATATTTCTATAAAACATTCTGCAACAAAGCCAAAATTAACACATATGTTATACTTAATTATACGAAATTTTCTAAATTTTCAGTCTTATCCAATAGACATACAAAGTAATTTCACAAACTAAAAAGTCAATGAAAATTAACTAAAAAGCTCAGTTCAGTCAGTAACTTTACCAGTTGTACACCAAAGTATTTATTTCAAATGCCTGAAATATAAACACGAAGTTCTATTTTTGACGGTTTTTTCTAAAAGAAATATTTTCCTAGCAAATTAGTATATATTAATATAAGTAAATATGATTGTTTTATCCCGTTCAATGCTCCGTAAATAGACATACTCTGATTTATTGCTCTTCTATACGTTGCGTACCCTACACACTTAATAGCGGTAAAAGAACTTTTCCAAAAAAACAACAAAATAGTTTTACATTTTGTGTTTATAGGTATTTATTTTCTTGATCTAAATGGTTTATTTATATATTATCAGGTAGCGGTTATAATTATTCCGAAACAATGCAAACAGCATCTGTCATACATAACATAGCATATTAAATCTCTCAAAACAGTCTATATATACATATAATTATTTGGTAATAACTGTATACAAATCCTATAAAATATAATTTATTTAATTTTTTTTTGAGTTTTTAAGAGAGAGAAGTAAAAAAGGTAAAACAGGGCAAATTTATTTTCTTTTTTGCATACGTAAGCAATTTTTCCTGTATATAGGTTTAATTTAAGGGAAACGGCACCCTAAAAAACAAAATTAAAATTTTATGTATATTTTTAAAAGGTGTAAAACGCTAAATTTGAATAAATAAACTAATTATATTTTCAAAACACGGCAAAATACGACAACTTTATTCTATTTTTGTTGCAGATAAACCTCAACATGTACTGTGTTTGCTAAAACACATTTTTTAATATTAATGAAATTAAATAATAATTAAGGTAGATGCAAGTAATTTTTGATTGATGTGTTGAAAAAAAGTAACTGAGACAATTAACTAAAATTATTTTAAAAACTGCCAAAAGTACCGTCTACTACTATATATTATATTGCCTTGATTTTTCACCAGAAAAAAATCGATGGTTTATCTAAAGGATAAGCCAATTATTATTACTGCATAATTTCTGAGTAAAGCCTAACAGGTGATTTTAAAAAAAAACTTGAAATTCCCTATGCTATTAAATTTTCTATTTTAGCAGATTTTTTACTTTCTCATCGTAAAACGTGTATTTAAGTTTATTTTGATGGTGTGTAAATTAGCACTTACAAATGAAGACAAGCAAAGATAAATATTATGCAGGTTTCACCACGAGCATTTAATGCGCTATTAAATGCAATAAAAATACTTTCAATCAACTGCTTTTTGAGCATGCATTCATATTCATCTTATAAAATTAATATTTAATGCATCGTGAAAATTGAAATTATGCTAATTTACTTAAAACCTTGTTTTCTCTTTTTTTTAGGTACGAAAATGTGCGAAGAGAATATCGATTTGCATTCACTCGTGCATAACTTTATAAATCTTGTCGAGCTCTCATCATGACCTATCCTAAAGTAAATACGGATAGTAATCGACATTCCGGAAATGAGGTAAGAAAATAAGTTTAATATATATTGTACAAGTAGGCTTTATTTTAAAAAATATGAAATTGTTTAAAATTCCTGGGATTAATTATATTTGTTTTTTTTATTGGAATATTGCAGAAAATTCATAAAATTGTTAGAAACGTTTTTGTTGCACTTGTATTTTGAACGAGGTTTACAAATGTCACAGGTAAAATTCAAACCGATAAGATTCCTTCCTAATTTCAAAAATATATTTTCTTTGAATCTACTTGGCAATATTTTTTCCGAAAAAGTGTTTTGATTAAATTGTTTTTGCAATCTAACTATAAAAGCTAAAGTCTAATTTGCTCAGCTTACTCTCATCGTCGCGACGCACGCCTCGAATTTAGTGTGTAATAGAGCAACATCACCTCGAAACGAGACTTGAGACTTGAAAAGTGTTTGAGACCGAGACTTGATATTCGAGACCGAGACCGACTGAGATTAACCTATCGGTTTTGAAGTAAAATACCAAAATAACTAATGAAATCCACCAAATGTGAAAATCATATTTTATCCTATTCTGAAAATTTTACTCTGTGAATTCGGGGCCGATCTACTAAAGATAGTAAAACAGTATACTCGTGGTATTAGACATCAAAACATTATTTTTGTGTTTAAGTAAGTAAGAATAAATGTGGTGCCGACGTCAGTAAAATTTTCAAGATAAGATAAAATATTGTTTCTCACTTTTTAGAAATTTATTTAAACTCCTGTTATTGTTTATAAAAAAATTAGGTTGAGGACAATAATTTCAAATGTATCTCGTTTACTTGTAGTTCTTAGGTTCAAATTGTCTACATGGACATACTATTATAATTAAAATAAAACACAATTTTGCTATATATCTCCATTTAGTGATTCCGTGGGTACTCTACATTGTTTCAATTTACAGATTTTTGAAATTATTTTTTAAATAAATATACATTTAATTATTTTTTTTTGTTTAAAAGTCTTACATTTTTTCTACTTCCATTTTCTCCAAATCAAATTTTAGTGAACGATTATTAATTTTCGGTCCAGTTTCGGTGTAGGTCTCGCGAACCCCTATTCCGGGTATCCATTAAACTTTTCATTCCATTACTTAAAAATATGTATAACACTTGGAAATGCATGGTCGTCGATAAAACCATTATTTATTAAACGAAATTATTTTTTAATTATGGAAAATCTAAAAACAAAACTATTTTTATAAGTATGTACTTTCACTATACAAGGGGTTTCCAAAGAGCAGGAACGGCCATATATCTTAGAGCCTGCTACATTCAGGTGCTCCAAATTTGGTTATTCGAGGGGTTGTTGATAATACCCGATCTTATGAAGATACTGACAATGTTGCTAAGTTTACTAATTTTGAGAAAATAAGTAAACTCAGGTTTTTCAAATATAACACTATACTCATTATTATTGTTTCCGATAAAAAACCTACCAACTTAATTATGATCCCAAATTATCATTGTCGTCGATAAATCCATTATTATGCTACATTTAAATGCTCCAAATTTGGTATACAAGGATTATTTGAGGGGTTATTTATAATATCCGATCTTATGAAGATATTGACAATGTTCCAAAGTTTACCAGTTTTGAAGAAAAAAGTAAAACTCAGGATATTTCTTCCAATTATCCATACCAACTTAATTATGATTACAAATTATCAATTTTCCATTTTACTTGCTTTTAGATATATTCACAGCACTTTTTAAGTACAGGGACGGCCAGATCTTTCAGGTACATTTATAGGTACACAAAATTTGGCACGCTGACTTAACTGATAATGTCTGATGCGCCATTGGTATTGGCAATGTTGTCAAGTTTACCGGTTTTGCAGAAAATAATTAAACTTAGTTTTTTAAATGTAACTGTATAGTTATTTTTATACATGTCAATGCTCTCCGCCAACATTAATGAAAACTTCTGGGAAGGTCAGATTATTTTTTAATTTTCTTTTTACATATAAACTTTCCCCATTTTGTGCATAACCTATATTTGACAATATTTACAATATTATTATGAGATTAGACACAAGTAAGCTCATTATTAAAAATATCACCATCGAATAATACATAACCAATACATATTGTGTACAAAATCTAGTATACCTAAGTTTAGTGAGTAACGAATTCTTTGACCGTTCCGGTACTTCTTGTAGAATGCTGTGTTGTCACATCTTGAAAAAGAAGGTATATTTATATTATGAGTTCGCATTTATGTTCGCAGAGAGTCAGGAAAATAAAGTTAATGGTAAAAAACAACATTGCCGAAATCATCGCTGCAGCAGACGAGTAAAGGAAGTACTGAAATATTTGATTTTCTCCGTTGTTGCTAGTAGCTTGGAGCTATTCACCAATGTGGATATTTTTTTTTAAATAAAACTTTCTATCCACAAACGTGTTATGACTACTTATTATTATTGATATTTAGTATCACATTCACATGGAAAACAAAAATTACGGTTGTGGCGGAATATGAATTGAAAATATTCCATCATAAAAAGTCTCGTCAGAAGTACGTTTATTTTTTTAATTAAATGTGTAATTTTTGTTGTTTCATTAAAAACAAATTTTACTATTACTACCCTCAAAAAGACCTGAACACCAATTTGTCTTTAACATATCTCAAAAGTTAATCGGAAAAATACCTTTAACCTTTAAGGTGAATAAGGTTAGCTTAAGTACTGGAAGACTCTTGACGAAATCATATCATTCGCTGTTTGGATTTGGGTTCAATTGTTTCTATTGATTTTGCGTTTTTAAGCGGTCAGCTTTTACCTATTAGGTTATAGGATTATTTTTAGGAGTTGCTTACATTCTAAAATAAATGTTGCTAAAAATATTTTCAAGGCTCGCAAACAAAGAAGTGATTCGACTAATTTGTAAATATTAAAATATCCATACCAAGTCTTGACCTGGTAATAATTTTTATTTTATAGTTTTCAGGTGTAATTTATTTTTAGATAGGGCCTCACTCCTCTTTACTTAGCAACGCGTGTCATGTTTCGCTACGCAGTAGCTTCTTCAAACGTTACATTCAAATAAACAAATCTACAAAGAGTTTACTTTCCGTGTATGGGACGACTTATAAAAGTAGAAAATATTTTTTTTTCAAATATTAATAATAATTTGTTCCAAATACAACTAATATTAGTATACACCGAAAATTAATAAATGATATCTTCTAATATATCTTATTAATGTCGTAATTTAACATTATTGAACTATAACATTTACATTGTATTTTGTTGTGACTGTCAGTTGTTCAGTCAGAAGTTTAAGACTTTAATATTGTTAAATCGTGACTCTTTGATAATATTTGAAAAAAATATTTTATATATATTTCACTGCATTTTCAGTGATCTGTGTTTTGAATAATTATTTTTTTTGTATGTTAAAAATGGATAAATTTCTTTTACTCGAAATTTCCCTCGTTATGAATTTTTCCTTTCATTAGGACTAGTTAATTTTGACCTAGCATTACATGGTAATTTAGTAACACAAATATACAGACTTTTTAAAATATTTTAATGGGCGCCATTTTGTTCCATTATATTACCAAATTTTACCAGTTTCTACCTAAGTGGCATTTGATTTTTTGGGGTAATTTAAAATAAATTTAGTAAGTAGTTTTTACATTGACCACATACACCGCCATTTCGTAACGTCATATTGAATTCGTATTTCTGCAAAATTGAAAAAGATTTTTTCTACCTTGATTTTTAAAAATTTCCATTTTTCCACCATTTTGTTTTGAATTCATACCACAACTTTACCAATTTTTCTCTATATCACACTTAATGCTCGCACAAAATTTGAAATAAATCTAATAAGTAGTTTTCTCAAGCTGATTTTTTAGATATTTTATTAGGCCACCATTTTGTTTTGCTATCTTAGACTTATACTAAAATGTTACCAGTTCATTTGTATGTAATTCTCGATTTTTGTACAAAATTTAAGGTAAATTCGATAATTAGTTTTTTAGTAATAATTATTTTAACGTTTCACTAGGGCGCCATCTTCTTCCGGCATATTGGATTTTTACTGAAATATTAGCAGGTCATCCCCATATGACGCTTAATTTTTGGCCTAAATTTGAAGGCAATCGGGTAAGTCGTTTTTTAGCTTTGCTGCGAGCAGACAGACAGACAGACCGACGAACAAGACTTGAGAAAACATGTTTTTCGGCATCTAGGAACCCTGAAAAGTAAAGATCCGAAAAGATCTCGCAGGGTGATTTTTTTCAGGATTACTATACTCCCTTTTTACGAGGGAAATAAAAAAGCGTATCTAGAAGAAAATTTTAAAAGCACTTTATGTCTTAAGTACAGCACAAAAGATCTGATTTTAAATGTGTTATGTCATACTTACTAAGGTATTTTATTTGGTTCGGCAAATATATTTTGTTTTATAATGGATTAATTGTGTAAGTAATATATCCGAAGACACAAAGTTCGGTAATTTATCGTTATTAGGTAACTTTTTAAATGCGTACAGGGTAATATAAATGCACCCCCCCATTAACGTTCGTATTTTTAAGATACAAACAAAGTTAATACAGGGGGTTTAATTTTTTTTAATCAACATCAACTTTGTTTCTTGTAATGTCTATCAAATAAATCTCTTCTTGCTGATTACAAATATACTGGGTGTGATACCTTTTTCTTTAAAGATATCTGAGAAATTTGAGAAAAACCCGGGCATGTTTTCCCGTTGACACCACTATGTCGTAGAATATGGTTCACCGTCTTTCTCTAGCACATTGCCTCTTATGACAGGGTTTTCTCAAATTTCTCAGGTGACTTTAAAATAAATGGTATCATCCTAGTATATTTATAATCAGCAAGAAGATATCCCTTTTGATGAACATTTAATATACAGGGTGTTACATTTAAGATACCAAAGTGATTGTTGAATACTGCAATCTACACACAGAATTTCTATAAAGCGAAGAAACTTTTGTATTAACTTATTATATTAGTAAAAATATGAACGTTAATAGGGAGTGCATTTATAACCAAAAACTTTTACACAGTTACATGAGTATATCTTTTGAAAGTTTTAGTTTCTCCCTTATCTTCATTAAAAACTTTTATAAACAATTTTTTTTTTACATTTATCAAACGCTTAAACGAACAACTTATTAATATAATACGAGTATTTCCTGGCGCTTATAAAATTATAAAATTATTGACTTGTTGATTCGTAATACTATAAACAAATTAAAGTGGTAATTATCAAATAATGATACGAAATTCCATTTAACCGTTTACTACATAAAAATCAGCTATGATGTCTGTTTATGTTTGGATTGTAAATTGGCGAATTTGATAGAGATATTGAAACATTATGTGTTGGATAAATATTTACATTGTTTACATTCGTGATGGAATAAAATTCAAAGATTGCCTCCTTAATGTGTGTGTTTTGGAAGGCTCTTGCAGGATTGAATTATCGAAAAATCTATTTATATAGGGAAATGATTATTTTCATACACTCAGAAAATTAGCTTTATTTCGTTAGGAAATATAAATACATGTATAGGAAAATATGTTTCTATAACTAAATATAAAATCTAACAAGATATAATATAAGAAAAGAAATATAATTAACGTATTAATATTTAAAAAATATCATTTATATAAGTGAGTTAAATATATATTATTGGCAAATTCACTCTGGTCTACAATGTGTCGATTATGTTATCTAAATAGTTATTTACGATATGCAGGTAATGTGTAATTCACATTACAGCACTAGTGCTGTAATAGACGCCCGCGAAACTATTTATAGAACTGTAAAATTCATTACTAAATGAAAGTAGATACAAATATTTCTGATTCTTTAGTTTCGACCAACCTGCCGTTGCCCTAATTATTATACTAGTTCCTGGTTTAAACGCTGCTGAAGTAGAAGCGTGGCGGCAGGAGCTCTATTCCGTAAAGACATGTATGTCAACACCACTTAACTTTAAAGTTGTTTTTACGTATCTAGATATACTTTGAACAGATGCAAATGTATGTGATTTTTATGAGTAATAAAGATGTATAAAAGATAGTATTTTTTCCGTAATACATTCGATTATTTTAATATAAATTAATAATGTGGAGGCTATACGCAGATTTCAGACTTGTCTAAGAAATACGGTAACACTAGCTTAAACTATTTTTTGGAGGGTGATGATTTTTTTATTAAATCAAATATTAAAATTTCAATTCTAGTATTTAAATCGGTAATATTGTTAGTCTTAATATTTATAAAGGGTTTATAGTCTGTGATCAGTACAAAGAGCTAATAAAAAAGCTTATTTAATGGTTATTTATTTAAAGATAGTGTGCCCAAACGAAATAGTTTGAGAAACTACTTTAACAATACTATATCAGGATTCCATGTGGTTTTATGTTTAGGAAAAACTGACTTCAGTGTAAAAACACCCTTTAAAAATATGTTTATTATTTTTACCTCTATTTTTGTTACAATAATTAAATGAAGAGCTGATCTGAAGGTATTTAAAGTCGAATAAATTGCACCTATTTATTATTATACTGATCACTTAAAAAGTTTATTACATTCCTAGTAATGGCTTATATATATTCGACATGTTAATTTTACAAAAGTTTTACCACCTTTAAAGAACTGTATTATATTGTAACAGTGTATTTTTGTTTAACGACGGACGAAGATATCGCACTGGCATCTCCTGAAATATCTCGCTGTCGAAGTGATTCCCTGACAATAGAGCTGCAACCAAGGTAATCTTCTTTCCAAACGGATGCCTGGACCTAAAGGGGGATGCTAATAAATTTGGATCAGGAGGAAAAGAAATGGGGGATGAAATTTGTTATCTTTTAGAAATTGGGTACCAGGCTTGTGTTTCTTAATGTGGGACAACAACCACCTTTTTCAGCAATTATTTTATTTCAAACTTTTACCCCTAAAGAAAATGGTGAAAATACTTAGAAAAAGAAGTTTCTCCAATTAATTGTAAAGCCATATATCGCAAAGCAGTTTTGGATCTCTTTTCCGAGACGTATATTTATTAACCTTGGCATTAATTTTTGATGCAAATAGATCAAATCGCATATTTTCCTGACTCAATATATGTAGCAAAAATCCATATTTTCGAGTTTCACAACACTGCCAAATGTTTTTAGTTAATTTCGAAAATTTCGTATTACTTACACCCTCCTACGATTAATGTATTAAATGACCGTGGTATTGTCTATTTTAAGTAAAATTGCACAGTTATTTTTACATTTCGCGAAACATTTAAGCGCTATAAAAACAGCTAACAAGTCTGAATAATTTGTACGATAATTAAGTTCTTTGACTCCCCAAAACCACGGACTTTTTCTCCTCTAAATATAAAACCCAACCGGTTCTAGATGCATCTGAATATATTGTAAAATCATAATCGGTGTAATTCTCTCATTGCTGCTAGGAATTTTTTGCAACCACCAATCCAAGTCAAATAATTACTATATTTAGAATTATTTCTCCCTCATAATCACCTCCGTTGTTTTTTAATGCTAAACATTTTTGTCTTTTAGTCTCTTTAAATACAACCATCCATACTTTATTGCAGGACAAAAGGAAACTAATACCTCTATTAATTTTACAAACAACCTAATTTTACAAGAACTTAATTTTAAGAAACATTTAATTTTTCCGATACCTCCAGGTTTTTTGTCTAATGGTAATTCTATAGTTAATTGAGATCAATTAAATACAAAACCTAAGTATTTACATTTATCATCAGGAATTAATCAAATTCAAATTCAAAATTTCAAATTAAAAAAACATTTATTGTGTGAAGATAAAAAAACAGTCAATATTACACAAAAGGACAAGGTACACTAGATAGTGATATTAACAATTAGGCCTCAAATGTCAAAATAGATGAAAACATTAAGAGGAAAACAAAACACAAAAAAAAAACAATAATTAAAACATATTCAGATTAAAAGCTTTTAAACTTTGTCTGACCTCTTGCTTCAGTGTTCGTTTCACAGCAAGCTTGGATTTAGAAGTCAAGCTTGGCAATAGTCTTGTGATTTGGTTGTAGGCATAAGGTGCAAGATAAGAGAAGCCTATTCAAAAAGTTTCGGTTCTAGGCCGGGGGATGTCGAAGTTAGCATAAACTCCCCGAAGCGGACTATCATGGACATCGCTTCTTCTAATAAGTTTTTCAGCTAAATACTTTGGAGTCTGAGAGTTGATCACATTGAACATAAAACAGATGAAATGAACGAATCTCATCTCGTTCAATTTGAACAAGTTTAGCTTTTCATAAAACGGGGTGATATGAGAATATCTTTGAACTTTAGTTATAAAACGGAAGCAAAAGTTCTGCATTCTCTGTAACCTCATCCGACTCTCATTCGTCAAAAAAGGTCCATAAACGACATCTGTATAATGAAAATGAGACAAAACCAAAGAGTTGACTAGCATTTTCTTTGTATTCTCATCCAGTAGGTCTTTAAATTTATATAGATATCTAAGACTGAGGAATACTTTACGACCCACCAGTGAGACATGATTTTCAAATCTAATCCTTGAATTTCTAACTAACTACAAGGGATTTCACGTCCATCGATCCCCAGACTTAGTCCAACCGTATCCCGCAGAAAATAAAGCGAACCAATCAACATCTGCTGACTCTTCTGAGGATTCAGTAACCATTGTTTTTGTCCAAGAAGATATCATGGAAGTTGGGGCAAAGCTACAGAAAAGTTGGACGTCATCAGCATAAAAATAAATACTGCACTTTTTAGGCGCAAACTGTAAATCAGCCACCGCAATGGAGAACAGAAGGGGTCCTAGCACTGATCCCTGAGGAACCCCGGAAGTTATTTGAGCAGAATAACAGCAGAAATAATCTTCTTTTATCATGATTTACAATAAATCTCAACGAAGAAGTCAGCAGTAACTTGTTCATTTCTCAAGTATTCAGCGATGAACTGTCGATAAGTATTGCTACCCATCGATAATTATGACGAAGGCGTTTTGAAAGCTAAATTTATTGACGCGCATGTTTGTATAATTATCGATATTTTTAAATGTGTTCAAATTATTTGTTGCGTTTAGATTGACAAACAAAAATCTTTTTTGGCTTTTTCGCAACTGAATAAGAATATTTAACTTTAAATTAATTGAAGCAGATATTTAATATAATTACATACCTCAACATGTAGACTAGTCTGTCTACGGAATGTTTCGATACATAATATAAATAATATGTAGTAGTAGTAGTGTAGGCTGTAAAAGGTGGTAAGGCAGGTAACATCCAAGTGCTCCTCAGTGATCACTATGTCCTACAGCTCCGCTACGTAGACCGTATCAAGACATCATATCTATTCCATCAAAAGAAAAGTTCCCATTCCATAAATAACTAGCAGTTAGGAAACCATACCAAACCTTGCTAATGGTTTGTCTTTAAAGCTCCAAAATAATCCCAATGAACTTCAAAGGTTCAACTTTATACAAAAACCCTGAAACAAGAATTGCCCCATGTAGAAAAATCTCTACAACAAAGTTTGGAATATAATTCCAGACAGACAAAACAGCACACAATATATACGAGAATATAATCGTAAGATCAAACGAACTTACCAAGTGATGTTCGATCTTGATTATATGAAGGCCTCGTCGAAATAAATAAAGACATATGTAGTACCTCCGCCTCTGGCCAATACGTCCACAATCTTGAAAGCTAAGCAAAAAAGAATCCCTTCGTACCCTTGCCTAACTCTGCCGATAGTATTCAGTCTAGTTTAAAGTCGTTGTTGCAACACAATTTGGGTTTGTTTTTTTTTTTTTAATATAAAAAATTTGGTTGGGTTGGGACTTTATTTATTTCGACGAGGCCTTCATATAATCAAGATCGAACATCACTTGGTAAGTTCGTTTGATCTTATGATTATATTCGGCCTCGTCTCATAAATAAAGACATATGTAGATGTTTAAAGAAGTTGCAACAACTAATTACTTCAAAAAAAAAAATATATATATATATTTATTATTTTTTTAAGTTAATATGCAACATTAAGGAACATCAAACAAAACATATGCAAATCAACAGTCTAAAAAAAAAAAAAGAAAATTTTTCTTATGGGTATGTAAGCATAATAATGTAATAAATATGTAATTTATCACAACAGTTTATAACACACTAATCTTACAACAACAAAGAAAACATAAAAATTAATATCATAACATATAATATAAAGGTTTTGGTAAAAAACAAGACAAACCAAATAACAAACATCTTTCCAACGAACAAATTATTATTTATGTTAATTATTATTTTAATTTATAAACTAAGAATTGTTTGGGCAAACTCTTGGTTGGATATCAAAGGTCTATTGTAAAAATGGGCAAATGTCCTAGAGTTTTGGGTCCAACCTGCTGCCAATCTTATGGAGTCAAAACTTACACCTTTTCTGGCTGCTGCTGATGTTGCAGCATGCCGTGTGCTGTGAGCTGTAAATTTTGATATGTCCAGACCACTTTTTTCCAAAATGTGTTTTATCCATCTTGCGATGGTTTGCGAGGTAGCTTTGTGATATGGTTTCTTATATGTGAGAAACAAGGATTTACAAGAGCCTCTTAATTTCTTTGTCTTTTCCAAATATTCTAGGAGAGTCCTAGAAACACATATATTTGGGTTTTCATTAAAAAATGGCAAAACTATAAAAGGCTGAGTTTTATTTCTGCCTGATGTCTTTATTCGACTTGGAATTTTTATTTCAATTCTCTCTTTTTGAATTATTATATTGTCAATATCAATCAGATTTAAGGTTTGAATACGCTGTCCCGTTGCCAATGCCATCAGACTTACTAGTTTTTGGGTAAGCATTTCCAAACTAATCTCACTATTTTTAAAGTTTTTTAAATAATTTATAACAATACCTGGGTCCCAGGTATTTTCATATTTAGCCAAGGTTGGTCTTTTCCCAAAAACTCCCTTAAAAAACCCTGCTATTTGTGCAATTGCAGATCTGTAATTATTAAGAGTTCCATATGAAGCCCCTCTCTTAAAATGTGTGGTTAAAAACTCTAGGACAGTTGGAACTTCAACTTTAAAGGGATTTAAATTATTTGCTATACTAAACTCCCACCATAACTTTAAGGCAGCATTATATTGCTTTAATGTTGCGGGTGTAATTGAGCTTAAACATATATCTAAAGAATCTCTAGGCACCTTTCCTAACAATAGCGCCCTCCTGATAGTCTCCCCGCCACCAGGGTAAGGTTCTGCCAAAGGGGGTGTGGTAACCTATTAAAGGTAAGTAAAAATTTTTTAGGATTAAAGATTAATGGTTCACCAACTAGTATTGACTTAAAAATAGGATACCATGGTTGTGAGACCCAGAGAGGAACAACTACTATCCCTTCCGCTCGATCTTCAATTATCTTTAAAATCATACAAAAGGGTGGGAACGCATAAAAATTTAGTTTGCTCCAATCCAGTGTAAAGGCATCTACTTTATGTGCCTCTGGGTCTCGCAACTATGATATAAACATCGAACACTTTCTATTCAACCTACTAGCAAATATATCAATATCTGGTTGTCCAAAACAATTTACAATGTTTCGAAAAGCTTTATCTGATAAAGACCATTCCGTCTCCTTGTGCACCTGACGAGAGGCCCTATCGGCTTCTATATTATGCTTTGTATTTATGTAGCTAGCAAAAATTAAAATATTTCTACTTTCACAAAACATCCAAATTTTTCTTGTTATTTCATTTAATTTATTAAATCTAACACTCCCTTTCTTATTTATACAGGCTACAGCTGTAGTGTTGTCAACACGACATAAAATATTGCAGTTTGATAATTTTGAAACAAAACACTTTAATCCAAAATACAATGCCAAAAGCTCTAAATAATTTATGTGCTCTACCTGTTCTTTATCCAATATCCCAACGTTCTTTTTCCGTTGCAAAAAACCCCCCAACCTGATCTTGATGCATCAGAAAATATCTCTAAGCAAAATTTAGACAAACTAATATTATTGGAAGTATTTATGTTATTTATAAACCAATTAATGTCAAAAAATAGCGTCTCTGGTATTTTCATCTGTACATCATAGCAACCCTTAGCCTTTTTTAAAGCGATATGTTTACAACGTTCTAGGGATTTTAAATGAAAGTACCCATATTTTATCGCTGGGCATGCTGAAACCAGTATGCCAATAATTTCTGCAAAGTCTCTAATCTTAAACATTTTTAATTTTAAAAATTTTTTGCAAATACAAGATATTCTAACTTGCTTTTCAGTTGGTAATGATAGTTCCATTGAAAGAGAGTTATAGATAAAACCCAAAAATTTACATATTCTGCTAAGTATTAGACTGCATTTTGTATGATTAATTAAAAAACCTAAATATGTTAGAGTCTTAATTGCTAAATTTGTATTTCTGCTACATTCATTATATGATTTTCCCAAAATCAAAAAATCATCCAGATAAACTACTAAAAGGATCCCCCTTTTTCTTAGCATGCTAACTACAGGTTTTAAAATTTTTGTGAAAATGTAAGGTGCACAGCTGAGCCCAAAAGGTAGACACTTGTATTCATAAATTACATCCTGGAATATAAATCTTAGGTATTTTTGATGTGCTTCTCGTACTGGGACCAGATAATAAGCATCTTTTAAATCAATGCGACACATAAAAAAATGTTTTCTTATTAGCCGGGCAACTACCTTATTATCTTCTATTTTAAAATGTTTGTTTTCCACAAAGGAGTTAAGTTTTTTTAAATTTAATATTAATCTATAGGTCCCATCAGGTTTTGGTACAAAAAAAATTTTTGAAATAAATTGTTTTTTACATTTCTTGACAGCTGATATTGCGCCTTTATCTAGTAATTTTCTAACTAACTTTTTTAAAATTAAATTTTCTTTTTGAGACCATTTATTCTCAGTGGGAATGAACTTTTGCACGGGATTATTGGTAAATGGAATTAACAGTCCATTAATATAAGACACCACTGTCCTATTTATAAATAAACTCTGCCACCTATGTACAAAATGTCTCAGGCGTCCGCATGGTTTACTAACCTGAGAGTCTATATGCGATGACTGCGCCTTCTGTTGCTCGGGTTGCTCTGCGAGTAATTGTTCTGTCGGGGAATTTGACCTTTCCGGTAGGTGTTTCCCCTGCAAGGTGGAGCTGGAGCTGAGTGATAGGTCCTTCTGAAGGGAGCCGGTGTTACAAATCCATTCCTCTTGGCTCCTGCTGATCTCTGTGGGAATGAAATTTTGTAGTTTTCCGAATTTATCCTGCCTGCAGTCTTGTTATAAGGTTGCTTCTTGGGCCTTAATTGTTGGCCCGACTTTTCCAAGTCCTTGGTGGTCTTGATTCGCTCCTCCAGGTTATTTCCAAAAAGCAAGTTTGATATTGGTGTACTTACTAGCGTATCCTTTAGCTCCTTGTTGAGATTAAGGGCAATAAGGTCCCTTCTAGATCGTGACTCCGAATAGTGGATATTTGATAATAATCTACCTGCATCTGCTCTTTCTTTCCTTCTATTTCTGGTTTTTCCAGCATCTTTGTAAGGGCCAGACCGATAACTGATAAGCTAGCTGCAATCTGTTGTTGTAACTGCACTAGCCTTTCGTCTCTACGTAAAATACTTTCCGAGATAGCAATTTTTACCTCGGGGTTTATTGAAGGTGGATTTATTAAGGTACAATTTTCTGGAGGCAAATATTTTTCAATTAGACAATTTCTGGTTTCGTCATCCAGGCCACCAGCTAAAATATTATTCCATCGCAAAGCTATATCTGCATGGATGGGTTTTCCATACGAGTTCTTGGCTACCCCTTCCTCTCCCAAAATGGATAAAATTTCCATATTTAAATTGTTTCTGGATTCATCTGCAAGAGAATGAACCAGTTTAGTTAAATTCTCTTTAAATGTATTCATTGATATCACAACCAATAAAAACTATTATCAAGTAATGGGAAAGAAAGGCCACATAATCCATTTTTCACAAGTGGATATGCGTACTGCTATCACAAACAGGTAAAACAACGATATACACATAATAGGGAATCTGTTATCATTACAACAGAAAATATGTGTCCTGCTATCACAAACAGGTAATACAAAAAAAACATTGGTTATCACAAACAGGCAGGTAGGTTTTAGACAACAAACAAAATAAAAAAAAAATGTTGTCCAAAAAAATATATTTTACTTACTATTTTGACTTTCCCTGTGCCCGTCATTATCAGCTGTTCCACTTATCCCTGAAGCAGACGCAGGCGCCGTCGCGATAATACCAAGATTATTGATTATTTCCCTATCGGAATCAACAACAACAACTCTCACAGGCTGTACGGCGTCACCATCATCTTTGCTATCCTCATCCGATGAAGTCACAGACGTATAGTTGTCTACCTCTCTCTCTCTACAAACAGAACGAGACCGACATCGAGACGGAGACCGAGAACGGTCTATCTCACTTTCGCTGTCACTGATAACACGACGTACAGGTGCCCGTATTTTACGACCACGACTTTTTTTAACCTTGCATTTTTCTTCAAGACTATTAAGCCTATTATTTAACTTCTTAAACAATTTATAAAAGCCCGACCGTTCTACCGACTGACTCCGACTTCTTTTTCTATGTTTCGGCATGATTTTTACGCTTTTCTACAAAAAAAAAAAAAATCTGAATTTACACTATCAACACAAAAACGAAGACTGAATACTATCGGCAGAGTTAGGCAAGGGTACGAAGGGATTCTTTTTTGCTTAGCTTTCAAGATTGTGGACGTATTGGCCAGAGGCGGAGGTACTACATATGTCTTTATTTATGAGACGAGGCCGAATATAATACAAAATTCTTACCTCATTTTAGCTACGAGGGTACCAAAAAAAAATTGCTTGATGAGCACCAATATTAAGATGACCGATGTTAGTGGCACGTGGAAGTAATTAAGACAAAATCGACATATAGGCCGTAAAGTTGAAACCCAAAATTTACTAAACCATAATATTCAACTTCACTTCGTCAAATCGGATCCTTCTAATCTCCCGTTTGGGATAAAAATAATTCAGAACATCGGACACTTCCGTCGTTTATGAGACTTGGTGCTAAAAAGAAAGATCTTTTTCTTAGCCCTTCTCACGTACACGAAATGGTTTCCATCACACAATATTACCAAACACGGTAAATCAACATATCCTTTTCTACATTCCAAAACACTATTAGAAAAAAACAACTTTTCTCAGTATCAGCAAAATAATGTTGGTACAATAAATCCCCTAAATTAAATATTAACTTGTCAAATTCCAGTTCGGTTTATAACAAAAATAGCCTTATATCCATGGTATTGGAAATAGATGAAAATATATTATTACTCCTCAACTAATCCAAGCTACCCTGTATTTAGTCCAACCAAAGAATAACCATCTAAATTAGTAATATTAGCTCGCCGATACGTCAAATCAAAAGGACTTATAATAAGAAAGAAAAAGAGAGAGAATACTTCCATTTCTATACTTATTTTGACTGCATTATTCTATCGATTGAAAGCATGTGGTTTTGAACTGACCTATCATAACCCCGTGTAAATATCTGACAACTGATAAACAATAACAAAGCAAATCTTGTAGATTTCGAAATATATAATAATGAACAAATTTACCTTACTAATTAATGCAAAATAGTGAACCAAGTTATTAAAAAAACATTTGTGTTTAAATTTACGTGCTTGTGAAATTTCCAAACAAAATGTGATATGCTATTTGACATGTAAACAACAAAATTCTTCTGAACTAACTGATATAAACAAATGGAATCTTAGAATATTAACGCAAGAAAACTATATACAGGTAGATTTTTGAATGTTCTATTAGATTATCTTATCAGAACCATATGTCACTTAGATTTTACCTTCATTTGTTTGTCTTATATGATTGTTGACCTAGTCTTCGAGTCACAGCATATTAAAAATGTTAATTCCTATTAATTGGAAGATCTTAAAGTGAATTTTATATATAAAACAGTAATTATATGATAATCCAGTACAATATGCAAGTATATTACATTGGCTCTACCAAAAATAAAGTAAATTCACATAAGGTTCTAATTTTGTACTTTTGCTTCCGGCTATTTGTGACAAGAAATTTCTGAAACTAGCATTATTTCTGTTACTTAGGTATCAGTGGTAAATGTAAGCCTGAATATAGTATAAAAGAGTATTTTTAATTATAAATTAGATTAAAATGACTTAGATATCACAAAAGATATAATACTAAAAAAATGAAAAAGTGTCAAGCGAAGATTTATTTTACTGAATTTTACTGCCCTATGTACTGACAAACATATATGACAATCTAACTGTAACAGCCTACTACAAATAGAATGACATTTTTAGAAATTCCTGTCATTTGTCAAAATAAATAGACTATATTATAGTGTTTTTAGAAAGCTTATGAAGAAGCGGATTCGATTTTAGGAAAATATATATCTTTAGCTCAGAAACTAAGAGGGCTATGACAAATGCAATTATGGCATCAACAAGTTGCAAACTATTGAGTAAACCGCATCTTTCTATCTCCACTCATAAGCAAGAAACCCCATAAAACACCTGAAATCTGGACACCCTGTACATACATTTAATTTTTTTATTATATTTAAAGTACAAGTATTTATTTTTGGGTTTTGGGGTATACGGTCAAATAGGATACCCTACAAAACAAATCGAGTATTCTGTTTTGGCCGGATAAATTAAATACCCGTTACATCTCTACATTTAATTTATAGGGTGTTTGCCATGCGAAATAGCCTACATACAAATTAATGCTAATGGGTATGTATTGAGAATTTACAAACCATAGTCTTTTTACTCGTAGACCCCTTTGTAATTTTGTTAGTTTTAGTTACAAGTCCACGCTGTTATTTGCCTTTCCTTGTTGACAGTAAATCAATATAATCTTTCGTTTAATGACTATCGAAAGTAAGCTTTTCTATAATGTTTGCTATATTTAAATAAAAGCTAATTTGAGAAACAAACTATGCTTAAGAGGCACCATTGGGCGACAGTCAATCATCATTAAGGTGAAAACATACGAAGCGCACGGGTGAGTACAAAATGCACGACTCTCGCTGATCACTGTTTGGCTTAAATATACGTACACCCAGTCAGTCGGTGCTCTAGGCGCCAGTTTAGAATAACCATATTTATTACAGTACTGTTTGTTTTTACTGTGCAAATGCTCCAGGTGTGGTAAACAATCGTAGTCTTAGAACAATAATTCATCGTCAAAGATTTGTTTCATATAATCAGTGTCGCATTAGGTCCATTTTATGTCTGTACAAAACATACAACCTTTATGCGGTAATGTAATATATAATATGCATATACTAAGGAAATATGGAGAAAGTGTAGTAGCGGTTAGAGTTCCCGTTTTATTTATATATTTATAAAAATCAAAACTGTCTGCTATGCCGTTTTGATTAATAGTTGGGCGAACTTCGATAATAGTTCTGGAGACTTTTACGCAGTGTAGTCTAAAACATTTTTAGTATGGTTTTATTTGCCACCTTTGTATTTTGGTGTCTCCTATGGTTAAGAGTCAAAATATAATAAATAATCCAGTACGTATTACTAAATTATTATGTGAAGAACTAATCTGGATTCTATCAAACCTAATTTATGGGTAAAATTTGAAGTCGGTAAGTCATTTTTTGTACAAAATATTTTTAAAATTTTAGAAGCTTGCATTTTGGATTTGCCCCAAAATTTTGCCAGTCTATCCCTATGTTACGCTTGATTTTCGTATCACATTTGAAGTCAACCGAATAAGTTTTTTTACTGATTTTATAAACATTTCATCGTCGTCATTTTGAGCCTCCAAACTGGATTCCCATTAAATGTTTACCAGTTTATCGCTATATCACACTCGACTTATATGCAAGTTAATTAATTAGATATAGTTTTTTTATACTAATTTTTTAAACAATTTATTGGGTAGCCATTTTGTTCCGTTTTATTGAACACACACCAAAGCCTTAACAGGTCCATCTCTAATCACCCTGTAAACTTTGATGTCAATTAGATAATTAGTTCTTTAGTTATGCCGCGCATAGACAGACCGGGAAAACATGATTTTCGGAATCTCAGAACCCTGAAACGTAAAGAACTAAAAACACTCGGAGGGAGTTTTTTATGATTACAACATTTCACTCTTACGTACTCGTAGACCCCTTTGTAATTTTGTTAGTTTTAGTTACAAGTCCACGCTGTTATTTGCCTTTCCTTGTTGACAGTAAATCAATATAATCTTTCGTTTAATGACTATCGAAAGTAAGCTTTTCTATAATGTTTGCTATATTTAAATAAAAGCTAATTTGAGAAACAAACTATGCTTAAGAGGCACCATTGGGCGACAGTCAATCATCATTAAGGTGAAAACATACGAAGCGCACGGGTGAGTACAAAATGCACGACTCTCGCTGATCACTGTTTGGCTTAAATATACGTACACCCAGTCAGTCGGTGCTCTAGGCGCCAGTTTAGAATAACCATATTTATTACAGTACTGTTTGTTTTTACTGTGCAAATGCTCCAGGTGTGGTAAACAATCGTAGTCTTAGAACAATAATTCATCGTCAAAGATTTGTTTCATATAATCAGTGTCGCATTAGGTCCATTTTATGTCTGTACAAAACATACAACCTTTATGCGGTAATGTAATATATAATATGCATATACTAAGGAAATATGGAGAAAGTGTAGTAGCGGTTAGAGTTCCCGTTTTATTTACATATTTATAAAAATCAAAACTGTCTGCTATGCCGTTTTGATTAATAGTTGGGCGAACTTCGATAATAGTTCTGGAGACTTTTACGCAGTGTAGTCTAAAACATTTTTAGTATGGTTTCATTTGCCAAATGTTTTCTGTTTCGTTTAAAAAGGACTTGCCCTAATAAATTATCGCAACCAAAATGTTGCGATAATTTATTATTTAGATATTAGCAACTGGTTCTGTTTTTCAATAGAATTGTTTTTATTTGTTTGGACTCATATTAATTTTGTGGCCTTAAATATAGCAGCATATAGTCATTAGCACCATTAACATAGCAATATTGTGTGATGCGAGTGTACTTTGAAAACAGATTGTTCGTAATATTTTATTTTTGATAAAATCAAAATGAGTTTCCTTTTCCGAGCTCGAAAATATTTTTCTTCTGCCAACTTGTACATCCTTTACACTTTGTAAATCAGATATAGTATCGAATATTGCTCGCACATATGGGGAGAAGCCTCTCCTTCAATCCGTAATATCCTTGACCCTGTCCAAAGAAGAGCTATTCTCCTAATTGATGATCCAAATGTCACAAGGAGCTTGCCTTACTAGATCATCGTCGAATTGTAGGCGATCTGTCCCTCTTTTGCAGATACTACCACGGATTCTGTTCTGATCAATTAGCATCAATTCTGCTAACTATTCTGCTACTATTTAAATCCTGCATCAGTAGCTTTATGGACACCGACGATACCTGGTACTTAGACCTTCGGTCTTCGTGGTCTGTTCATAGATAAAAAAATGATCGTCTGGGCCGTGATAGGATTGTTTCATTAGATCTGGGACAAGTAATAATTCGTCAGTACATTCACAAAAGTATTTTACTTCATAAATAAGATCGTTTCAATTTTAAAGCAAATTTTATATGATTCAGGGTGGTCTGAAATTAGCTACAGGTCAATTAGAAGGTGACATGCTGAACAGCGGTTACATAAACACAGACCTTTTATCAAAAAAGAATTTAAGATATTCTTACTCAGGAATAATAACAGAGATGATTAGCGGATCAATAGTGGGCAACTATTTTAAGTGATGAATCCAAATTTAATTTATTTAAAAGGGACGTTATAAGATATATTTGACGTCCATTGAAGGCACTATGGATGGTGTAATTGTATGTAAGATATTCTTACTCGGAAATAATAGCAGAGTTGATTAGCGGATCAATAGCGGACAACTATTTTTAGTGATGACTCCAAATTTAATTTATTTAAAAGGGACTGTGTAGGGTATATATATTCGACGTCTATTGAAGGCACAATGGATGGTGTAATTGTAATATACAGGAATATATTCAAGAATTGTATAATACCTCTATAGGTGAAGGTATAACGGGAAAAACCAGTTCAAAAGCTTTTATTATAAAATCTACGTTTAGATGCTTACTTGCCTCTTCTTCACGCGCAATAAAATGTATAGTGTTTCTCATAAATTCCAACCATTTGTTTATTAGTAGCACAAAAATCGCCATGCAGAAGATAATGAAAAAAGTGCATATAGGTTCACTAATATGTGATGTAGGAACTAGTCCCTACATGGTTGGCAGGTGCAAGTATTGTTTATCTTTGCTGTGTTTGATTTTGACTTTACTGTGCTTCTATGGTGTTTTAGGCATGCTTGATGGGCCCCACGTACCAAGGAATATGAATGTTCCGTCATATTTTAGAATTTGTTAAATAAATTTCAATTTTTGTTCACTGTGAATAAATCGCAAGTACGCAAAGGTCTTTAAAAAGAAGAAAGAATACACACACACACACGAAGCCTGATATATATATATATATATATATATATAGTATATATATATATATATATATATATGTATATATATATATATATATATATATATATATATATATATATATATATATATATATATATATATATATATATATATATATATATATATATATATATATATATATATATATATATATATATATATATATATATATATACATATTTAGGAACGTATGTGTGTGCTTGATTAGCTATATATCCAATACATTCCTTTTTTATATGAACTGTGAGAGTTTATTGAAACACTGTTAAAACGAAATAAAATAAGTCTATTGAACTAAAACAACAAAATTCACATCCGACTTCTTGCAAGTCCAAAAACAGAGTCCTCCTCTAATATTAATACAAATCTCAAGAAACATAGAGTTCCACCCCCTGTGCCAAAATTCCTCGCTTTGATTGGTCCTATTCGTTGGCAAAAGGGGTTTTTTTATCTTTGTAAACTTTCCCATGGTCAAAATAAAAGCATTCATTACAGATAGTAAAATGGGAATTTGGAGAAAGCTTTACTAAGAAGGGTCGTTTCGGTATTATCCTATCATAAACCCTAAATGCAATAAACAGTTCAGTATCGGTGATGGTTCCTATAATCCTAACGTGCAACAACATAAAATCGTACAAAGAAGTGTTGTAAAAATAAAAATTAACGGATAGCATATAAGAACCTTAAAACTAAATTAAACTCTAAATGCCGATGGAAATTCCCACAATTATGTACAGAAAACTAAGTATCTACAAATTGTTACATTTCTCAATAGCGACAGATAATTAGCCTAGATTAAAAAAGTAAATGTAAAATAAAATAAATATGTACAGTATGTTATGCAGTAACAATGAAAAGAAAAACAAATATATACAGTGTGATATGCGCAAATTTTAACTTTGGCAGACAAATGTGGGAGACATTCAGTCGCCACAACACCCCCCTGCCAGTGATTGAGATTCACGACAATCCAGCCTGGAAGCAGTTGGGAAACCGTACCTGCCTGTCCGATTTGGTCTCTCACTCTGGTGACCTGCTGATGGGTTCTGATGCGGGAGCATGGTTCCCATCTGGTGGCTGGTGTGCTTCTTCTTCTCGTTGCGAGACCCATCTGGTTCTGGTAATTTCTGCGGGTTGCAGAGTGACTTGATCGTTTCTAGCGATTCCTGCTGGGTGAATGACGTATTCCGTCTCCATATCTTGTGACAGTGGCATGTCCTCTAGGTCCTTGTTCAAGATATACGCTGGCTTGAGTCGATCGATACTGACGGTGACGTGGCGTCCCCTTATGTCAACGACGAACGCCTTAATCTCCCGGCTAACGACGCGGTACGGGCCATCGTAAGGATGTTGCAGAGGCTTCTTCTGAGCGTCATAGTCGATTGACTTATGAACCTCATCAATCCTAGATAAGGCATCTGCAATCACATTATCGCTCTCTGCTATATGCCGAAAGTCTGTCGTGAATTGACCGATAAAATCCAGGTACCGGAACTGTCGACGTGATACTTGGCTTTTCTTATGACGAAATGCATATATCAGTGGTTTATGGTCCGTGAAAATACTAAAGTTTCTTGCCTCCACCATGTGTCTGAAATATTTGACGGATAGGTATGCGGCCAGTAGCTCACGGTCATAAGCGCCATATTTGCACTCTGTAGGACTGAGCTTCTTGGAGAAAAAGCTGAGTGGTTGGCACTGATCATTTACCCACTGCTGCAAGGCAGCGCCAATGGCAGAGTCTGAAGCGTCACAGAATATAGCAAGGGGTGCGTTGACATTTGGGTGCGACAACAAGGTAGCCTGGGCTAGTGCTTTCTTGCTGGCTTCGAACGAGGCTAGACCTTCTGTGGTCCAGTGTAACGGGGATCTTTCTTTGATTTTTTTCTTGAGGAGTGTGTTCAGTGATGCTTGAATCTCGGCTGCTTTGGGTATGAATCTCCGGTAGAAATTCACCATACCCAGGAAGCGACGAAGTTGCTTGGCCGTTTCAGGTTTTGGGTAGGCCAGAATAGTTTCGTCCTTTTCTGGCAGTGGTTGGGTGCCTGCGTGTGAGACGCAATATCCTAGGAATTTGACTTGGGACTGGCCAAAAACACATTTAATTGGGTTAATGACGATGCCGTATTGCTGAAGCCGCTGAAACAGTGTTCCCATGTGGCGGAGGTGTTCTTCGGGCGTCGTTTAGGCAACAAGGATGTCGTCTAGGTACACATAACAATAGTCCAACCCTCGAGTAACTTCATCCATGAAACGCTGAAAAGTTTGTGCTGCGTTTCGAAGTCCAAACATCATAAATGGAAATTCGAACAATCCGAATGGTGTGGTGATGGCTGTTTTCGCGATGTCCTCCTCAGCTACTGGGATTTGGTTGAACGCACGGATTAAGTCGATGGTTGAAAAAATCGATTTTCCTTGGAGCTCTTGTGCGAAATCCTGGATATGGCGGACGCCATATTGGTCAGGACAGGTTCTGCTATTCAGAGCTCTATAATCCCCACAGGGTCTCCATTCGCCGTTGTTTTTTGGTACTAGGTGCAACGGCGAGGACCAAGGACTTTTAGATGACCTGGCAAGTCCGAGTTTCACCATGGTGTCGAATTCCTTCCTTGCTGTTTTTAGTTTGTCCGGAGCTAGGCGACGTGGTTTCTGGGCGGCAGGCGGACCAGGCGTGGTAATAATATGATGCTGAGTTTTGTGTTTAATGTGTTTGGGAACACCGTTTGGTTTGGTGATTCCCGGGAACCTTTCCAGAAGCACATGGAAAGGAGAAGCACCATTAATTACTTTGACGGTCGGAGCGGTCCATTCCAAAACCTCACCACGTGATGCCAGTTGTGTTGTGGAGTCCAAGAGTTTGCCTTGCTGCAGATCCGGGAGCGGTCCATAGTGTGCGAGGAAGTCTGCTCCTAGGATAGGTTGAGATACGTCAGCTATGATGAATCTCCATGGAAAATCTCGGCGGAGTCCTAGGTTGAGGGTACGCGCTACTATTCCGTATGTGGTTATAGACGAACCATTGGCAGCTGAAAGTGCGTAGGTTGATTTGGTATGAGCACCATCCTCTCGGCACTGGCGTCGATGAGAAATCTAAGTCCGGTTTCACGATCGTAGATAAATAGGCGGGGTGATTTATTAAAGCAGGCTGGGCGCGCTTCCCTAGGTGTATATGGCGAGCGATGCACTGGGATCGGGATCGAAAATGCGTGCGGGAATTTCGCATTCCTCTTGAAGCATGCACGTCCTGCTTGACACTAGCTAGCTCTCCCTTGACCTCTGAAAGTTGCTGTGTTAGTTGTTGCATGAGGGAATGGAGAATCTGGTATTCTTGCGAATGCTTAGGGGTGATTGCCGCTACGGAAGGGCTCACAGGCAGAGCAGTAAATATATTGTCAGCCAAGTCCGCAGTTTCACTTAGTGTTTGACGTGATTGTGTAGCTAGTATAGGTTGTAGATTGGCTGGTAAGCGTCTTACCCAAATACTCCTCACTAATGTCTCCGGGACTACTGATCCTGCTAGTGCCTGCAGTCTTCGAAGGAATTGGGAAGGTTTTTCGTCACCCATAGCTTCGTTTTCTAGTAGTTGCCTGGTCTTCTGTTCTTGGCTCGCACTTAACCGCTTTATGAGTTGTTCTTTTAGCTCGGAATAGGAATTAGAATCTAATGGTTTCGTCACAATGTCGCGCACTTCGCTGATATACGCGGAAGTTTCGCGAGAATGTCCAAATATTTTTGCTCGATGTTTGTGATTTTTGATCTATTAAAGCAAGCCTCTACGATTACAAACCAAAGTTCTAGATCCAACGGGTCAAAGTCGCGGCGCGGAATTTATCGCGACAGCATTCGCGATAGGGATGGCACTGTTGGTTTCTGCCGCAGAGTTAGGCATGGTATACCGCGAAATATTTGTTACAAATAAACTCACGATAGCTTAGGGACTTTTGTATTGACTAAAAAACACAACCTACCACAAAAGGAATGATAAAAAGTTCACTGTAATACTAGGTACTTACGTTGGCAAAAGGGGTTTTTTTATCTTTGTAAACTTTCCCATGGTCAAAATAAAAACATTCATTACAGATAGTAAAATGGGAATTTGGAGAAAGCTTTACTAAGAAGGGTCGTTTCGCTATTTTCCTATCATAAAACCTAAATGCAATAAACAGTTCACTATCGGTGATGGTTCCTATTATCGAACGTGCATAAAATCGTACAAAGAAGTGTTGTAAAAATAAAAATTAACGGATAGCATATAAGAACCTTAAAACTAAATTAGACTCTAAATGCCGATGGAAATTCCCACAATTATGTACAGAAAACTAAGTACCTACAAATTGTTACATTTCTCAATAGCAATAGATAATTAGTCTAGATTAAAAAATTAAATGTAAAATAAAATAAATATGTACAGTATGTTATGCAGTAACAATGAAAAGAAAAACAAATATATACAGTGTGATATGCGCAAATTTTAACTTTGGCAGACAAATGTGGGAGACATTCAGTCGCCACATATATGTATATATATATATATATATATATATATATATATATATATATATATATATATATATATATATATATATATATATATATATATATATATATATATATATATATATATATATATATATATATATATATATATATATATATATATATATATATATATATATATATATATATATATATATATATATATATATATATATATATATATATATATATATATGTTGTAACAGTTTAATTTTGTTATAAGTGCATTTCATTGTATGATTAATTTAATATTATAATCTACTACTTTAGTATTAAGTTTAGTGATTAATATGTACGCCTTGTTGGTTTGATACCTTAGATTTTAGTAGTTTTCTTATTAGAAGCGGTTACATTGTTCATATTTAAGCGAAATATAAATTCAACACCTTTTGCAGCAAATTTCGGTACACACAGTGTCACCTCTCGATAAGTAGTTAATTTTGTACCTATATCTGAACTCAAGTTATAAAGGAATAATTTTCAGTAAATGGTATAAGTTTAGCGTTCGCTCATCGATGGCTTTTCTCTTTATAATTTTAAGTTTAGGGTTAGAAACACTGCAATTTTTTTGATAATGT
This sequence comes from Kuschelorhynchus macadamiae, assembly GCA_030620095.1. Taxonomy (NCBI): domain Eukaryota; kingdom Metazoa; phylum Arthropoda; class Insecta; order Coleoptera; family Curculionidae; genus Kuschelorhynchus; species Kuschelorhynchus macadamiae. The sequence goes on from JAUTXW010001544.1 coordinate 197,422, forward strand.
AAGACTCGATCAGAAATTAATGCTTTTGATTCTTTTAAAATTCACCAATTCTGACTGTTTTCCCAGACTTGATTTATACCCCGATTGTGACTTTTTTTAACATGGCGTGTCTGCTTGGTATACCAGGCCATTTCTTGCCATAGCAGTGAGCGGTACTACTGCTATTGTTATTTAGTTTCTGGACAAACTTATTTCTTAGAATAGGATAACATGTTTGTCTTTAGTGGTTTATTGAACAACTTTTCTTTTAATTTGTTTATCTTGTCAGTTTGTCAACCTTTGTTTTTAGGTTGTTTTGGCCTTAAAGGTCATCAACATGATTACATGGATCTCACAGCTTAGAATTTACATTTCTGGATTGCCCTGCGGCCCGGGCCTAAGAATTCGGCCGCGGCGGGAAACTGTCAGTGGTAAAAGCCCACTAAATGTCCACACCGTTAAAAGCTTCGGCTTCCCATCAACCAAGATCATCGATGGGATATTTCTGGAATTTGTGCCCTGCGACCCGGGCCTAAGAATTTGGTCGCGGCGGGAAACTGTCAGTGGTAAAAGCCCACTAAATGTCCACACCGTTAAAAGCTTCGGCTTCCAATCAACCAAGATCATCGATGGGATATTTCTGGGACTTTAGAATTCGGTCGCGGCGGGAAACTGTCAGTGGTAAAAGATGTCGTTAAAATCGATGGATCATCGATGGGTTATTATTTTTTTTTTAATCTGGTCGCGATTTTGACTAATGTTTTGCTTTTGTTATTGGCTTATGATTATTATTGGTTTAGCTTTTCTACCTTTTGGCTTTATTTTGGTGTAGCTATATTATCTTAGTTAATTGCCCCTAACTTTAGTTATGTTTTATTTTGCTAAGTTATTGCCGCTAGGATCGGTTTTCTTAGTAAATTTCCATATTATTTGGGATTTGACATATGCATTTTGTTGTTTCAGTATTCATTTTGCTAAGTTATTGTCGATAGGTCGGTTTTCTTAGCTAATTACCTTATTATTTGGGATTTAAGATATTGGAACTTATGCAAATTTGCATTTCATAACTAAATTGTTGGACGCTTAGCGACGCCAAACTTAGTTTTCTTTATTTTGATTATGACATATTTATTTATGCTAGTTACGTTTATTACTACCCATTTAAGTTTTTTTGGTTTTGATATTTGATATCTTGGCTTTTGTATATTTTGGTTATACTGGATTTGACTTTTTGTGCTTGCGCAAGTTTGCACATCATGATTATGACTTTTGACCCTATTGTGACTTTTTTATTAAATTTTTTTAGTGCGGCCTTTTTTTTATAAAAGGCTGAGTGTTGTTGTGTGTGTGGTGCTATCAAATTCTGATTTCGACGTTTTCTTGTGTGCTATTCAGTGCAGAAGGAGACAGATCACCTGGAAGGGCTAGTTAGAGGTGGCTGGTGTTTGGCCCCTGGCAGTCTCAATGAGCGGCCATAGAGCCCAGGGAGGATACCACCACGTCGGCTAGAATATGCAAAAAGTATAATGTGGATAGTTAATTGACATCTGGCCGTTATTACCTAAAATCTTGTTCACATATTACCCCGTGTATATTTTCCTGAGCTCCAGTTAACCTATTAGAATTCAGCCAGTTGGTGGCAGTGACAACATTCGGAACACCCTAGTAGCTTTTTTGTTTAGTTTTTTGGTCTGCACGGTACATAGTCGCTGCGGCTAGTGTATCTTTCAGCTTGGTCGAGCTATATCGAACTCCCTTTTGTTTGGTGGGACTTTTGGGTAACAACACTTTTTTTTATTTGTGAATTTAAATTAATATTTACGCTTTTTGTTTTTCCTGCCTCCTGGTTGCCTAGTCAGACAGAGTTGAAGAGTGACCTGAGGGTGTGCTCGATGCAAGCCAGTGAACGAGGTGTCCCACACTTATTTAGGTGTCACGCAACTCTGGCCACACTCCAATCCAACAACTTTATTGGAGTAGAAATTGTTTTGATCGCTCTTCTTGGGGAATTCCGACACTCTGAAAGGCGAAGTGGCCAGGAATTTCTTATTTGTTTCGTTTCCTTTTGATTAAAATTTCTTAATTTTATTAGCGTTGTTATATCGATATTGGTACTGTTTTTGTACTTGAAATTTGTAATCTGATCTATTACCTTTGTGGTTGAATAGGCAATTTGTCGCGATTCCCGTATATTTTTTTTTGAGTTATGGTTGTTAGTTAATTATTTTTTTTTATATATAGTGTGCCATCAGTGGTTATTGGCGTTATGATTTGATTTAAATGGTATCATTTCTAATTGGTTTAAATTAGTTTCTAAAAGAAGTTTTTTTATTTTTCTCTTATACTAGTTTCCCTTCTTAGTCATTTCCTTCATAGCTTATCTTACTCGACAGTTTTTATAGGAGAGTAGTTGGTTTGAACATCTTTCTCAGTGAGCTTCGAAGCATAGTCTGGCAAAAGACTGGGAAAATATATTTTATTTTACTTTACCTTTTATGGATATTATTTTTTAATTTAGCTCTGATCGTCGGTCAACTTTTCTTATAAGTTTCCCTCCTTTCCTTGGAGAGGGGGAGTTGTAACAGTTTAATTTTGTTATAAGTGCATTTCATTTAACAGTTTAATTTTGTTATAAGTGCATTTCATTGTATGATTAATTTAATATTATAATCTACTACTTTAGTATTAAGTTTAGTGATTAATATGTACGCCTTGTTGGTTTGATACCTTAGATTTTAGTAGTTTTCTTATTAGAAGCGGTTACATTGTTCATATTTAAGCGAAATATAAATTCAACACCTTTTGCAGCAAATTTCGGTACACACAGTGTCACCTCTCGATAAGTAGTTAATTTTGTACCTATATCTGAACTCAAGTTATAAAGGAATAATTTTCAGTAAATGGTATAAGTTTAGCGTTCGTTCATAGATGGCGCCAAAAAAAAAATCAGTTCAAATATAATTGTTCGATTTATTTAATTTTGCCGAATTTAATAATTATATACTGTATAAGAAAAACTTCAAATTGCACTTTAGACAAACTATTTATTTCCCATATATTTTACAGAGTAGTTATAAATTAAATTTTATTAATTTTGAAAACCTGTTTTCGAGTCCTTTATACAAGTCTTGGGATTTTCGTTTTCCTTGGCTAGATATGCTGCATTTTTAGATTCGAGCGTATATTTTGTATAACTCTTCTGTCGCTGTAAAAAAAAACCAAATCATTAGTACCCCAATAAATTCTTTGATATAAAGTCGATATTATGTATTAATATTGAACTGTAAATACTTGTATTAAAAAAAAGGTTGCCTTGATAAATATTTCTTTTCAGATATACATAGGATTATTTTTAGTGTATATATATAGTATCTATATATATACACCACTTCATACTTTCTCTTAAATCTACATTTTATTATTCGTGTTTCCTTTTGCTGTGAATATGTAACATATAAAGGTATTTTCATTTAAGTTAGACATAAATAAACAAAAGGTATTTCTCGATTCAATATTAATATTCTTACCTTTTTTTTCTGAGACTATATAAACTACAGCCTTCTTATAATTTCTATCAATGTTTGATGTTCCGAAATTCAGATCGACTTTTGTTTTGTCCATAGTTGCATAATTACTTGGAGCCTAATATAAACTGAAATTTCGTTACGTCTGCGTCTGATGCATTTCCTAAAATAGTTAATAATTGTGTGAATAAATTCCTATTTTATGGTTAAATAATGAGTTTATACAGTTGGGAAAATTCTATTAAATTAAACTCAATTTACGTTTCATTTTTATGACATTTAACTACTCCTGCATTAGCACATCATTTTTTTTGACTCTTTGGTACTCTACTCCGGACTAATATTTGACTTTTCTGAGTGGTCCTTTTCCATTAGTACTAGAGTAATTAATTAAATATTATTTGTTTATTTACATTTCCATTTCGCCTTGGCGTTGCTTTTAAATTTCAGGTTAGTTGTTTCTGTCAATGTTATTATTGCGTCGTCTCGGAACTTTTCGGATCTATTCGGCTAAGACTTCCATATTAACTTATTCTCGGAACCCTCCATCCGGTACTTCCTCATATCCAGAGCGCAGGCTTCTTTTTCGCTGTTGCCAAGTGTATTTCTGCATTATTTCCTGTATCTTTCTCAACCAATGGAGAGTCGTTTTTCTTGTCTAACATGTTAATCATATCCTTGTTTTATTCCGTCTATGTGCTCTTTTGGCAAGGTTGTTAGCACCTGACATACTCTAGCCAATGGTATTCCGCCACCTTAGTTAACCAAAGTTCTAGATGGAAAGGAAGCTGGGGGAACACATTTTTCACTTTTCTGGTCACCTGCAGATAAACCACAGGTCTTCAGCGCGGGTCTGAGGAAATAATCCAGGAAAATCTTGGAAATCCGTTAGCGGGATTTTTCCTCAGCACCGCATTAGTTTTTCGGGCACATTATAGTTTGCACTGTGAGTGTTATTTTTCGTGCTAGAAAATCTGTCTAAGAGAGGATTTGACCTGAAGATTGGACCAGACCGCCATTTTCCATGCCCTTGTACTTGGCACGTGAAACCACTTTTTGACTAGAACTGAGTGACCCTATTGGATAGGTAATTTGCTTTAATATCATTTATCCTGAAAAGGGTATCTTTTTTTTTCTTAAATTTTGCTTTTCGTAATTTGGTAATTTTTCTCTTTTTTTGAAATTAACTTTTGCTCGGGTGAGACGATTATTTTTTTGATGCAACGGGGGCTAGTTTTTATATATATATTTTTTTTTAAATCTTAAAAATTAAATGCAAGTGTAACGAATTCATAGGAAGACACATTTTTAGTTTGAATTTCGTCGAACATCTTTTACCTCAGTAATTTGATTAATTTCCTCATTATATTAACCATATTTTGTGGATCCTAAATTGGCTCTATTTTATTTTAAAATAAAACCACAATATTTAAGCAGCTTGCGTAGTGTGATTTGATTACTGCATTCGTTCTTTTTAATAGATAATAAACAGATTAATAAATGGCTTGCAGAGGTTTTCAGTAACAATTAAGTATGACGTAAATTGCTTTTCTTTTAGTTTATGGTATTTTTTTGCATTTTGATTTCCCGCTGGAAAATAATTAGTTAAAAAAACCCCTTTTTTAAGCTGGTTATATTAAAATTTAAGTATATTTGTGCCTTTTGATTTTTCTTATTGCTGCCTTATTATATCTATATTTTTTGTAGGTATTCTCACAACGTTTCGCTTAAATATTTGCTATTCTTCAGGTTTATACATACCTTCTTTTCTTAAGATTTTGCTTTTTTATTTTATTCACATTTTTATTTAAATTGGCCGAGGTCAGTTTAAATTTTCTATCTATTTTATACGGGAAATTGTTATAGTAATCGATTTTGTCACAAATTTATTTATTGTAAATTGAATTTAGTTATTGGAGTCAGTTATAATAATTTGCTTATATTTTTCTTACCCAACGTTTCGATTAATTTTAGGTCATCATCAGGGCCTAAATTTTTTTAAGTATTAGAATTATTTCTACTTTATTATTTATTTCTAATTTAAATCATTCGGATTCAGTCGAAACCTTGTATTTATTTTAGTGTTAACGCTGGTTATTGAGATTGTACTTGATAAAGTAAATTTTTAGAATTTTCCTTTCCGGTCTTCTTAGTTTGTATTTGTGGATTTGTTGGATTTATTGACAACGTTTCGACTGAATTTTCGATACCCATCAGGGTATTTTGTGCTTATTGATGGTATCTTTAGTGACTTCATTTTAAATTATTTAATTGTATTTTTTTTTATTTAGTTGCTTGCGGTTTTAATTTATTTAAAAAAAGTTCTGATTAGTGTCTTTAAATTAATTAAATATTTTTTTATACTTCTCGGTAGTACTAAATTTTTAAAATTAAATTATATTTCTGACTCTTCAGTTAATTTTTAATCAGTAGAAACCTTTTGGGGATTTTTTTGAACTAATTAAAAGTATTTGGGTTTTCGTTATAGACTTTGAATCACTATGAAAAATTCTAGAAAATTTTTGTTTTCATAGGGTTCAAGTCAGGGGCCAACTGTTAGTCACGGTCCTAATTTCAAGTCAGGGGCCAACTGTTAGTCACGGTCCTAATTTCAAGTCAGGGGCCAACTGTAAGTCACAGTCCTAATTTCAACTCAGGGGCTAATTACAACTGCAAGTCACAGACAATTTCAAGTCACGGGCTTAACTTCAAGACTCGGGACTAATCCCATGTCACGGGCCTAGTTTGAAGTTAGGAGCGTCTCAGAACTTCCAGGTGCTGCTGGATTTGGTGACACCTATTGTTTACATTTTATTTTTTTTTTCCCTTCTTTTATACCGAAACTGATAATAGATTTTTTTTTTTTTTTACTATATTTGTGTTTTATTTAGCTCACTCTTTTTCTTTTAAAGTATCAAGAGGAAGCAAGTGCCGCAAAGATCAAGGGGCTTTCCAATTTAAGCCGTTCTAAATTGGTGGCGCTCATTTCTTTTTTTATCTCTCTTTTTTTTTGATTTCTTAAGTTTTCCCACGCCCTACTCTCCGGGTTAATTGAGCTAGGGCATCTACATTGCACGCTCTGTTGACCACGAGCTGTAATCTTGATACCTTTTTGTGAACTTATAATAAAACAGTAATAATAATTATTAAATAAGAGCGTAGCAATCTTGTACCTTGGTTTTAAGAAAATCCAGGGTTACAATGTATATATATATATATATATATATATATATATATATATATATATATATATATATATATATATATATATATATATATATATATGTATATATATATATATATATATATATATATATATATACCTCAAACTAGACAGCCACTTTAAATTATTAAAATTGAAAACGGGTACGCACGTTTCACATGTTAGAAGACTAACATAATTTGTTTAATATAATGTGGAATAGATGTTTAACATCATGTTTTAATTTTTCTATAACAATTTACTAATTTTAATATGCAGTGTTATGTAAGTATTTAAAGTTCATACTCTAGAACTAATAATGTTGTTTAAAACAGTCACTGAAATTGCGAACGTTTTAGACTATCGTAAGCTTCAACAACGAAAGCTTGACGTGACGACTAATAATGCTTAGAAAGCCGCGTAAGTAACAATAATAGCTTCAGATAAGGTGTATTTGTCCGTAGAAAACTGCCTGCATGTGCTCGTTGTTATCTCTCCATTCTAGTTTATTGTTATACCTCTGGTCTAACTTCTCGTCTGTAAAGAATTTATGCAATTTGGTTGTTATCACTGAAAAAAATCATTGCAGTGGAACAAGGACATTGCATTGTATTCGCAACTCAAAGCATAAATAGAATAAATTCACCAAGCGGTAAATATGCTTGCTAAGAATAATTACAGTTATACGCTGCATAAAGAGTTTTGAGAAAATATTTCAAAAATGTCTTAAAGATCAATTTGGTATTTAAAAAAGTTCGCTTACCTGTAAAAAAACATATCTTTTTTTTAATGTGGAATTATTAAAGTTCAGACCGAGAAAGCTGTACAATTGATATTAAGACACAGTAAATGGGTATCAGTCATCATCCCCCCGTTGTACTGGGTGAGCCAACGCTGCGTTAAAGTAAGTTTGAGCTTTATAGGACATTTGCCAACAAACCGCATTTGGTATATGAAAAAAAAACCTTTATTAAAGGTTTGTTATACCCAATTTTATTATAAAGTATATTCAAGCATTCCAAGTACCGTCCTTATTTTTGGGGTAAAAAGTTCATATTTGGTAACAAGAAGGAATAGCGTTGAAGACAAAAGTTTTTTGTTAAACATTTTAGATCAGAGCTACATGAAATAATTTTGTTCAAATCTAATAAAACGAGAAAATATCACTCTCTTCATATGGAAACCCTCTGTATATTGCCACATTATCTTATAAATCATAAAAAAACTTAAATTTTTGTTAATTTTTTTCTATACGGTCATAAGACGACTTCGCCAGAAAAAAATAGAAAGATTCATTTTTAAATTATAAGTAGGAACATTTCTGTTATTGTTAATAAATGCTGTAATGACATTCTAATAAGAATATACGTATAGCAGAAAAATAGTTTTTTTACTGGTCCCACACGAAAAAAATTCTCTACGCCACCGAACAACTCAATTGAGTTAATTCCATGGCCCTGAAAAATATTCTTCTAACTCTCTTTCGTAAGATTAGAATCCTTCAGAGTTGAGTTGGCGCAAAACGCTGTTAAGCGATATTTCCTAAACTGGTTTCAACAACAGTTTTTGAGAGAAATTTAAACATTTAGGCCGATAGACTCGCCGGAACATTTATATTTTCTAAAACAAACGAGATTTTTTAAAAGCTAGTTTTCCTTATTTATCAATACTGAGGATTTTTCAGTTCCACCCGTAACTAGCTGATGAGTGACTTCAATTGAAATGCAGAATTATACCTGTCGGTTGTGAAAGTGGAACGACACTGGAGTGACATGGAAACTAATCGAGTTCGTACAAATCATTTAAATATTAGTAAAACATATACCTACCTACATTAATCTATGAGATTTTTGAGGAATATACATAAGATGTAGCATGTATAAAATTCATTTTTAGACAGGGTCACTGGTATGTATGAAAATGGTCGATTATTTCCAAAAATAAAAGAGCTAGCAAAATTGCACATACAAAAGTTTTTGGATTGTCAAAAAACGAGTAAAATAAACAAAAATTAATCTTAACAGTAGGATTGGTCAATAAGCCGCGACAAAACAGAGTTGCATTTTCCATATGGAACTCCCTGTATATATTATATGTTCTTCAAATGGTTTTCTTCTTGTTAACTATAAATATACGTAGTTTGATAAGTTTATCTTTAACGATATCCGAGAAATTTAAGAAAAATCCTGCCATGTCGACGGGAATACATTGTCTCTTATGGCAGGGTTTATCTCCCCCTTAAACCCAGTATATTTAAAGTCATCAAGAAAAGACCCATTTGATGGACATAGAATATACATTTCGTTTAAAAAGTGCAACTTGGATTTGCCGCTACTTGATGACCCATTTTCTATAATTAGTTTTTCTTTAGTCCAATAGATTTTTAAAAACTCTAAAACCTTTGTGTTAACATTTCTTGCTAGCTCTGTACTTTTAGAAATAATCTTCCGTTTCCTTACATACCAGCGACCCTGTATAGAGTATTTGGTCATCCGGTTAATAGACTAGACAACATGATTGACTAAACATTTAAGAATTTATGCAAAAACAATATACATTTGTAAACACCGTAGTAGTTGGAGGTAATTATTCATCAACGGAAATTTTAATTTAAAATACTAATGAACTGCGTAAATATCATATTAATCCAAAACTGTTACCGAAAAAAATAGTCTTATTAGGCGTAGGGTTGCTTATTATTTAACAGCTTATATCAATTAAGTAGTAAAAGCAGATATTTAAAACATATTAAAAAAACGTATATATTCGGTGAAAACAAATTTTTGACCTAATTTATCTGTATAATTAAAGGAAAAATATATTGGCAGCAAATTTGGTTGTATCTGGAATCGGCCGTGTTGCGGTTCTTGATTTTGTTCACCGCAAGGCGAAAATTCGAAAATATTTGAAAACTGCAATTTGGCAAATATCTAGGCATTAGAACCAGTATGTAGGAAAAAAATTAAAATTCCCAATTTTTTATCTCTTGAGTAAGTTATGGGGATATTCAATAACAAATTATTCTGAATCATATATACCGTATGCAGGGTTATTCACGCTCACTGGCCTATTAGAGGCATCTGGAAAAGTAATGAATTTGGTAATGAAAATTCTTTTTAAATTGGGCGGTTTTGCCGAATCTACCTTAAACCGGTGGCAACATTTGTTTTCTAAATGGAATGTCCTGTAATATTATTGCATTTTTGTGCTGTCCTTAACATTCTAAACACTTTTTGTATTATGTTTCTTATACCTAAATTCAATTGTTTTCGAGAAAATGGCTCTTAAAAATTGACATTTTTGACCCTTTAAAGCTCTGTAACTTCCAAACGACCTAATTTGCAACGAAATGGATTTCACTTTCCTATCTTAGTTTTTAATTATCTCTTTCGCTACAGCAATTTTTGGTTTGATTGGAGGTGTCAGCATTTGACATTTCTTGTCAAAGTAGAAATTGGTGTCAGGGGATAGATAACTAAAAACTAAGATAGGAAAGAAATCCATTTCGTTGCAAGTCGTTTGGGAGTTACAGAGCTTCAAAGTCAATTCTCAAGCCCCATTTTCTCGAAAATAGTTGAATTTAGAGATAGGAAAAATAACTCAAAAAATGTTTAGACTATTGAGGACAATAGAAAAATGCAATAATATAAAGATCATTCCTTTAAGAAAACCGATGTTGCCACCGATTTAAGGTAGAAACGGCAACACCGCACATTTTAAAATATTTAAAAAAAGAGATGTCCACAACCAAATTTTCAAAGTAGTCTATACATTGGTTCTCCAGATACTTCTAATAGGCAAACGTTATCCATTGCTGGAGCTAATCTACATACTTCTTGCTTTACGCATTATTGGAGTTAATCTACCGCAGATTTTCGTGAAATAGGAGCTGCCCTTCCCCACGTGTTGGTGGGATTACAAAGTAATGGTATCTTGAGTTTTTGCGCTGCGAAACGAATAGAAGCTTTTTTCTACTTTTGTAGAAATATGGCGTTCTTGACATAACTCATTAGTTAGTAGCTTCTATTGGATAGACTGGAACAAAGAAAAAACAATTACTTCAATTTCAAGTTTCCGACAAAACTGCGCTGGTTTCAGATCTCTATGTTCCATACATAACATTTGATAAAAATTTGTGAAAAGATACTTCTAGTAGTCAATAAGGGAAAAGTTTGTTATATGGCAACGTCTTTAACGCTTCTTTTCAGTTCCGCGCTTTTGAAAATTTACTTTAAACTTTAAAATTTTTATTTCTTGGTTCTTCTTAGTTATCTGTAATTATACTGTTCGTTTACATTACACACCTTTATTTTTATTTTATTATAGTCTGCATTTCCATTTTTTTTCTGCTTAAAACAAGGATTTCAAAAACCATCAGTTAAATCATTCCCTCGTAATTCGTTTTTGTTCATTCCGTGTTCGAGCCAATTTGATATAATGTTTTCCCCAAATGAGGGTTTATTTTATCCATTCATTCTGTTTTGGATGATTATTTTTCCGATTTTTTAATTTTTAATATTTTCGCGACCCCACACTTACCTAAGCGGGCGATTCGAATCGGCCGCCAACAACGTGTCTATTTCTTATGGAGCGTTCTTTCGACGATCGCGCTTCATTTTTCGAGAATAGCCATACGCGTAGCACGCGCTGAATAAATTAATACTTACATTATTATAATGAAAGCTCGCACATTATCTGGAACCGCATGAAACGCAATGATTCAATGTAAATTAATGTAAATATTAATTTCGTCGGCGCGTGAGGCGCGTATGGCTCCGACCAGTGGGCGCTTGCCTTTAGGCGGCGCTGCCGAAGCGTGAAAGTATCATCGTTAAAGCCATAACGTTTGGTCAACAACGAAGTCATAATATTTGAAGATCTAAATCTGTTTAATGACTAGGTATTTAATACCATACCAGCGTTTAATGCTAGGGGCGGATAATTCCAAAAAATGTATATACAGACTTACAAGTCTTTGTGAATTATATGACTTTTGAATGAATTATAAGTATTTAAAGCGACTTAGGAAGTTATTAATATGACTTAGGGTGACTGAAGTTTTTTCGTGGGCTTTAAGTAAATTTTAAAGTCGTCTATAAGATTGTACTTGCTAATTAATTTAAAGTGTTCATTTATTTTGAATTATTTAACTATGTTAGGATTTACATTGTTTTGCATTGTTATTTGATAACCTTGTCTATCATCTTTGGAATTACTTACGTAATATTTGATGATTAATATATTTTTAGAAATTAAGCAATTTGTGTTTCCAGAAGAATAGAATGCATTAAAATGGTATTTAGTAGTTGGCCTAGACTTCTGCTTAGAAACAGGGTAACATAAAAAGCTACTTTTAAACAAGTGAAGAACTGATACTTTATTCATTTACGTATTTTTATAAAATTTAATATAAACTACTTTTAAAGTGTTTTGCAAAAAAAAAAATTTTTGCCATATGATATATTTTAATGATAAGACAAATAACAAATCGAAAAGATGCTGCGAAAAAAGACAATTAAAAAGATCTCTCCATTCTGATTTAAAAATTATATCAGAGAGGATTTTTTCAAACTCGCCCCTAGGGAGTGCAAAGAGGTAGAATGTTTTTCTACTATTTTTTCAATATCTTTTCAACTAGATAAGTTTGGAGTGAGGGTGAAACAAGTTGAATGTTATTATTTCATTTTTACAATATCTCTTCAACTAAATGACTTTTTAAAGTAATACCTTTATCAATAACTTTCAAAAATATCTCTCTGAAAATTGTTTTCTGTTTTTTTTAATTCCACTCTTGTGTGAAGTGAGTGAAATGTGTTTTTCAGTTTCTACAAATCATTTCAACTACATGCGTTTTTAAATTACTACTTTCGTCAACAGCTTTCGAAAATAATTATCTAAAACCCTATTTCTAAATTTTTCGAAATTCCACTTGAGGTAAAAAGGGTAAAAACTGTTGTTACTGTTTTACAATTATTATTCCTCTTCATCATAAATAATTTTAAATAAATCTTTCGACAATAAATTTTTAAAATCTAAGAACCAATTTCTAGATTTTTGAAATGCCACCATTAAAAGGGGTTAATTGTGTTTTTAATTTATTTTACAATATCTCGAACTAAATGACTTTATAAAAACAATTCTTTTGTCAATGGCTTTCAAAAATAATTGTCTATAAATTAGTTTCCGAATTTTTCGAAATTTCACATTTAAGGAGGTAAAACATTTCTTTACTTTTTTACAATATCTTTTTAACTAAATGAGTGTTAAAAACAATTCCTTCTTGCCGATAACTTTTAAAAATAATTAAAATGTTTCTGGAATTTGAAACTCCATTTAATTTTTTTAAGTTAATTGTGTTTTTACCTTTTTAACAATATCTTTTCAACTAAATGAGTTTTTAAAACAAGTATCTTTTCAAGTTTTCGAAAATATTTGTCTAAAAGCTGACTTCTGGATTTTTCGAAATCCCGTCCTTAAACTGGCTACGACTTACGGGAGTTATCTGCCCTTCGGTTTAAAGCAAATGTGTTCGTCTAAGATAATTCCTGTCTTGTCCTATATCGTTCTATGTTTTTAAAATTAATTTAACACAGAGGATCTTGTTTTTCTCCTGAAGATGGTCTAATATAGACCGAAATGATAATAAAACATATTTAGATCTTCAAAGTTTATGACTTTGTTGCTGACCTACCCAACCAAACCGACTACCCATAATTATTAATCCTTGTCTTATATTTTTATAATTCCCGTGCGCTAAAGACTGATGCGACAGAAGTATGTACAAGGTGGTCCAATAAAATAGAGGACATCGGTTGTACTTCGAGAACCGTTAATGACAAAATTTAAGGAAAAAAATATTTATAGGTAAATCGGCCAAGAGAAATTGGTGTACATTATACTCAAGTTCAAAAGTTGGCCGCTAGGGGGCGCAACAGCAACACAAAAATGTTAATGTTAATTTTCCCTTACATTTCCATAATTGAGGTATTTGAGAATATAAGCAGTGTATTCTTCAACAAACTACACACTTTTTTGCTTCAGACTATTTTTGTATATTTTCAAAAATAAAGTGGTGTACTTTCAAATGTAGATATCTCTGTTTTGGATGAACCGATTTTATTCAATTTGGTGCTTTTTTTTTGCTGTACTCGTGGAGCCACAAACTGTACAGTAATGACTTTGTTAGAGATCACTAGATGGCGTTGTTTGTCAAAATAATGCTGATTTTCTCAATAAATCAAGTGGTACGCTATGACTTATATATTACAATTTATTTGGTAGTTATGACAACAGTCATATAGTAAATTAAGAAAGTTGATGATGGTCTTTCGAATCCCAAACGTCGGATTGGAAAATTAACCTTGACGTTTTGTAGGGGAAAAAAAGTGACCATGGCAAATGTTAGAGATCACTAGATGGCGTTGTTTGTCAAAATAATGCTGATTTTCTCAATAAATCAAGTGGTACGCTATGACTTATATATTACAATTTATTTGGTAGTTATGACAACAGTCATATAGTAAATTAAGAAAGTTGATGATGGTCTTTCGAATCCCAAACGTCGGATTGGAAAATTAACCTTGACGTTTTGTAGGGGAAAAAAAGTGACCATGGCAAAGTATAAGTTATTTTTATCTCGCATTTCAATTAATCCTAAAATTGTAAGAAAACCAGATAACTAGACAAAAATAAGCATCCCATAGAAACTTTAGTAATCTTGAATATCTGTAAAGAACAAAACTTAATAGAGGATCAAAACAAAAAATACTAAAAACTCAGTCTCCTAATTACATTAGCTTGGAAATAAAATAGCTAAAGCTAAGGCGAGGCAGGGCAGGACTCGGTTTGGGCAAAAAGTTTAAACTGAGTTCTACCTTGCTTCAGTGATACAACATATTTAAAATTACTTTTAAATATACTAAAATGACTTTTTATTTATGAAAATAATTAGAGAACTTAACGTAAATATATTTGCCTTATTAATTGTTAGGTTTTTGATTAGTTTTGTGCGACAGTTAGGTGCCCTATCGGGTGCGCCTTTGTGTTGTGCCCTGCTAGGCTAGTCACGACTGTCACTCCGTATTTTTCAATTTAAATCAGGGGTCATGGTATTTGAAATAGTCAATCGACGATCTTGCAATGGTTTCGTCAAATTAAGTGTCGACAATGTCAGTCATAGAAATATCATAAATTAAATATTTTGCTTGTGATTCAAATAAAGCCTCCCAGGAGTCGAAAAAGTCCTGCTTTATAATTTGGTGGAAAATATGGAAAAATCCTTTGAAAGTCGTTATTTTATTATATATTGAAAATAGTCTTTAAAACGAAAAAAAATTGACGTCATGAACTTCAGAAACTATTAGGACCGGAGATATATTGTGAAGTAATGTCTCCGCCTATCAGTAATCGGAATGATGTGGCATGAATTCTTTTTCATAATACATAGTTCAATAACTTGCAATTTGCAACGAAAATAACACTCTGATATTTTGCGTTTTAGTCTTTTCCAGATTTTTTTGTATATTTATTTGAGTGAGTATAGTACCCACTGTAATAAGATAATTGGCATTTTTGCAACTCATCAAAAAAAACTTACCTTTAAATCTGCCAACGATTACTTTCGATACATAATATAAAAAATATATTTTAAGCAAAAATAATAAATTTTTTTATATTGTGTATCAAAGTTATCGTTTTTGTCAAGTTGATAAAAAGCCAAAAATTGTTACTACAGTACTTCACCGACATAAATATGCGAAGAAATTTGAAAAAGACTAGAAGGCAAAATTTCAGCGCATTATTTTCGTTGCATGTTAATGAACTATCCTGTAACAAGAATGCATGATGACTCACTCCGAGTACTGATGCTCAGAGGCTCTAATTCACGACTTTATATCTCTAATATTTCTAGTCCTAATAATCTTGGAGAGTCCAATAAGGCCGCTTTTTTTTTCTTCTAAAGTCTACTTTTAATAATGTTGTATACATTTTTCTCTCTCGAGGAGCGGGAACGACTGCACAAGCAATGTATAAAAAAGTTACGATTTTTCAAGTCATTTTGTAATATTTTCGACCAAGTTTGAATCGCCATATGTTCGAAACTACTTATTGCATAAAGTTCTATGGATTGCCATTTTCTTTGTTATTAAATAAATAAATGAAAAGTACTCTATAACTTGGGAAATATTTGCATAATTTTGGAGAAATAGTACAAACACTAAAAAATCGTACTTTTTTTAGCTTATTTAACACCATTCCCCTTTGAATTTGTCATTGTGCGGTTTTAGATTCCCTCAATTCACACTTAAATGAATCCACTAATCCATAAAACTCTTAGTTTTTAAAGGCGTAATGCTTAAGTTGATTTTTTGTCTCTGAAAACTCACCTATTATGATCCCCATTACTTCCATGAACCCCACATATTCTGCTTCTTCTGCTGGAACAGGGAAGTTTTCCGGAAATTTCTTTCTTTTTTTTCATCCAGCGACGACGGCGCGGTGCCTTGGGCTGTCTTGTCTGACTTTCCGAGGTTCTCCTGCTCCAACTTTTAATGACGGTCTGGCGGGCAGCCGGCATTCGAGCGCTATTGTCGACCGGATCGCGCATCGGAGTGCGTATCTGCTGAACGGCGGCAGAGCGTGGTCATTTTTACGTTTTTTATTTGCGAGTTTGCGATTTTTTTTGTTTTTTTTTTAAGGCGCGTGTTGGACAAAGTTGGTGGTTAGAGTGGTTCATTTTGTTTTTTGCTATGGGCACTTTTTACTACAGGATTGTTTTTTGAGTTTTGCTTTTGTTTTGCTTTTTTTTTTGGATTTTACTTTCTATTCGTATTTTGGCTTTTGGAAATGCTACTGTAAGTTCTAAGGTGAGTCATGATGTATTTATTATTTACATTATGTAGCAGGTCTAACTAAATGCAGAAGATTCAATAGGCATACAAAATTGTTTATATATTTAAGTGGTGTATATTTTTTACCTAGTTCCATTCTCGAAGTATGTCTTGCTACGCTTTGTTATCATAATTTTTGTTTGTACGTTTTTTGTGAGATATGTTTCTATTCAATATTTACAGGGTCATGGTCGATTTGTAATTTGAGCATAGTAGGTATTTTTTTGACTATACAGGGTGATTCAGAAACAGTAGTAAAAAAAGTCATGGGATAATACGATATTATCCCCAAACTTTTAAAGTCAAATTTTACTCAGAATTCAATGTTTTGGAAATTATTCGATGTTGTGTATTTTTACCGATGTGCTAAAACCGGGACTAAAGTCACTCCTTAGGTTTTGCAAAAATTTGTTATAATCTTAAGTAACATAGCTGCCGAATAGTGACAAATGTCCTTAATTTTAATACTATCTGTATCTAATACTTTTGATGTCCTCTATCTCCAAGATTTGTTAAAAATACTGTTTTAGGGACTTCCGATGTGAACTTACGCTGTGTTATAGAGGATTTCATAATATCGAACATCAGTACTACATTTGATTTCATAGTTGAATAGGGTGTATTTTGCAATTGCAAATTAGAGTTATTAAATTTCTATACGAAAATGCGGGTATAATTTACGTATTTTACCGACGCAAACGATCTTATATCTATTTTACATTATTATTTTGTTATTTGGAATGCTTGGTAGATACAAAAAAGCTTTAAGCTTGAAAAATATGTTTAAACACATTTTTGTGCTCATATACAAAAAGGGCTGTTTTATATTTTTCTGTAATTTTGCCAGATAAACGAAAATAAGTAGAAAGGAAAAACTTTTGTTAACTGAACTTTTTACAATCTTCGATAGGTCTATATTTAAGAATCCCAAAATTGTTTTTTTTTTTCAGTTTTTGGGTTTAATTTTAATCTATTTGCAGTTAAATAATCCGACGTAATTCCCTATTCTAGGGTTCCACTTGTTTCATTTGAAGTTATTTGTATTCGGATGTCAAAATATAATTGAGCACCATGTTAAAAACTTGTGTTTGCAGTTATGTACGTGTTTTCCAAAAAGTTTATTTCATAAATCTGGGCATAGAGAGGTCTTTTTATATTTTATATTACCCTAAATATAATCTGAGAAAAATCTTAATAGGAATTTTGGAAAATTATATACCTGTATATATATATATATATATATATATATATATATATATATATATATATATATATATATATATATGCCCTATTAGCAGTGTCAGGAGAACCAATGAATAGATTACTTTGAAAACTTGGCTCTAGCCTTAGATAAAAACTCTTTTTAAAATGTTTTAAATTGAGCAGTGTTGCCGCTTCTACCTTAAACCGGTGGCAATATTATGTTTCTAAACGGAATGCCCTGTATATTATGGCATTTTTGTATTGTCCTAAATATGCTAAATCCTTTATGTCTTATGTTTCCTCTATCTAAATTCAACTATTTTCTATATAAATTTTACTTTCCTATCTTAGTTTTTAATTATCTCTTTCTGGTTTGACATTTGGTTTTAGGTATATGAAACATAACACAAAAAGTATTTAGAATGTTCAGGACAATACAAAAATGCAATAATATACAAGGTATTCCATTTAGAAAACGGATGTTGCCCGTTATCAGGTAGAAGTGACATCGCCGCACAATTTGAAATATTTTAAAAATATAGTTTATGTTTAGCTATGGCCGGAGCCAAATGTTTAAAGTAATCTATTCATTGTTTCTCCAGATACTTTTAATAGGCCACTGAGCTTAAATAACTGTGTATATATACACTTAATTATCTTGTACGTTGAAGGTTGTAGGTAATAGAAGACTCCCTGTTTTTCATTCACCAAACATCTTATATCGACAAGCTCGAAAATTCAGGAGTTTATTGGTTTTTGTTTGTTTATGGTTTAATAAAAAAAAATTATTCTCGGGCAGCAGCTATGTTTTGAACAACATTTTATTTTATTTATTTGTAAAAAGAGATGATAATATTCCAGTACGGACGCCCGTTAAGAAATATATAAAAAAATCAAGTTTTTAATTTTTACGTAACGTATTTCTTATGAACGCAATTGGCTTTCGTTAAGTCCTCTTGACATATGAATATCACAGAAATTATTGATAAATGACTAACACCGTTGATGACAATTTTTCCCCAGCAGGATGATGCTTCATTGCCCGATTTTGTTGATTGTTGATATAAACGTTTCGAAAATTTAGCAAAGTATACTAAATTGATAAGGAGTTTTTCACCAACCCGTCATTTTTTACAAGATTTATGCAATTTAGCTTTGTTATAATTATATGTGTCTGTCAAAATGCTATATTAGATTAGTATGTGTTAAGTAGGTAAGTAGTATCTTAGTAAGCTAAAAATTGGAATGCCACATTTAATTGTAGTTACTATTTAAAGAGTTCTAGGTTGTAAAATTTAGGGTAAGAAATAAAAAAAAATGCAAAGCACCACAGAAAAAAACTAAAATATTTGCATTTACTGTATTGTCCAGTTAGTTTAGTTTTCTCATATTAAACTTTTAACTTATTGTTTATTTTGTGCAAGCACGTGATAACATTTCTCGAAATATATAGTGATATTTAGAATTTTAACAGAAAACAAAACATAATTGTGATAATTATATATATCTCAGCATTCATTGTTATAGGTACAAAAATATACATGTTCCAAATTTCTATCAAAATGCAATATAAATTACACTTTATTTAGTTTCTTGAATTTGTTACTTTGAAGCTAACGGGAAAATTGGAATTGGCAATCCGGTTTAAAGCTCATCAATTTGTAATTAGGATATATTATACCTTTTTAATTACTCGACTATACCGACTGTTAGGATAACGGCACAAGTTTAGTAGATGTAATTAGTGAACAGATCCTTAACCTATTTTTCAATAGTTTGATGTAATTTTCTGCAAGATATTATTGTACAAGAATCAACTTTATTGTTTTGTATTTTTTTAGAATTTGATTTTAAGGCGTCGATTTTGAAGTAGTAATGCTAGTTCAAGCTATAAATAAAAGATTTTCCCTATTGGACTTTTTTGCTAATTTTACAGGTTCGACTAGCCTGTCTGTTAACCTGAAACTAATATTTACTTATGAACATACTCTATTCTAAGCTAATTTACAAGAACCGTAATTTATTTTAGAATATGTGGTTGTATACTAGACCCTCAGAGATATTTCACCTAACAGCACGCATAATTGTCTTGCCTTTAGATAATTCAGAATCTAACTTAAAACTTATTTTTTCTGGCGGGGGTCTGCCTTGGGGGTCGTCAGGTCTTGATGTCCTCTTGGTAAGCGTTTTTTTTGTGAAGTTGTTTGCAGTTCCTAAAGACTAATTCTGAATTTGGACTCCCTTTAGGCGTCGTTTCGCGAGAAGTCTTCGGCAATTCTACTCGATTTGGACAGCTTAGGCAACTCGCACGGAGGACTTGTCCGTGGCTGTTCACTCCGTGGGTATACACTTACATAGATTTACATCCAACATCCGACCCTAACCAACTCAAATTGAACCAATACTGTCTGCTTCACAGGGAACGTTATATTGTTTGTTGGCGTTATCTGGAGGCAGTACAGGTGGATGATGCGGATGGTAGGACGTTAGGTCCTTAATTTGTGAATTGATTGTTCCTGATTTTTTGTATGTATGTGTGTGCAGAACGTCGATATGCAGGTAGTTGTGTAGAGTGGTGTTACGTTTATCATGATTCGTAAAGATCGGTGTGAAGGACTACTAACAACTGTATAAATAGGAAATGGTGGGATGATCACAACCTGTATATAGGGCTTCATATATATTGGATCGAATCTCGTAGTTTGCGTACGTATGTCAACACAAAACAATACAAGGGCTGATAAACAATTTCTTAAATGTCTAAACAATATTTTATATTATTATGTAAAGAGAGTTCTCATCATATTTTTAAAATAATGCCTATAAGCATCATTCGGGTCCAATTAAAGTAAAACAAAAAAAAAATAAAAAAATCGATTCTGTAGAAAATTTTATACAATTACGGGTTTTATATTTTACTTAGGACTTATCCTTCTCATGGTAAGTCCTCCGAAAGAAAAATATTAAAATCCGTAATTTTCTAAAATTATCTATTGATAATGTAAGAATTTCTCTATGTAATACCCACTTGGGAAAAACGTTACTTAGTGCCATTGTTACATACTACAAAAAAGACTACTCATGAAGACCAATCTTAAATGGCCGAAACGTTTAAAAAAATATAAATAAATATAAATAGATGGTGCTCAAATGGGGTCCTCATTATCACCAGTAGCCGCGAATTTATTTATGAAATACTTGGAGAAACATGCTCTTGAGAAAGCAAGTTTGAAGACCAAGTTATGGATTCGTTATGTGGATGACATATTTATTATATGGCAACATGAGAGAGAGCTGGAACATTTTATGACTCACGTAAATTCAATGCATGCCAGAACATAATTTACTCTAGAGTTAGAGGGAAACATCAAACTTCCAGTTTTAGATGTTCGGGTCACAAAGCTGCATACCGGAAATTTCGAATACACCATGTATAGAAAACCAACACATATCGATAAAAATTTAAATGCAAGATCACATCATCACCAAATTCAAGCTGTTGCCAAGACTGTGTGATTTACTGAAACGCAGGCGAGACAAAACGAACCTAATACAATATCTGTTTTTTTAAAGAAGAAATGGCTACATAAATCGCATCATATATTAAGTTTATGAAGTTCCGAGTCTATATTAAAACAAGGATTTTTTTAACAAAACCTATACTGTTAGGTAAACCTGTTAGCGTTAGGTTAGCCCAAGTTCATCGATTAAACCATCATTAACACCATAAAATCACACCTTAAATAATCGAAAATCAGATTTAAAATACGCGCACTCTAAAGTGATGTGGTTGGTAGAATGCCGGTCGGATTTAAGGTCCTGTCATTTTGTGTATATTTTTAATTACTGCAATCTGCGTAGCTATCAAATTGAGAAAAAATATTAGCCAGAAATTCTTCCCTTAAAAAAAGAGTGCCAAATATTTGCAAAATATTGCCTTTAAATATCTTTTAGATTTCAATTAGATTCAGTAAACTAGCATTTACCAAATTGGAAGTGGTTTTTATTCTAAATATGTCTTAAAATAAAGAAACTATTTTACTATATTGTTGTCTTTACTTTTATTAATTCAATATCTGCAATATTTTACTTTTACGTGAGCTTTAACAAGATTCTTAGTTATCCATGCTATATATAAATGTTTTAGGTTTGGTCCGTCAGAAATGTGTATATATAAAACGCACATTTAATGTCATTATAAGTCTTAAAAGTAGCAATAAGATTAAATTCTGTCCATGAAGGATTTTCATCAGGTTAAATACTTTGACATATGAAACTTTCAGAAAAAAAAAGCTTTTCGTGCGAGGTCCTTTAGATCAAGACATTTCAAGGCATTTTAATTTAAAAATTCGTTAATATTTATTCTGACGTTCAATGTGTGACATGTTGAAGGATATTTACGCTTCGTTGCCTGCCTAAACCTGCCTTCTTATAAATAAAAGATAATTTTTCTACATTAGTACCATATCACGGTAAACGTACATGCACATGGAAACCATAAGAATACAAAATAACAAAGTGATATGTATAAAGATATATCTATAAATATTGGTAAAGACAAGTGTAAAAAACGTACCATAAATAGAAAGATTACGATTAAGTAATTGTAAAAACCTTGAAATAATTAAGTCGCATTTTAAACAGTTGGCCAAAATATTAGACACCTTTCTATATTTGAAATCATCCTGAGATATAAAAACAATTTTTTATAAAATCATCGAGCTAAATTATAACCACAATAGTTCGTTTCATGATATAATCATCATTTTAAGATCGTTTCCTTTCACGTCATGATCACCAAGAAGAAAAATGTTATCTTTGCAAGTTCGTTCCGTCAAGGAAGAGAAATTGAATGTTATTTGGTTAAGTTAATTTAATTACATATATAATCTTCTACACAACTTAATTGTATTTACTACGTATAAATTAAAATAATTATCAGATACAGCTTTATAATCTCTAAGGTTAATTAAAAAGTGTCAGTGGAATTACGATGGAGGATGCGAAAATTGCTTCATAATTTTATGACAGAAAAGATTCTTAGTTGATTTTTTGAAATCTTTGCGGATTTTTAAATAATTTAATATTTGTTATAAGGAATGAGGGTCTTTAGGCCTGGACCTGTCAAATTGGAATTACGTTCTGCGTTTCTTCTGCGATTGTACGAGACATTTTCAGCGATCTTCACTGTTTTGATCTCCTGATTAAAAATTGATGTTTATCGTTAACAATATATTTCAATTATAATAACTTTTTTAATTATCTTTAATATTATTTGTAAGGAATCTTAATCTTGGTTTCTATTTCTCACGAATTGGTACTTTTACGTACCCCTACCTGCTATACTTACCTCTAGAATATTTTTCCTAATTTTGACCTTGTTCATTTTCGAATCAAAATATGCGTCTGTACATATTCTTGCTTTTTTCTTGTTATTGTCTGAACTTTTAACGTATTGTCTTTATTCATAAAGTAGATAGATTACCATTTTTGGATCAGTATATGAGCAACTTACAGACTTTGCTCAATGGTACAGGTTTGTATGACAGGAATATTAATTGGAGGATCTGGTAGGGATGGTAAATACCCCAATAAGCTTTTGGAAACGCACTTCAACTTTCTCATGCTTTTTTTATAAAAATAAAATATCCAACTGATCACGAAAACCATGTGATTTAGTTATATGGGCGACAAATCTCGGATTATCACCAAAAGTAAACACTAATAATGTTAGTTTAGACAAAGGGTGCAAACCTACACCGTCCATATTTATATGTTTCCGTCAGACTTGTGTTTTTAATAAAAAGTTATTAAACAAAAGTCTTTAATTCCAAATTTCAAAAATCGTTGAAATGCCTATGGATTACAGCAAAATTCCTCGTGTTGGTTTGGGGTAAGAGCCGCTGCCCTCATCCCTGCCCTACTTATTTTAGTATAGCCGGACAGCTCGTGGCAGAAAACTGCAAAAGTATTATAATGGCTCATATTTTAATATGATGTAATATTAAGGGTGTACATGAGTTGGCAGCCACTCGCAAGGTCAGGTAGTGGGATATCTAGCGGCACCACGCTTTGAACTATATCAGAGGCACTACAAGTGTTTCGTAATAGTTGAGAATTAGCGCTAAGCTTGTTCAAAGTGCAATAAAGACCTGAGAAAGTGGTGAGACCTCTTGTGGGATGCGGTGATTCAGCACGCCGCAAGTTGTCACAATAATGATGTCGGTCAAGAGTTTTGTAATGGCTGAAAATTTGTTTACTACTTAATTATTATATATAACACTGGGGAACAAATTTCAAGTTTATTTTTGTTTCTTGAACAAAATTTTATTTTTTTGGATTCAACTACACCCAAGTAACTAAAAAATCCGAATTATTTGTTACAAAATTTTAATTTAAAGGCATATACAACGAACATATAAAATAAAGATAGCAATATATTGTTGGTTCAACAAAAGCAATTAAATAGCAAATTTTTATTTTTGAATCTAAAGTTAGGCCACTTAATTTTGCGTTTCTTAGCATATCTTTTGAAAGCAGCCTCTGGGACATCTCTCGTAATAGTCCAGCACTAGTCGGATAGCATCTCACAGTTCCATTTTCCCTGTTACTTTCTTTCCATGTTTGAAATATCCTGGTGGAACCTCTCACCCTGCTTGTCACTTAACCCAGATCGGAATCCAGGACATGAATTTTCAACGACATATTACACCCTAGGCTTTGGTAACACAAAAGAAGTTGGGCAATCAGGTCTTTATAGTTTTCACCGATTCTAGGGAACTTTTTTTTTAAATAACTGAGAGCACGTTCTTTTTTATCCACCGCCTTCACAAAGTTAGTAAAATCTTGTCATCAGGGGGAACTAATGGAGTGTTCGTTACATTTTTCTTTCCCTGCTCTAAAGACTCTCTTGGTGGCCAAATTTTCTTTCTGTAGTGGTCCGATCATGCTCGACTGTCTCATTCGCAGATGAAGCAGCAGGATTTGGTATAACCTAGCTGCATTCCAAACAAAATCGCCACTACTTTTAAATCCCTACAAATTTGCTATTTATATCTTTCATATTGTGCCCAGTCCAGTAACAATTTCAAATTTCTATACGCTTCTTGCAGTCGAGAGGCCAATAGTTCTGCTTTTTTCTTGAATAATTCTAAATTCCGAATAAGGTCATTTAATTCATTTTGACTTATTTTGTAAGTCTTTTTACTGGTAAGTTCACAGACAAAATCTGAGTCTTGCGAGGTTATTGGGCCGGCGATATTTTCTGGTTCACTACCATTTAAATCGGTTTAATCATTATCAGAATCAAGGGTATATTCCTGAGGTGGATTAGGTACAGGCAATTCGTCACTAGGAGGCACCGGGCGTATGGGATATTATAAATTAGGATACTGTATCGCAGACCTTTGGACGAATATTGGACGCACTTTTGTTGCAGCAGTTATGGGGAGTCCAGTTTGTATCCTGGACTCCAACTTTGCAGCCAAAATATAAGTGGTAAGCCTTTTTGATTATATATATATATATATATATATATATATATATATATATATATATAACAAAAATGATTACACAAAGTCTCTAATTTCTCAAATACGAACATCTCTCGATCAACTGGTGATTGAAATACAACTAACTAACAATTAAGGATTTATGTTTCATATATTTAAACCCCTTATAAAGTACAACTGGTATAATAAATCCAGGTATTTCTCATTTAATGGTCGAACTTTCCCATACTTTAAGGGAAGGAATGTAAATTATCATAACAATGGATCTATAAAACCGGAGCCAACTGAAACTTTTGGAAGACACATTGTTAACTAAAATAATAAAAAAACATTCTTGATGTTCCCCAGTGTAATTGATAACAAAAAAAAACAGTCAGACCACATTTTAATGGACCAGACGCAGTCAGCAGTGGATCGAAGTGCGGATATCGGCGGCTCGCTTGGGAGTATGTTCAATTATTACATGAACTACAAGTGTTTCGTAACAGTTGAAAATTGGCGCTAAGCTTGTTTATACTACAAAAAAACGTGTGAAAGTGGTTAAACGGCATTGTTGCGGGATATGGCGAGTCAGCACTTCACATAGGTTGTCGCTATAATGATTAAATTTTGTAATGGCTGAAAATTTGTGTACTTATTTAATTATATATAATTACAGGAAAACATAGTCAGATCTCATTTCAATGGAACAGACGCAGTCAGCAGGTGCTCGAAGGGCGGATATCGAGCGCGCGTGGTGACACGGAGCATGTAAGGATATACTTATAATTAAATATAGTTTTTATTAAAGAAATTTATTTAATCAAAAATGATTCAATAGTAATTGAAATGGTTTGTATTTATGCAATTTTACAATACTAAGACTTACATTTATATTTTAATATAAACTTATAGTAAAATAAATTAACAGTAAATATATTGTCGTTTATAATATTCAAGTAGTGTTTGTTAATTTCAGAAATATTATAAATACGTTTTCACAAAAGTGTCTAAAAATTTCTTAAAATATCTGCTCGAAACGTCGTTTATGTGTGCGAGGGGACAGCATCATTGTGGCGAAATCTCCCGGTGGGTTGAATTAAGTGAGACAGACTCTGGCTTACTATGTATAGCTACGGAGACCCCGAGCAGTTGCGCTCGCTCTGTATAGTCTTTATTCGCACTTCGACCGACTGCTGACTGCGTCCGTTCCATTAAACTGAGGTATGACTGTTTTTTCCTTAGTTATATATAATAATTAGGTAATAAACAAATTTTTAACCATTATAAAACTCTTGTACCGACATCATTATCGTGGCAACGATGTGATGAATCGCCGCTTTCCACAACTATGCGGTATGACGGACGGTTTTTTTTACTATGAACAAGTTTAGCGCCAATTTTTAACTATTACGAAACACTTGAAGTTCATGTAATAATAACACACATCGAACCACTGCTGACTACGTTTGTTCCATTATACTACGTTTTTTTTTCTTAATTATATATAATAATTAACTAGTAAACAAATTGTCAGGCATGTACAGGCAATGTACCGACATCACGATTATGGCAACTTATGCGATGTGATGAATCGCCGCTTTCCAGAACTATGCGGTCTGACTGACGGTTTTTTTTTGTACTATAAACAAGTTTAGCGCCAATTTTCAACTATTACGAAATACTTGTAGTGCATTTAATAATTTGACGTACTTCAAAGCGCACCGCCGGCCGCCGGCGCCGGTGCTGACTCATGTATACCCTTAATACTACATACATCATCTGGATCTTGAAATATGAGCTATTATAAAACTCTTGCACTTTTTTGTCACGTCCTCCTAGGCTATATACCTTTTAATAGCTGACATTCCGGCTCGTGCTGGAGTATTCATTCTCAAGAGTAATAGCTATCATTTCGTGTTCGTTAAATAAAATATATTTTTTAATTTAATTTTTAAATCATAATGAGGAATAATATTTCGCGTTGTCATTTACTCAAGTAATCATTAAGACCGCGTATGAAATCACACCGTATAATTAATGCCACGTATTAGTAATAATTATACTAATTGCAGGCCTGTAAATTAAATATTTCGACAAAACTGTTTCTTTCTTACCTTCCAGATGTTACCATCATTTAAAAGATTTATGAGATTGTAATTATTTTTAAAAGTTGTTTAGAAAATTAAATAAAATACGAAATCAACGTTTTAATCTACAGATCGTAAATTTCAATCCGTGATGTATTTGCGTAAACTTTATGCGTTAATTAAAATGGTTTACTCATTCTACATGTTTTATATTTAACTCTTAGTGTTACTAAAATTAAAAAAACCGGTTTGGAGTACAACAAAACTTTACTAATATGAATGTTTAATAAAAGCTTTTGGTTTTTTTATTTTAACATATTTATATATTATTGTTTGTATAAAATATATTAACGCAATATTTTTTTAAATACATAATAAACTGGCTAAGCTTTATTGATATAACTGGACTGAACAAGTATCGTAACCATAAATAACTAAACAACTGCTCAATTAAAGTGCAATTTTAAAAAGCATGTTCTAATTCAAATTCTCATAACTCTCAAACAAAATAAATTATTGGACAGATACGATATATGTTCGAGTTTCCCTGAGTAACAATTCCACTAATAGAACAACAACGATATCGAAAATCTATACATGTTTACAATGGTCATATTTTTTTTCTTTACTGCGTCCTAAAATATCACATCCACAGTATGTGAGTAAACAGCTAGTCTGGTCAATATTCTAATAATATAAAATAAAAAACAATTTATTTTTTAACATTAACTAACTGGGTTATAATTGTAATAGATATTATGCAAAACAGTTATCAGTTATGACAATCACATTTAAACGGTAACCATTTCCCTAACGCTTTGTTGTAATATTAGTATTAAAAATATAATGGTTAGATACTTCTTGTTTTATTAGATATGTAAAGTGCAACAATAATTATTCATTTATAGTGTATTTTCAATATATCTTTTACATATGTATATTACAAATTACTGTACATTTTTTCATGCATACTACCGTGCTATTGCGATTTACCTTTACCTATTTAGTATTTGACTTGAAGCTAAATCAATTTTGTCGTAATAAACAGGTTAATGTCTAACATAAACACTTTATTAATAATGGTTATTATGATTAATTTATTTATGCAGTTGAATAAGCCCATGTAAATTAGTTCCTTTTTTAGAAGTATTCGTTAATTTATGTTCGTTCGCAACCCTGCACATTTTTTAAGAATATCAGTCAACTTAAAAAATGTAGTCCTTATACCATATATTATACCGGTTATGATGAATTTAATAATTTTTCTGATGTTTTAAGATCGCTAATATCTCAATTTTACTGCCTTTTTTCTGGAGCTATTTTCACAGATATACAATGTGGTCCAAATTGGAATACATGTATGGGAGTCTTCCAAGACTCCCAGTCTTGGTAACTATACGGAATAGAACAATGGTTAAAAGGAGAAAGTTATAGATCTATTTAATGTCGCTTCGAGAACAATTCTATTTTTTTCGTTTTTTGAGAAATTTTGAAAAAACCAAAAAGTTGATTTTTCGAAAAAGTTTTTTTTTCCAAAATATTTTTAAAATCTGTAAAAACATTATGAGGACAATCTTTTCCGCGCAATGCATTCGTGAATTCAGTATTTAATTTTGACGTTTCGGTTACGTACACAGTGCACTGCCTTCTAATTAGTTTTCACGAAATCCACCACCCTAAATTGAAATTTATCGGATTGTGAGTCAAATATATGAATACGAATACCGGAATCCTAGCATTAGGTATTGTAGTTACCTTGAGTGAACAGAGCGATTTTTTTTTTAAAGTGGAGTTTGAACTAAATCGCTAATCGGGCAACTCTGAGAATAAAGAAATGGACATTTGAAACTACATTAATAATTTTTGAAACAATTTTTAATTTGTGACCAACTTAAAATATCTCTAACGGATGAATAAACTAGTATTTTTAAAAATTAAACAAAAGCACTTTTCTAGAAACGGCCAGATTCAGTAGACAGACAGATCTATATTGTAATCGATAATAATAATTTTAAATTACAATGGTACTAGTTTTATAAGACACTTTTTAACGTTTCGCGGGTATGGGGAACGAGACAACGTCTTATGAAACGAATACTTTTTATAATTTTATCGTCTTGCCTGGCTCTTTTATTTTCAAAAAGGTAACATTTATTTTCTGAAAACGAGACATTTTATGAACTCCATTTGACTTTCCTAATAGTCTTTATAATCGCGAAAATGATTAAACAAATTTTGCTTCTTTTAACAATGTATATTATTTTTCCCAATAAATGTTCAAAATTGTTGTTTTATATTTTATATATTTACTTTGTGTAGTAAAATGCCAATTTCAAATGTAGTAATGAATTGAAGTAACTTGCTTTCCTAATAAATGTTGGATGATATCATGCTGTTTTCAGAATAGTATATTATTGTTCATTGATGGGTTTCGTTTGAGCTTGAATTAGTTTTATAGTATTATAATGATAATTTGTTTTAAGTAATCTGTATAGGCCAAAAGACGTAGAGGTCAGTGGCAAGGGTTATGTTTAAAAATACAGTAATTACTGATACGAATTTGAGTGTGGGAACGCCATTTTTAGCAAATTTTACAACATTCATTGATGTTAATATTTTAGCCTTATTGTAGCAAAACATAAGTCACATGCGCAAAAATAAGAACTATTCTTTTAAAAGCTGGGATAACTGCCTTTGTTCCCGTTTCAACAAATTAGGAACGTTCATAGCAAATGTTCACGACTAGCTTTTTGAAAATATAAGAATATTTAGTGTTTATTGAATAGGTAGACTATGGTTAAAAGTATGTGTTGGATCTTACATTTGTCTAACATCGGCATCACACTTGCGGCATTTGGTGAATAGCGAGCATCGATTAACCATTAATCGGCGGTTTCCTACTAGTGTGGACGAGTAACTTAGTGGTTATTAGGTAAAAAGTTTGCCAAGTGCATACACAAATGTTTGCCTACTTGTACCATGTCGGCTGGAAGCTGTTTTACGGTGTAGTAGCAACATTTATCGTAATTCTTTCGTACATAATGTTGACTCCAGTCTCGCACCGCCCCGTCCTTTTCATTTGACCACTGACAGCTGATTGTTATTTGCTGAAACTATATCACTCATTTTTCTTGTCTTATAATATGTAAACTTTTATGAATGTAGTCATTCACGCTAAAGTCTCAGAGTATAATTTTAAGAAACTCTAAAAACTCTAAACTAAATTCTAAACTATACTTTGATAACTAGTGTGAGTTGTTCAAATTAGTAGAGTAATGGTGACTTAGTTCTATACAGAAGGTACTATTAAACCTCATTTGCTTTAAATATGCATTAATTGGAAGTAAATATAACCATATCTATATGACAAATTGTCCATGGTGAAAAACTAATATTATTTTTCTACAACCACATAAGAAACTGATAAAACAAAAAACACAGTAAACTTGGCTGGAAAATGCCTTATATATTAGGGGAGACGGAATTGTTTTGATTTGAATGCAATCATGCATTTCTAAAATTATTACTTGTTTGGTCGATTGTACCTTTTTGATTTGGTTGACTGGAAAATATGTCGTCAGTTAGCTTACGTAGATCAAAATTTATACCCGATAATAAGATAATAATAAAAGTAATTTTTCAAGTGATTCTAATACTGTAATAATAATCTCTGTAATATTTCATTAACTATATTATAAGCATTAACAAATAATTATTCAAATGCATTTTTCTCAATCGTAGCGCAAGCAAATTGACAAAACTGATAAACCAGTATACCTAGCGGGGTTGCTTCAATAACTGTTTTTGGGCGATTTTTTTAGTTTTTTGGGATGTTTTCGGAGTTTTTTAAAGGAGTTCTTGGGTAATATGGTGCATAAATGCGAAATGTGCAATATTTAAACCCTAACGTCTCTTTTTTACAGGTAAGTCAAAATGTTATTGTTTTTCTGTTTTCATTGGAGTACGCAGTACGTTACATATTCTTAAATTCCGAGGCAAAACCGATGTATGTAGATTGAAATAACACAGGTATAGGTATATCTCTATATATATTTCACGTTACGCTGTTTTGCTCGCAGAATAAAGTAGATGAAGGATAATATAAATTCTTTGTCACACTTACTTGCAGTACATGTTTATTTACCTTAATCATTACAACAAAACATTCACGTCCTAAAGGATGAAATATTAGGAGGCTTTGGATCTCCCTTGATATGATATGGGCTTATATTCAATGGCGGTTCATGGTAAAATTTTCAGGGGGGTCAATACATATACACCACAAAGAGTTATCTGAAAAAATCAGACACACGGAACAATAAAATGTCTTTGTTACTTTGCAACCGCATATCCAGGGAAATAAATCGTACCTATTTTCACGAAAATAACGATTTACTTCTTTGTTTTTCTTTTTACTTGTTTGCTGAATTTTAAATTTCGGCAAAGGCCGACTACTAATCTAAAATTCGAGCCGTTTCTCAAAGTTCAGCTCGCCAAAATAATTGAAAACGGCTTTTAAAGACTTGTGAAACACTGTGGCTACCTTCCTCTAAAACATTAATTTAAATCACAAAATCAACAAAACAAAGTCTCGAAAAAAAAATCTATATGCAATCGTAACCACAACCTATCACACGATCCATATTAAACGCATCAACTGACAAAAATATTGAAGTTTCCTCGGCGCGGCTGTTGACCCAAACTTTGCCAACGTAAGCCGTATGTTACCTATGCGCTCCTATGCGAATTTGATCGAGAAACCTCGCGAAAAACTCGCCTCCGTTTATAACCACGAGATCAACATGGGCCGCCGGCCGTGATCAATGCCAGGAAATGAAACCTCCGGAGATCGCGGTGCGAGGCATCGATAATGTGTCGCCGAATCAAGTGAACGGTCAACGAGTTTATACGCTTAGAATAATAGAGGAGATTTTCACAAAAAAAAATATGAATTATGTATTATTTTATTTATTTTTTCTCTTTGGAAATATTTATTGGGGGTCATTGACCATGTGACCTAATGGAGGAGCTGCCACTGCTTATATCACACGCGTGTTGAAATAATATATTACATTACGAGAATGCTAAGGTACTTATTACAAATAAGAACGATTACTGCACGAACGAGCGCAGTGAGCGAGTATTGTAATTGAGTGAGTTTGTAATAAACTTCCATTGCCATTCAAGTTGTGTACTGTACAGGGTGTCCCATTTTGGGTACTTTTGCGGGGTATCTCCGTTATTTTTATAGATAGAAAGTTGTGGTTTCCGCGACAATGTGCTACTTTTTCGTAAAACTAAAGATTCCTTTAACAACATTTTCATGGCCCTTTTAATTTTTAAGATACAGGGCTAAATTAAAAATGTCGCATTTTCAGGCACTCCTCGTATCTCAACTCTCAGATAACTGAAAACTGTGAAAACTGTTTCTTATATAACTTTTCCCGTAGAACTCAATTCCGGAATTCGGAATTAGTATACATGGTCAGGTCAAAAAGTTATCGGACCTTACCTTATTCTTTGAAATGGAACACCCTGTATATTGATAGACTATAAAATTTGTGTTTTTTTAACCTTTTCAAAAATATGCAATAATAAGCACTTTTCCTGAGAAACACGCAAATAAATGGCAATTTTCTGAAATTAAATGCATAATTTAATAGTAGGGTATGGCCATTGTTTGTGACAACAAACAAAAATCTCATCGGTTTTTGGATCGACTTTTGGTTTATAAAGCAGTTTAAGAACGTTCTTTTGTATGTTTATTTAATTGATATTTATTGATTTCTTCCAATAATGGCAGTGTATGAAAATTATGAAAAATATGATATGTTGGTATGTTTTATACAGAGTAGTGAAAATTTTGAAGAAACCTCGGAATTATATTTCCAAAGGTAAGTAAGCTATTGTGGCTATGCAAATCTGTATTATCATTATAAGTTTTTGTTTGTTAGATATCCAGAAAAAAACGCAACCGTTTTTTGAGATATTTGCTCGTTTAAAAGCAAAGTTGAGCACAGATCATTTGTTCACCCGCGTCCTAAAATATACAACAAAGAGAACAAGGAAAGAATAGAGATAGATGTTTTGGAATATATAGAAGCAACACCTTCGTCCTCATGTAGAAAAATTGAGAAGGAAATTGGTGTGCCAAAAACGGACGGTCAGAAGATCTTGAAGAAATATAAGTATCATCCATACAAATGTAATATAGTGCAACATTTGCATCCTGGCGATGCCGAGCGCCGGGCACCGTTTTGCTAGAGCTATTTGCAACAAATCGATGTTAACTGTTTATTTGGCACACTTTTTGTCTGGTTAGCTTTTTTTTAAGTGCGTGAATTTTTAATCGTCACAATACCAGGAACTGACCTAGTGAAAATCAGCATTTAATGTTTGAAAGGGCACAACAAGATGCTTTGGAGTTTATAGGATTTCTGAAGGAGGCCTTACAGCACGTAGATACCTAGAAATCATTTAGGAAGTTATTCCAGAACTGCTAGAAAATATTCCATTACCTCATTATAATGCTGTTTACCTTCAGCAAGATGATGCCCCAAGTCACATGTCGACATCCAACCACCATGACGCTTTAAAGCGGTGATACTCCCGTCTGCATAAACAAGTAGAGTTGCGGATGCCAGTCTAAAGCTATACCCTGTATACATTTCCGGATCTGGTAAATTTAAATATTTTGCAATTTCTTTGCACCACATTTATTTATTTCAATTTTTTGTGAGGTACATTTATCTTTTTGGTAATTAAGAAAAAATGAATTTCCCGCTTAAGTGGTTGAAGGTCAATATATGTTTTTGCAAATATCATTAAAATTGCCGGTTACCCTAAATTATCTTACTATTTTTGTTTTAGTGTTAGAAATAGTTACCAATAAAGCCGATCCAAGATTTTAAATATTGTTAACATCCATTAAATGTAGTTCGCTACCATTATGTCAATAATTAGTGCAACCTAGAAATAAAGAACAAAGTCTATTTTTAATACAAATTTTAATTTGAAAAATAATTTGGAGAAAATCTAGCCGAAATTGCAACCCGCGGTTTTGTAAGTGCACTTTTTCACTATCTCTGGAGCGGCGCTGTAGAGCTTGCGCCATTACATTATGTCAAATTATTGCTTTTTAATGTATTTATGTAATATAAAATGCTACTACCATACAAATACAGAATATCTTTATATTTTTTTAATTATTTACTTATTAAATTAATTAATTAATAAAATTAATTTAATTATTTACTTATTAAATTAACTTACCTTTGTTGCCAGGTAAAAATTATCCGGTACTTTTTATATAAATATATTAATTTCCATTGGGGTGAACGTTTTGGACATTTTCCGAAAATGAATTAATATTCTTTTGACTTCGCCACTCCGTTTATACAGAAATGTTCTTGTAATTTCTGTTAATAATTCGTCGGAAGTGGTTTTGGCTGCTTCAATAATATTTGGCGGTGTAATATCAACCTCACTTGATGTCCATTATCCACGGCATAGGTAATCAGTAACATTATGTAATTAAAATCGCTTTTGTAAGAAAGAAATTATTTGATAGTCGTAGAAAAAAATTATTATTACCGATTTGCACCTCAAATCTCAAATAATGTCATATCAGAAGAATGAAAGTAAAAATTAGAAAATTATAAAACCTATTAATTAGGGCATTATAGAACCGCGTTAAATAAATTTATTCTATGTAGCGGATCACTTGTCACTACAAATTTTCAAAAGTGTTAAGGTATATTTATTTTCTTTCAAGTTTTAAGAACATTAGTACTATTATTAACTGTTTGTTTTCCGCTATTTCCTGAAATTACAAAAGCAGGTATTATGCGTTTAGTTGGAAACGTTCCCAAATTATTAATACTAACAATTACCTATATTTTAAGCAGGGATATTTCATCTCACAAACCTTGTTTTGTGTATAATAAACGACCGTGCAATTTAAAATATTTATTTTACTAGGATATTACTTATGACTTAAGTAATTTTTACGTCAATACTTACCCAAGGATATATTATTATGTGTGGTTTGCTATGATTGTCATGTTATTCTGTGTCATCAGGTTTAAACCTACTTATATTTCTTTGTTATAATGTGGAATTATTATCAATAAATAAATATGTGTTACAGAACTACTAAAGATATATTTTCGCTAAAACATATAAGTTAGATAGATAAATCAATAAAGAACATTCTTGAAATCACAATATATGGACCCGATGTACAGGGTTTTTCATTGTATTTTGACCCTTATTTTACCTCAGTTTGCGTTGAAAATATATAAGACGTAGATACAAAAGTTTTTTGCCCAAATCTGAATTTTTATATGGAATTATTTTAGGATATACAAGTTGTCCCAAAAAAAAGGCATATAGTCGAATAAAAGTTAGCTATATTTTACACCTCTTTATCTGGGAATTAGTTATCAGAGTAGTATAAAAATATTGGTAGTACGTGATTTTTTGCAGTAGGGCCACCTGAAAATTAAAAGAAATAATATAGTGACCATCAGAAAGTTTACAATACTATTGAAAAAAAATTGTTTCTAACAAAAAACATGCCCTATTAAAATGTTGTTTATTATAAATGAACAGTGACAAAACTAAAAATGTTTATAATTAGAATTTGGCTGTAGATAAGCTCAAAGAAATAAAAAAATATATATTTAAGAATTTTCCATTGACGTATAATTTTTAGACATATTAATGTTAAATTTGACTGTTTTTGAAATGTTCTAATATAAAATTTGTTTGCCGCTCTATATATCTGAAAAATCAGATTTTTTAATTTCTTTATACAAGCTTTTGATCTAGGTTTTTACGTAGAGATTATATTTTTTAATTAGTCAATTAAGGACCCATTGTATTTTTTCTTGCAGTAAGAATTGTTACTAATAGTTAGATTAAAGCACGGTTTCTATAAAAAAATGTTAGGTTGTATTTTTAATAAAGAATTTACCTAATTGACACTTTAAAGAATTGGATTCTCCTATATATAAATTGGTTAGTGTGATTATTGAACTAAAAAAAATGTTAAAAACTATAACCGGTAGCCCTTTATTTTTGAAATATAATTATACTTATTTCGAAATTTTAAAAGGCTAAATAAATTCCTCATTAGTCCATGTATTTACATCATTAACCCTTATCCGGATTGTTCAGTTTTCTCTAAAATTTGCAAATTTTATGTAGCCGTTGCGTTTTTGATCTTTTTTCAGGAACGCAAACCCATTTTTTGTAAATTTTTATTAAGTAAGTATTTAGCTATAATTATGTAATAACTTCTATTAAATTACTTTAGTCATTTACAATATCTAGTAAACCCATAGTTTTACAGCTGGCAATTTAAACGTTGTTTATAAAACCCTCGATAAAACCAAGCCTTAACTTAAGTATTAAAGTTAAAGTGAAATAAAAGTTTCTGAGATTGTATGACTAAGCTTTGGACATTATTTGGTCATAACGCTTAGACGATTTGACTTACTTTTATTCTAATTACCGCTCGGGATTATATTAAAAATTCTACCAACTGCAGGAAATACTGACCATTTAGGATTTCTTAAATTCGGCGTTTTTAGCTAATGGTAATAATAATAACAATAAAATATATTTAATGTATATTTACATATAAAAATATTAAAATTATAGTATAGTTATAGAAACTATATATGGTTTCCAAAAAACACAAAATTTTTGAACCAGTGTACTTGTGTTGTCGGTGTTTTTTTCTTGGGAATGTGGTTCAACAAGACAAAATTACGAGTGAATTCCGTAATTCTATATTGTCTGCAGGACGTTTCGGCCGCGCGTGCAACTTTTTTCAACTGCATTAAACTAAAATTATTACAGAAGTCATTGTAAAAATCATAGTGGAATAATAAAAAAGTGACGAATTACATAGAAAAATACTTAAACATAACCAAGATTCACGCGACATATATAGAGTAAAAAACCACTAAGAAAAAACATGATTACATTTGACATGCAAAAACAAATATGCAGTTTGAAAATTTGAAACATCAACACACATACATGGACAAAGTGTTGGTCGATACTGAAATATTAGAATTATTTCATACTACAATTTTTGTATATATAAATGATTTTGCTTTTTTTTGGTGGTATTTATTTGAAGGCATTTTTTTTTGGATTTGTTGACAAATTATATCATACCATTTCGAATGTTATGATATATTTTGCTTAAATGAGCTATTTCAGATTTATTATTTACAGCGTTGGGATTTTTTTAATATATCATTTCAAAAAATTTACGTTTTCTGTTGTGATGTTCCGTTTTTAAAATTTTTGTGTTGTCGAAATCGAAGTTCTGGTCAGTTTTCAGTTCATGTTTTTTTAGAGCGGTGACATATATTTTCGTATGAAATAATTCTAATCTTTTAGTATAGACCTACACTTTGCCCATGTATGTGTGTTAATGTTGTCAAATGTAATCATGTTTTTTTGTACTGTTTTTTTACTCTATATGTTGGTTATGTTTGAGTATTTGTCTATGGTAAGTCATCACTTTTTTATTATTTGATTATGATTTTTACAGTGACTTCTGTAATAATTTTAGTTTAATGCTTTTGAAAAAGGTTGCATACGCAGCCGAAACGTCCTGCAGACAATATAGAATTATGTAATCCACTCGTAATTTTGTCTTATTGAAACACATACCCAAGAAAAAAAACCTACAGTATACAAGTATACTGGTTCACAAATTTTGTGTTTTTTGGAAACTATATATAGTTCCCAAATCCCGATTAAATCCTATAATTTTAATATTTTTATATGTAAATAAATATACATTAAATATATTTTATTGTTATTATTAGTGGGTTTGCGTTCCTGAAAAAATATCAAAACGCAACGGCTACATAAAAGACGTTTGATGTATAATCTGATGACGAAGATGAACTCATGGAATGTTATTAACATTACTGCAAATTCTAGAGAGAAAACTGAAAAATCCGGATAAGGGTGAATGATAAATACATGGACTAATGAATAATTTATTTAGCCTTTTAAAATTTCGAAAGCTTAGGCAAAGCCAAAAACAATCATTAAAAGTAAGTAATTACATTTCAAAAATAGGGCGCTACCGGTTATAGTTGTATTTAAAATTCAATAATCATATCAACCAATTTATATATGGGAGAATCCAATTATTTAAAGTGTCAATTACTTCAAAAATCCTTTATTAAAAATACAACCTACATTTTTTTATAGGAACCGTGCTTTAAGTCAATTATTCTAATTATTAGTAACAATTCTTGCTGCAAGAAGTATGAACAACGTAGCAGCCGAGTTGCAGTAATCTAAAAATGAATTCGAAGAAATACATTGGGTCTAATTGACTACTGCAAAAATATAATCTCCAGGTAAAAAACCTATATTAAAAGCTTGTGTAAAAAACTTAAAAAATCACGTTTATTCGTACTGGTTTTTTACTCTATGTATGTTGCGTTGGTTGTTTGAGTATTTGTCTATGGTAAGTCGTCACTTTTTTATTATTTCACTATGGTTTTTACAATGACTTCTGTAATAATTTTAGTTTAATGCAGTTGAAAAAGGTTGCATGCGAGGCCGAAACGTCCTGCAGACAATATAGAATTATGTAATACACTAATAATTTTGTCTTCTTGAACCACATTCCCAAGAAAGAAAAAATTATATATATATATATATATATATATATATATATATATATATATGTGTATATAAATATGCAGAATTCGAACAGAATTTAAACTAATAAATCATATTATACTGTTATTCGCATCCTTTTCATGTAAAATATTGATAACTCATAATTGTTGCGCGTAGTCCTAGTTGCATGCTATTATACCAAACCGTGAGTCTTTTTATGAGAGGCGGTTATGACATCTTGTCATTACAATAGGGATTACTTGATATTAGATATTTGTTTAAAAAATATACCATAGTTATTGAAATGGCACTCACCATCTCTGTTATATAATGAATTAAACATTAACTTGAACGGATATATATGGCTCTTCCATGCATACTTATGACTAAACATCGGAATTTTCGATAACGATAAATAAGTTAACCAAGTAAACCTTTTGGTAACTAGATAGTATCCCTTATAGTATTGAATATTGGGTCTGTATTTTATCACCTAACATTTACATGCCTGCTTATGACATTACAACCAACAAGCCCAAATTATTCACCAGCGGTTGGACGTCAAATATGGACTGTTCCATTTAGTTCACCCTGCTACTAGACACTTTTACGTGCATTTAAATGTACTTGATGATTTATCCCTTCTGGTCGAAAAAGCCCTAGTCGCTGTCGCTGAATACAAATTTGCTTGAGTTTCTGTAAGCAGGCCGTGATTTCTGTAATATCTGTAATATATGCAGTAGCAAAACTTCTAAGAGCAGTGCAATGTCAGGATTTATAGTTTCTTCCCATTTACTTCTATTATTTTATTATATATAATTTTGTGCCAAACTATTATATGAAGAAGTTTTTTAATTCCTAAACTATTGTTTTCCTTCGAATTGAATTGATTTGTCTTGTTTCCTAAATGTTTCGATCTTACTTAATCTTGACTATATAATTTTCGTATCAACCATACCTTGTTTGGACTTCATGTATCTGTTGTGCATATGATTGTTATCGTGCATATTTAAAAAGAACAATGATATATATCTGTTTAAGTTAATGTTTAATTCATTATATATTATAATTAAGCCTTAATGGGCAAGTTAACGGATTTTATGACTTTTTAATTTCCCATAAGCAACTTGCACATGCTATAATTTGTGTTGTTTTATTAGTAAACAGGTTGTAAACTTAACTCAGATACTAATAAAAACTATGATAACTCATTTAGCTTGTATCAAAATGTCATTCCCATTTAGGGTTTTTCACGGTGAGCGGCCTATTCTCTGCAATTAATCAGCGTAACAAAAATTGGTGGGATCTGTTGATTTTATTTGACGTTTTTTTAGTTTTCAGAAAAATGTTTTTTTCTAATTTTAACATTGCCGCTTTTCAAAACTGCCTGACGTTTTGAAACGTCTTTTCTTTTTATCGTAACTGGTGATCAAAAGTTCGTACATAATTAAGTAAACATAAAATAACATAACAAGAGTAAACGTATACTACCATGCTCAGGTAATTAGCAATTTTTAATTATAAATATTGATAACACAATTATTCAGAGTAATTGCTCCTGGCGATATAATTCTTTTATCGGCTGATAGACGGTGGAAATTCACTGGTTTCCTCCAACAATATTCGTAGCTAAGGCTTTTTTATTTTACGTCAAGTTTTCGACGTAAGCCTCTGCGAGTTTGATATTTTCAACCTCCTGTGTTTTATTCGTAGGAGTTCCGCACCAGAGTCTGCCATTAAAGTAGTAGATGGTCTGCGGAATGCAGTAACCAGTAAACATATCTGGCTTTGGTAATTTCAAAAAATCCGCGGTTGTTTGGGTAGATATCCAACGCATTTATTCCTTTAGAGAACTTAATAAATAATCAATCCAATGAATTCCAATCCAATTTCGTTATGACAAATTCTCGAGACTCATTCATAAACCACATTTTCTAGGCGCAAAAATGTTCACTCGGACTTTCGGCATGCCCTAGTTATAGCAATAATCATTGCAACTTGAAACAAAAATATAAAGCTACCAATTTGCAAATATAATACGGGCAAAATAAAGAAAAACATCATATTAACTACACATCTTCATCATTAAAATGATTCATCACCGGCTTCTGTTAAGAATCTTGAAATATTAATATGTTTGTAAGCCATTATTTAACTATTACATTACATCAAATTTTAACAAAAAGTGTTGATTTAATGATTTTCTGATATCAATGACACTAAAGTAGTTTTTTCTTGTTCATATAGTTTATTTCGTATTTTCAACATTTCCACTTTCCAATAAAAAATATCAAAGGTCCAAGTGACTTTTGCAATTACCAGAATATACCTGAAAATTATTAATTTCGTTGAAAAGTATCTTCTTCATATTCAAAAAGCATGGCGACCTGTGTTACTCTTGAGCACCTTAATCAAAGGGTGCTTAAAACAAAAAGTTTTTGTTTGCCATTTAGCAATTAGTACGAACTGTCAATAGTCAAGCAGTGTTACTTAACTCTTAATAATTATCAATAAAATGGCACAAAATCGAAGAGTAATTCTTACGATTGGAGAAAAAGTGGAACTTATTCGCTTATTTGGTGATGATGAAAGACCTACGCGTGATGTGGCTCGAATATTCAATCAACAGCATCATGATCGAGCACCAATTTCTCACGATACCGTTGCAAAAATTAACAGGATGTTCGCAAGGGTTTGAGCGCTTTTCAAGACTAGACCAAGAAGGTGCAATTTGAATCAAAGACACTATCCAGACGACGAACGTATCTTGGCAGAATTTAGAAACAACCGAAAAGGTACCATAAGGACAGTTACGAGGATACTGAATTTAACCAAAAATAAAGGATGGAGGTGTTTGAAACGCAATAGAATTAGGCCATTTGAACCAAAATTTCTACATGCTCTATTAGATGGTGACTTTGAACGGCGGATTGAGTTTTGTTTATGATTTCAAGGTAACTATCTTATGGACAGACTTTTGTTGAAGAATATAATGTTTACTGACGAGGCAACGTTTACGACAAACGGTGTGGTATCTAGCCCAAATTGTAGGTTTGGGCAATCAAAAATCCTAACTGGGTAATTAATTGTAAAAACCAATACAGTGAAAAAGTGAACGTGTGGTGTGGCATATTCAACGAACGAATTGTTGGACCTTTTTTCCTGTATAACCTGAACGGAGAAAGTTTTCTACATTTTTTACAAAATGATTTTCTCATGGAATTGCCTTTAGGGTAGAGAAAAAACTTATATTTTCAATTAGGTGGTGCCCCCGCACATAATCTCTGACCGTTCGAAATTTTTTAAATGCAATTTTCCCAATGAAGTGGATAGGTAGAAATAGTCCTTTGGAACCATGGCCTCCCAGATCGCCGGATATTACCCCTTGTGATTTTTTTCTGTTGGGGCACTTGAAAAATAAAGTGTATCCTACTCGGCCGCGTAATAGATAACAACTTTGCGTTAGAATTAGGCAAGCGTGCCAGGAAATTACCCCCCAAACTTTACGAAAAGTGAATGGACGTTTAAGAAGAATTACTGAAAAGTGTATTGTGTTAGAAGGTAGTTATGTTGAAAATACCAGAATTTAAAATAATGTAATTTGTAATTTTGATATCGCAGTTAGAAATAAACAACTTATATAAAAAATTGACTTAAATAATTTTTTTTCTGCTAAAATAAGGTCTTGAGATTTTGAAAATACGAATTAAGGGGTTTCTTAGGATTGCTAATTTTAAATCTGATAGAGAAAATCATCTAAAATAAGCCCTAATATCATTTTTCCGAAAAATCAACCCCTTTTTACCTCTCAACACCGCAGGCCAATGGTAAATAAAAATATTCAATATGCTAAATACTTCATTTTTCTAATGTACACCACCCAAATTTGAATCAAATCGCATTAGTAATAACTGAGATGTTAGGGTGTATTCATGAAAAGCGGGACACAATATATATATATATATATATATATATATATATATATATATATATATATATATATATATATATATATATAATAAAATTAACTTAATGTAATAACATGACTCTCTATCTTCACTATCTTAATGATAAACTTTAAGTACATGATGCTTATACAGATGTATCAAGACATTTGACTAAATGCATTATATCTTACACAAAATGGAATCATAGAAACAACTACTCCGCTGGTTAATACCACGACTAGCATTGAATTACACTGTTGATTCCTGACTTTCGTTGGGATAAATAATGTTAATGAATTTTTGATTCACATTACGTGACAACCAGTATACCATGATCCCCCTCTGGAACATGTCCTGCAATGCCGCAGGCGCAATGATCCATTTCAGTCAAACGGCGATCGCGATTTCGGTCTTTTTAGAGTTCATCAAGCCGCCATAGACTATCGAGCCCCGTGTAGGGCAAAGGCACAAAATGGAATCACAGAAACAACTACTTCGCTGGCTCATTGCCCCTGCGGCATTGCAGGACATGTCCCAGAGGGGGATCATGGTATACTGGTTGTCACGTAATGTGAATCAAAAATTCATTAACATTATTTATCCCAACGAAAGTCAGAAATCAACAGTGTAGTTCTCTGCCGATCGTGGTATTATCCAGCGGAGTAGTTGTTTTTGTGATTCAGTTTTTGAAAACAATCTTGGATGTTTCAGGGCGTTTTGATTTAATATTATACCACGCATCTATTGTTTCAATAAATCTCAAAATTTTAAATAAGTTATAATTTGTTTTTAATACTTAAAAATATAATGAACCAAATGATTGAAATCATATAGTTCCTTTTCGGGCGTGAGGAAAAATATTCTGATTATCTCATTCCCATTTGGTGCGTTAAGATGTTTTTGTAATTTTCAGGTACACAGTACCTACTTTGCACGATTCAAAATTAGGCGCCATGTAGAACGGTTAAATATATTCGAAATCGGACGTGTGTGATAAAACATATCAAAATACGAATT
Source organism: Kuschelorhynchus macadamiae (assembly GCA_030620095.1). Lineage (NCBI taxonomy): Eukaryota > Metazoa > Arthropoda > Insecta > Coleoptera > Curculionidae > Kuschelorhynchus > Kuschelorhynchus macadamiae. Next base: position 241,431 of record JAUTXW010001544.1, read on the forward strand.
GGAAGCGCAGGTATTAATTTTTTTTTGATGACCTCTTAATGAAACTGGTGGTCATGTTATTTAAAAATGAGAAACACGTTTAACATGATATTTTTCGGCATTTTGTAAACTAAAGTTATACCATAAAATTAGCAATATGTCGCAAACGGCTAAACTAAAAATATTACTTTTTCCATTGCTGCGCTCTTACTAAAAGTCAAATTGATTTTTACAAAGCGATTTCAAATTCTCCAGACAAAATACAACAAATGGCTATCTTGATTTATTTTTAATAGTTGTTTAACATAAAAAAAACAGGAATTCATTTTGTGCTGTATCACTCTATGCTTTCATCCGACGTGTATACTTATAAAAAATCTAAAAGGAATCAATCAAGCAGAAGCAGGGGGCTACGCTTTTGTTAAGGCTACTCAATTTTTTCTTGTTAAAGTAATTATTTTTACCTACTTAAGCAAATATTTAAATGAATTTTGTGAAATATTCGTACCCTTAAAATAACAACACATTCATTTTGATGCTTAGCTCCGGAAAAAAGAGGGAAGTTTGTGCGGCGTTTCCAGACAATTAGGTAAAGTAATTACAAGGAAGTGCTTTTGTTTTGTCAATATAAATTATAAGTAAACCATATAATGCACTAGTCAGGTCAAACTCAAGTTCTCGTGTCTGACTGTTTTCATAGTACTTTAAGTTATTAAGTTAAGTTAGGTTAGGTTAGATATCATTGCTAAAGCAATATAACTTTTGTTAAAACTACCACCACAAAAGCGACACAAACTGACCAATTAAACTACAAAGTAAACCTTTGTGCTTCCATAATAACTATTAACATAAAATGTCTAATGTAGGTTGTCGCGAAACGGGAATTATGAAATATGTTGTTTCTCTATATAGATTTAATACTTGAATTGAATTCTCGGTATATTGAATGAATATTCTTTAATTGATTTCTCTTTCACAACACTTGGTACATTTCTATTGCATAATAACCACCACACTTGCGCTGGGTATTTGCGTTTAGTAAATGTACAGGGTGGTCCAATAATAAAGGAAGTCGGATTAACTCGGGAACCGTTAATGATAGAACTTAAGGAAAAAATATTTATAGGTAAATCGGCTAAGAGAAATCGCCGTAAATTATGTCCACGTTCGGAAGGTGGCCGCTAGGGGGAGTAACAGCGACACAAAAGTGTAAATGCCAATTTTCTGTTAAATTTCGTTAATTTAGGTATGTTGAAAAATTAAGCATTGTATTCTTCAACCACTTACGCACTTTTTGCTTGATACCATTTTTGTTTATTTTGAAAAGTGGTGGGGGACATTTTTAATTTCAAATGTTGAGATATCTGTTTTGGATGAACCGATTTTATTCAACTTGGTGTCGAAAAAAAGTGTGCACAGTAAACTGTGACGTAATGACTTTGTTAATGGTCACTAGATGGCGTTGTTTCGGAATTCTCCAAATAATGCTGATTTTCTCATAAAATTGAAATGGTACACTATAACTTGTATATCACAACTTATTTGGTAGTTATGAAGGGTATTGAATAGTGAAATAAATAATCCAGGACCGCATTTAAATTAAGAAAGTTGATGATGGTTTCTCGAATTGGAAACGTCGAATTGGAAAATTAACCTTGCCGTTTTGTAGAGGAGAAAAAGTGACAATGACAATGTGGAAATTATTTTCTTTCATTTCAATTAATCCTAAAATTTTAGGAAAACCAAAAAACTGGAAAAAAAGAAAAAACTTAACAAAGGAATAAAAAAAATACTATCATAACCAAATAAGCTTCGCAATAAAATTGCTAAAGCTAGGACGAGGCAGGGCAGGACTGGGTTTGGGCAACAAGATTAAACCGAATTCTACCTTGCTTCAGTAAAACAACTACAAAATGAACTAACAACTAACAACAAATATGTTTAAAATTACTGAAAACTACTTAAGTTGGAAAGATTTAGTATATGTGACTCGATCTACGACAAGGAATGATATGGCGGACCGTATTAGGAATGCCATCCGAAGTATCTCTATAGCAGAAGTGGAGGCTGCAGTCCAATTGAAATAGGAAAAATTTTGTCGTTAGTTGTTAATGCATATCGTTTTTTTTTAATCTTTTTGCCCAAACCAAGTCCTGCCCTGCCTCGCCTTAGTTTTAGCTATTTTATTGCGATCTGATGTGACTATGAGCCTGAATTTTTGTATTTTTTGTTTTGTTCTTTTGTTAAGTTTTGTTCTTTACAGTTATGCAAGATTACTACAAGTTTCGTTTTGGAGCCTTGTGTTTTCCAGTTTTTTGGTTTTCCTAAAATTTTAGGATTAATTGAAATGAGAGATGAAAATAATTTCCACTTTGCCATTGTCATTTATCTCCTCTACAAAACGGCAAGGTTAATTTTCTAATCCGACGTTTCGGATTCGAGAGATCATCATCAACTCTTAATTTAAATGCGGACAAGGATTTTTTATTTCACTATTCAATGCCCTTCATAACTGCCAAATAAATTGTGATATAAAATTCATAGCCGTACTATTTAATTTTTTTTGAGAAAATCAGCATTATTTGGCAAATTCCAAAACAACACCATCTAGTGACCACTAACAAAGTCATTATGGTACAGTTTATGACTCCACGAGTAGGGCACCAATCTTCCCCTACCACTTTATTTTTCAAAATAGACAAAAATGGTTTTAAGCAAAAAAAAAAGTGCCTAATTGGTTGAAGAATATAATGCTTATCTTTTCAACAGACCGCAATTAGGGAAATTTAATAGATAATTGGCATTTATACTTTTGTGATGCCGTTAGAGGCCAACTTCCGAACTTTAAAATAATTTACAGCGAATATATAGCAATACAAGTACTTCTTGCGTATTACATTTTTTTGTTATAATCTACATCTATTTATATATATATATATATATATATATATATATATATATATATATATATATATATATATATATATATATATATATATATATATATATATATAATCCATTAATTGCGTCCCTAATGTCTACATTATTAATAGAACATACATATACGAGTCGTTGTCGATACCTAATCGAATAGTTATTTTGTCATTTTGCTAATTATTACTACGATAGATACATATTTTATTACGTATACAAATTTTTATAGACTATTTTATTAGTTTTTAAAACTAGCAGCTAACAATGTTATCTTTAAGGAATGCAAAACTACAATATATATCATGTAGGATATAATTAAATCACTTCTAATGAATAATTTATACTAGTCTGCTTAGAATTTTTTCTTCCGTTGGCACCTTCACTAGGTTATCAAACTTGGCGGCTTGGCGCCAATTATGTTTTTCTTTTCTTTGTAATCGCTAGTCCTTAAGTATGTTTAAAATCGCCATGTTACCTAATTAGCTGTAGATACTCCAAGGTTAATGAGCGTACCTAATCTTATACCCTTTACAAACTTGACAATGACCATGATTTACCCATCTTAATTGCACTAATTAGTAGTAAATTTAAATTTTTAAGAGACAAATTTCTTTTATTGCTATTAACTCAAGACTTGAACGATTTTAATTAATTATATTGATTGGAGAGAACGCTTCAGCTTCATATTAGCATGAAAGCACATAGTTTATCGTTAAAGAGAACTAATCTATGTTTATACATCGGAAAATTGCTTTTAATCGTTTAATAGGTTTGATTATTGGGAGGAATTCTTATTTTGAACATCGTATTATTGCGGAATTGAATTTATGTCCAAAATTTAGCCTAAAAAGTTTTATATTATGTCGAGATTCTTCTGTCAGCTTAAAGTTGGTCAGCTAAATTAAATAATTTTTCACTAGCTACGGGTGGGAGGTGTTGATAAAAATGTTTTCGCAGCCTGTTTTAAGCACTAGAACTAGATTCTCAGTAATGAAATATATCTGCATTTATCAAAGATAGATTGTTTTAAATAAGATGTCAATTATTCTTCTGAATATAAATATAATAATAAACGGCCACACGAACGATTAAAAGTGTTGAATTTATTGTATATCTTTAGTTCTGAACAAAATGACCCATCGGCCAAATACCGACAAATATGTATGTTAGAAATTGACCTCCGTCAAAATGTGATTTGCAAAATTAAATGCGCCTCTCTCCCCATAGAAATTATTCATAAACATCACGATCTGTCCACGTTCGGGGCTATGTTGCTCTTGTTTAGTCTCCCAACTGATAATTGAGAACTGCACATGAAATTTTGGTTACTGGCTGCAGTAAATGAATTTAACTTTATTCTGTAATCCAGTCACATTTTAATAAATCACATCTAAACAAATTAGCCCATTTTCAATATTTATAACTGTGTAGGTTATCCCATTTTCGAATGTTTTACGAGATATCTCGCTTATGTTGGAAAGATAGAGAGATCGGTTTTCGTCTCACGGTTTTCGTCTCACCGTGCTATTTTTTGGTAAACTCAAAGATATCACAAATAGATTCTTTCTAGCACCCTTGGTTTCTGAGCTTCACTGAAAAAAAATAAAAGATTTGATTAAAACAAAAATGAAGTTTACTAAAACAAATAATTGTTTCCTAAAAATGTGTTAGATATTTACTACGAGTCTAATTTTTTGAGTTAATGCCATAACTTTAGCTTACTGAGAGCTTTCAAAAAAGATAATGGTGTTTATTAATGATGTGATATTTAGCGTCCCAATAAATTTAAGAATAAATGGGTAGCGGTTTAGGATAGAAAATAAAAATTTAATAAAACCTTTTTCTTGATGACGCCATTGGACGGACAGCAACTCAACAACTTCAACAAGACGGGGCTCCAGTCTATAATGCTAGATTAATCCAAAAGTGGACCTGTTTGATGGCTACTTTTAGTTTCAGATTTTTTTTTGTGGGGCTATCTGGGAGACAAAATATATTAGAGGCGGTATGAAACCGTTTATGAATTGAAAAGAACCACAGAAAATGCCTTTAGATATTTACAAAGATAATCTTTTGTCATAGAAAACGCACTATAAAATACATAACGGTGAGTAATTTGAGTGTATTTGTAATGTATCTTTTTCCATAAATTTGTTCATCCACTGTCAGTCATATCAGATAAGTTAAAAAAATTTGTATACATTAGTAAGTATACGTTATTTTTTATAAAAATAAATATAGACTGTATTATATTTTGGAAAATTCGTAGTAAGATAAATATCATAAGGGAAAAATATACAGGATGCACAGGATGCCTTATAAAAAATATGTCATTAGCTCAAAAAATTAGACTCGTAGAAAAATCTAGGTATGTCACTGGATTATACGTACAAAAGTCTGTAAAGGACCATTTGACTTTTTTAGTATATCTTATAATAACCGAGCTACGGTGGGTGTCTGAAAATGGCAAATCGTATCTCTCTATCTTTACTCATAATCGAGATGTGAAACATACGAAAATAGCCCTCCCTTTTACAATTAATTTTCCATCATTGATAGTTATCCAATACGCAATAGCGTATCTTATTTCGGTCGGTCGATATATAAACTCATGGGTGTCTGAAAATGGCAAATCGTATCTCTCTATCTTTACTCATAATCGAGATACACTGTGAAACATACGAAAATAGCCCTCCCTTTTACAATTAATTTTCCATCATTGATAGTTATCCAATACGCAATAGCGTATCTTATTTCGGTCGGTCGATATATAAACTCATATAGCGTGTTATAAAAACATCGCGTTCTTGGGAAAAATACAAAACATTTTAGAAAACTAATTAGGCTTGTCACAGATACACAGTTATGCGAATTCTTGACAGTTGGCCGTGAATTTATACGCAAATGACCTTTATAAAGAATGTTTGTATTTAATAGTAGATATTTGTTAATTCACCGTAATCACTTATTTTGTCCAAGCAAGATATCTTCTGTTTAGATGAGGAATTTTTAGTAGTTACTATACCTGATTAGGCAAAAACGACTTGATATTGATTATAAAGACATGAATATGAACGTCAACGACTAAATGGGCGATTTTTAGGATTTTGAACATTGAATTTATTATAAACTTAAATAATTTAAATTATTTTTCGTCACATATTTATAAAATAAATGTTATCTTTTCAATATACATACAAAGGCTAAGTTGATAAAATTACATTAAACACTCATTTCATAACATTATATTACCAATTTGAAAGACACTTCTCCTCCTTGCCTGTTTTTCTTTAACAATTTATATTACATGGATATATTTTTACAACAATCATGGGCAAGTTTTTAAAAACACCTATGAGTGGTAATCATTAGACACGTCTTTTCGCTAATGGCTTAATCAGTGCATCGGCATGCAATTATGTTAAATGCTGAGATGAACTCTTTCTTGTAGAAAGTAGATAAATGACTTTTATTTTTAAGCAATTATTTTTAATTTTTCCATTACAATGAGAATGACGCTCTCCTAAGTTACCTATATATATATATATATATATATATATATATATATATATATATATATATATATATATATATATATATATATATATATATATATATATATATATATATATATATATATATATATATATATATTCTTCTTGAACCTTACAATTTATGAATATCAAGTACTTTCTTGGGATTAGGGTCGTGGATTAAAACAGAAAAAACTTTACTTGACGTTTTGTCTGTCTATTTTTCAAAATGTTATTTATGTACATCTAAAAATTATAAGAATATGGGGCGCATTCACCATATCGTCCAGAAATGTTATAAAATACGCAATAAAACCATACAAAAAAAAATAGTGTTGAAAGGTCTTGGTAACCAGACAATAAAAAAAAATCATGTAAATTGGTGCAGTACAACTCTCTCACGAACATGCTGAAAAATCTGGCTTAGTATTTTAAATATATAGATAACTACTAAAAAATAGTACAGTACATACAGTACAGAAAGAAGTTATTTGTGTCTTGCTTAGCAGTGCGAAGATAAATGATACACTGGTCTAAAGTTAAAAATTCTATTGTGTTTTTTTTATATTGTGTTATTTTAATTTTTTTATTTATATTTACATTGTGGGCAATATTGGTGGATACGGGTTATTTTAAAAGTATTTGTGTGAGTCTGGCAGTTAGTTTATAATAATGTCGTTCCTTGGATAAAATCGTAGCGGAAAAATCAAATTAATGTTTCATATCTTGTTCGTGTTTATGTAGTGCAGTTCTAAGATCGCCAGATTTGAAAGCATAAAATATGAGATAAAAACATTTAATTTTTTTTATACGAGGTGTAGGTTTTAGGTAATTTGATGTTCAATGAGTCGAAAATGGGTAATATATGGACAACTTTTTTATTTGTGATTTTAGGCGAAAAAGTTTTCTTCATAAAAAGCTTTGCTTATCTGAAAAATAAGTTTGATTAAAAAAAATGTAATTTTTTATACCGGATACAAAATAAATACAATAGAAGTTTACAAAACAGAAAAAATTTTGTAATTTTATTATTTTGAGGTAGTCAGATTAAATAGCCTGCAAAGACAAGTCAAAAAGTTTTTAACATGTTTTTGATAGTTGACTTACTTTTTGAGAAAATTAATAGGAATTTGTAAAATATGAGTCATTTTTACATATTCACCGTTATTTTTTTGGAAATCTAAGTCTATTATCAAAAAACTTCTACAAGCTTTTTAACTTGTACTTGCAGGATCATTAATTCAACTGCCTCAAAATATGATTTTTTTTGTATTGCAAACTTCAATTTTGATATTTATTTGGTACCCTGTGTATTGTTAGAGTACCACTTAACTTACTGCCACTAACATCTTACATTTGAGACCCTGTATAGAAGATTCGTTGTTGATCTGGAGAAATATACCAATTTTTACAATATCGATATATTTATGAATTTCTTAAGACCTCTTTTAAAAACACGGATTAGTAATTAACCAATGGTGTTCAGATGGATATCAGAAATATGATCCTATTAGCTAATTACTTGGTAAACTTTTTTAGTTCGTACTTTTACTCTATACTAATAGTACCGTACTAATCTAAATTTCTTCAGGTCGGTCAATCTTAGTCAGTGTTTTTTTTACATGTATTTCGTTCTATTCTTTACCACATCATTATCAAGTTAAACAATATTCGAATGTTACAGGAGACTAAGTTTTTGCTTTTGACAAACTCTTTCCATCTGAGGTTATCCACGACAGTACATATCGCATTTATGGTAACATAAATATAGTAAAGTCTGTCTCATTTTATATCGTCTTGGCTTTTGGCGGACCCAACCGCAATAAACTGTTTACCAGCTTCTTATCTTTATTTTCTTGTCTTTACCTATTGTTAGTGGGTAAAGCCATCAATACATAATTTATTCATACTTGAGGGACCAGACAGGGGGGGGGGGCAAGTAAATGTCGATTACGTGTCGCCTGATGTTAGTTTAGCAGTGTTGACTGAGCCGTTTTACCGTGCGTTTCGGAAAAGCTTCTTACGAATATATCATTGATTTTTCCGTTATGTCTCCTCGAAATCACTTGTCATTAGATGCAAAACAAATTGTGAAAAATGTGTATGAATGTTTAATAAGTAGAGGATTCATTAAACAAGAAGCTTTAAAAGAAACCTGCCTACTTACAAAAACACCAGTATCCTCGATAAAGGATATTGTTAATAGTGAAGTATTGCATAAAAGAAAAAAAACGTAGTGATTTTCAATCTCACCGTCTGAACAATAGTGAACAAGATATAATAAGAAGGAAAATATATTCTCTTTATCAAAGCCAGATTGTCCCTACTTTGGATAAACTGAAAAAGAAGTCAGAAGATGAAACCAATATAAATATTAGCCGTGCCACTCTACATAGAGTTATTTGTAAAATGGGATTTAAATACCGCAAAATAGACAAAAACAAGTGGTAATGGAATCGTACAGACTGCGCACTTGGAGACTTAATTACCTTCAGGATATTAAAAAGTATAGATCCGAAAATAGATGTACAATTTACCTAGATGAAACTTGGTTTGATACACACTATACAGTATCCAAAGGATGGGTTGATTCCAGTAAAAACTGTCAGACTAAAGCGCCCTGAAATAAAGGAAAACGCATCACCATAATTCACGCTGGATCAGAAGACGGATTTGTTCCAAACTTCTTGCTGTTATCTGCGAAGAATATTAAGGATTCTAGCTTGGACTATCATGAAGATAGTGCAGAACTTTTTGAAAACTGGTTTCAAAATTATCTTTTAAAAAATATTACGAAAACCAGTGTTATTGTAATGGATAACGCAAGCTATCACAGCCGCCTGCTAGAAAAAGCACCAAACTCATCAAGTACAAAAACTGAAATTCAAGAATATTTGTTACAAACTGATATTTATTAAAAATACAGTTACAAGAAAGGGCAACTTTTGGAAGTTCTAAAATCATATGATATAAAAAAACAATATGTATGTGATAGTTTGGCTGAACAGATGGGGCATACTGTTTTACGGCTTCCTCCATATCATTGTATATTTAACCCCATAGAACATTTGTGGCACCAAATCAAATCAAATCAAATGTGAGAGCAGAAAATGTTACTCCTACTTTAAGTCCCAGTGTCATAAATTGTATTAAAAATGTTATTAATAATATATCTGTTGAGAGCTGGAAAAATTCCGTGCAGCACGTTATAAAAGTTGAAGATTCGTACATGTGCATACAAAATAACATAGAGCCCATTATAATTAATTTTAATGATGACTCTGAGAGTGAAACAGAATTAGATTTAGAATAAAAGCTGTACTTATATGTAAAGTAATTATTGATAATTTGTATATATTTAGTGTCATCGTATTTTCTATTAATAGTAATGTGACTTTAAGAATATACATATTTTACCTAAATATACATGATATAATATTTAATCTTTGTATTTTTAAGACACCTTAAAAGGCCGTCCCTGATGGTCTGTCCCACAATACCTACTGGTCAGGTAATTTATTGCCGTCGGTAGGTAACTTCGATAATTGCCGTCGAAAGTCAAGACGATATACTTTGAGACAGACTTTAACAGAAATATTTGTGACAATTTTAAATTTGCGTCAACAGGATAATGCTAAAACGCATTCATCAATCCTACCTTAACTTGTTTTTTTTTCATCTTTCTATTTGTATATATATTTTAAAAGAAACCTTTCAAGAGTAATCAAGATATTTTGGCTGGTGTTTAAAAGCTTTTAATTTTCAAGTCATTGATACGAATGCAGCCTGTTAGTCATCAGTATCGACCAGTGGAGTAATTACGAGTCTTAAGTTGCCAATATTTCGGCGAAAATAAGTTTTGTAGCTTCTGTATTCGTTGTAGGCTAAAAAAAGAAACATTTTTTACCTTTAACCACGTTATTTTAAATTAACGAATGTATATTTACTCACAAATATGTACTAAATCATATCGGATTTTTTTATTAATTCCAGGAGCAATAATAAAAAAATGGATTTTGTTCTTAAAACAACAACAACTTAAATGTGACAAAAATTTTGGAAAATAGAGACTAGGATGTAAGGATATTTTGCTATCTTTCAAATGATCTATGTTTATTAATTCAATAATTTGAAGATACGATGCCAAGATCGTAGTTTAGTATGACATCAAACCAACAAGTGCATAAAGGAGAGTTCTAATAGCGAGAACGCACGGTAAGAATCAAGATTTTGCAAGTTGCATTACAAGAATAGCACGTCTGAAGGAAACCTGAGATCTATCTCAGGTTTTCTTCAGATTTCAACTTAGAATAAATAAAAAAGTACATGGGGGTTTAAATATGGCTTTAAGTGTACATACGTCATATACTGAAAAGTCGAGCCAATAAATATAAAATTAAATAATATTTTCTTAGTAGATATTGTAAAATTGGGAGAAACTAAGGTGTTCTTATAGTCACGTCACGCTACAACATACTTCAAATTGTTTTCAAACTCCCTAGCAATTTTTTATTTTTAGACTATGCTAAATAAGGCGCAATATACAACAATACAAACCACATTACTCATCGAAAAAAAGAAGATATTGGGTGGCTCATAAAGAGGTATCATGCTGACAGATTTTGTAAAAAATAGAAAAATGGATATAAAAATTAGAAGTAAATTTATTATAATAAATTAATTAAAACAATCGCAGCAATAATACCGGATTAGATACAGATACAGCTAGAAAGATGTTAAATATAATAGTTTTAAGTAAGATCTTATACGAACCCCAGGATTTGCCAAAAAAAAACACAAAGTATGAACAACTGATAAAATTAACAAAAACCTTGTTATAAGAAGCAATGTGTCCGAAAGAGAGAGAATATTCTAAATTACACCTAGGAATACGCTCTCCTGTATGGAAGGATTTTTCTCAATTTTTTCGGTTGCCCTGTACATCATGAATCAACTCTCCATTGGAATAAACGGGTATTTAATACATCCTTTCCTTCGGGGTAGGTATTGTGTCTTGTACCAATTTAATTTCTGGGACCAAATTATTTTTGATAGAATATTGGAATTGACTTTTGACTTTGACTTGCATATCCCTTTTTTGATAATTGGATCGTTTTAAGTTTCGAAAAATGAATGCCCTTTTTAAACATTCTTTCATTTGACGATTAAGAACCTTTTAATTCTTTTGAAACACTGTAAATTGAGACACGTTTGTAAACTTTTTTATTTCCCTCGTAAAAGGGAAGTATTGTAGTCGTGAAAAAATGACGAAAAACATTCTTTTTCGATTCCGTCGGTCTGTCTGTCTGTTTGTCGGTCTATCTGTTGGTCTGTTTGTTCGCGGCATAGTTAAAAAACTATGTAACCGATTGACTTCAAATTTTGGTCAAACGTTGAGAGTCATATGGGGATAATCTGGTAACATTTTGGTAAAAGTCTAATATGTCATAACAAAATGGGGGCCTAGTGAAATATTTTAAAAAAAATTACTAAAAATTCATCCAATTTTTCACAATAATCAAGTATAATGTAGGTATCAACTGGTAGAATTTTGGTACGAATCCAAGATGGCGGAACAAAATGGTGGTTTAATGAAATATTTAAAAATTCAGCTTAAAAAAACTACTTAATGAACTGTTCTGAAATTGTGTGCCATAATTAATTGTAGTATAGAGATAAACTAGTACAGCTGTGATACTAATTCAAGATAGCGGAACAAAATGGCGGCCAAATAAAAGGTTTAAAATCTGAAAAATCATCCTCTCGGGTTTTACATATCTTCGCGTTTTAGCGTAGTTACTAGTTGCCCAAAAATAAGTTTTATCTATTCTGTCGGTTTGTCTGTCAGTTTGCGGCATAGCTGAAAAACTACTCATCAGATTGATTTCAAATTTTAGTCAAAAATTAAGGCTCATATGGAGATGACCTGGTAATATTTTGCTAAAAATCTATTATGCCGGAACAAGATGGTGGCCTAGTGAAACATAAAAAAAAACTTATTATCCAATTTATCTTAAATTTTGCAAAAAAATCAAGTGTTTTGTAGGAATCAACGGGTAAATTTTTGGTACGAATACAAGATGGCGGCTTAATAAAGTATTTATAAATTCAGCCTGAAAAACTATACTTAATGAACTGATTTTAAATTGATAACTAGTTGTGGTATAGAGATGAACTAGTAGAAGTGTGATACTAATTCAAGATGGCGGAACTCTTTAATCTGAAAAAATCACCCTCGCAGGTTTTATATATCTTCGCGTTTTAGAGCCCCTAGATGCCAAAAAATATGTTTTATCAATTTCCTCAGTCAGTTCGCGGCATGGTTTAAAAAGTACTCATCAGATTGACTTCAATATGGGACTAATTTCGTGATATTTTGGTAAAAATCCAATATGCCGAAACAAGATGGCGGCCTAGTCAAACGTTAAAAAAATTATGACTAAAAAAATGAATTATTCAATTTACCTTAAATGTTGCACATACATCAAATGTTACATAAGAATAAACTGATAACATTTTGGTAAGAATATAAGATACCAAAACAAAATGGCGGCCTAATAAAGTATTTAAAACATCAGCCTGGGTAACTATTCAGTCTCGTACAAGTTTAATTTCTGAGACCAAGTTATTTTTCATAGAAAACTGGAATTGACGAGTGATATAATCAATAATCAAACCCTTTGACTTACATATCCCTGTTTTGAAAATTGGTCTGTTTTAAGTTTGGAAATATGAATGCCGGATTTAGAATTTATAACTAATGGTATACCAGTTATTTTTGGGGATGTGTCTTTTGTTCATGGGCCATGGGGTCCCGGCACATTATCCTCTTCCAGTAAGATAGAATGTATATAAAAAATGTTCGAATCGTTGGTTTGACCGTAGGAGTGAACGCCCTACTCCCCTAGTAGCCCGGAACTCAATCCATTGAATTTATTTTTCTGGACTCATATTAAATCGTTAGTGCATAATGACACTGTTAATAGTTCTGAGGAATTGTTGATCAGAATTCTAATAACGTCATAAGAAATTAACGAAATTTCCTCTTTCCTGTCAGACAGCATTTTAACAAAAACCAACTTTACACAACATATTTTAATTTGCATTGTAATTTTAAGTTATGTTGATGTTAATAAAGAAAATGTATTTTATTTCGAAAACGGTTGACTTTTAACTTTTGACAAATATACCTTTTTTACTTGGACTTGAAAGTAGCTTAATAGTTTTTAGATAATAACTCAGATTAAAAAAAATATCCTATATTGGCCCTACCTAAAGCGTATAATTAGCGGCAACTAGTTGTTAGCGTAAGAATGTAGACTTAACTTAATTGGTATAATAGAGCTTAATTTATTTCGAGTTAACCAAATTATGTCTTTACTTTCAACACCCTGTAGATTGGAACGGAGATACATTTGAATAAAACATATTTAGCTCAGTCACTTTATTTTGACCTTAGCTATCAGTTTTTACGTTTTGTAATATTATTAATAACTCATCCTGTTTTGAGACGATATTTTCCCGAAAACATTTGAGTATAGGTATAGGATATGTAACACAAAATATGTTTGAAATGCTCCAGTTATTTAAAAATATTATAATACAGGGCGCGTTGCATTTAAAACAACTGTGTAAAACTCAGATTCAGAGGACAGAGGTCACATTTAAATCGTTTATCAAAAGATTCGGAGACGAATAAATCAATTTTATGGGTGAAACAGATTTTCAAAATTATGAACAAATTCAGATTATTGAATTAATTATAGTTAATTGTTCCACTATGTATCTGTAAACACATTAAGAAACACATCGTAGGTGGAAAAGACTGATAATGATGATGGTTCTACTTCGATGTGTTGTAATATAAGTTATGTTGGTGTGGAAAGTGCAGTCGAACACCTAACTTTGGAAAGGTTTGATAGTAGAAGAAAGGGACATACTTTTAATGTACAAGACCATAGATGGGAGGTTTGTTTAGGATACAGTACGAACGGCGTTAGCAGACCATTAGTCGAAACAGAAGAAATGGTAAAACATAACTAATTTAAAATCGCAACAGATCTTTTAAGTAATAATAACCTGAGTACACTGTAATAGATCCTTACAACACCGATTATGTATAGAAACTTCTTAGAAAACCTTTCTCACTTTTTTTCGATGTTTAACAATTATTATCACTTATGTTTTGCTCCCCGCAAGTAATGAACTTAAAACGAATTAGCAAATTTCCCATAAGGATTTTATAATGAAAAACAAATATTCTAATCATCCTATTGTTGCGTTTAACGTTAGTTTCAACAAATATATTTAGGTTTTTCGACAAACTGCGTGTTCTCTACATAAAAACGGTAATTCACTTTCAACGTGTAGTAACACTTGATAAAAACCACGGTTTAAACTGCGGTTTAATTTGTAACAGTTCAACGACATTTAAATATGTTTTCACGTAGACTTTTACTGTCGTAGAAAATGGCTTCTGTGTCTTCTAATCTAATAAAGAATGACTAAGCCGAGAGTCCTGATTAGGTTAATTTAAAACTTTGGTTTTCATTTTGATAGACTATTGTTAATGTCGAGTGAATCTGTTTATTTAGAACATTACGTCATAATATAAAAGTTATTACAAGCTTTAATTTAACTTGCTTTCTTGGTATGTCTGTATTTCCGGTTCAAAATTTGTAATCGATTTTCAAGTACTTGCTGGCATCCGATTGAGCTAAATTTGGCATATTTATGTGACTTGGGGTGACAGTGCGATATGATACCATGGAGCTGGTCTGATGATGGATTCGAAAGGTAGCTGTAGGAACTACTCAACTACACAATATAACCCCGTCGTGTTTGTGTCTTGACAAGTAGTATAGACTTAGTCTTAATATTAAACAACTGAATACGAACAAGTGAAGATATTAAGGCAGATAGTTGAAACAAATTATAATGACAGAAAGTACAAAATAAAGTAAATTAAAAAATCTTAATGTGAAAATGACCAAATCTAAATGTGACTAGAAAATTTGCTTTTAAATTTTCAAAAAAACTTAAATTTTTAAAAGTGGGCTACAGTTACAGTTTTCAATTGCCCAACGAGCTGAGTTTGTTTTTACCTTAGTAAAAATTCGCTGAATTATTTTTAGATCTAAGCTAACTGTTTTTAGGGATGTACAGGGTGTTCCAGCGAGGAGAAAAAATATTTGAACCAGAAACAAAAGAGTTACGCTATGCATCAGGTGTTTTTTAAATGGAATGTATCGTTTTTTATACGATTTTTGGAAAGAGTGATTTTTTTTATGTCCGTTCTGATTAAAAGATTTGATTTTGCGATAGCTGTTTATATTACATTTTAATGTTTTACAAACTAAAATTTTAGCTTCACCTGTTTAAAATATACGATAGGTTGGTATAGGTGATCAAGGTAAAATGACGTTTGAATGCTTTGTCAATAAAAATTGACATTATTTTAATTATTGTCGAAGTCTTCACCTAAAAAATATATATTTGACTCTGATCGAAATAAAATACTCTTTGGACGAGAGACTACAGATTGTTATGCTATTTTACAAGTGCCAAGAAAATGCAAGAGAAGCAAGAAGAAGATTTATTGCAAATTTTCATAGAAATATATCCATCAATACAAGATAGAAAAAGAAATATACAAAGAAGAAGAAATCGAGACCAGGCCATTATAAATTATTTTCAAGTTAATCCAACCAAATCTATTTCGGATGCAGTTCGGGAAGTTCAGTACGGTGGCGGTGTAAGGCGCAGAAGAGACCCGAGGGACTGTTCACAGGACTCTGAAAATTCATAAATTTAGGCCTTTTCGTATCCTTCCACTTCAGCACCTAACACCGGCACAAAAAGAACTTCGCTTCCAATTTGTTTCTCAAATGGTAATTCGGCAAGAAAACGAAGACCCTGATTTATTCAAAAATATTGTGTGGACCGACGAAGCTACTTTCACAACATCGGGAGTATTCAACAGACATAATAGTCACCACTGGGCCGTTGAAAATCCGAAAAAGTTCCAGACTATTAAATTTCAAGGGAGGAATTCTATTCATGTTTGGTGTGGGATAAAAAACAATAAAATTTTTGGACCAATATTTTTTAACGCGACTTTAAATGGGCACAGATATTATGAGTTTTTAGAAAACGAAATTGAAAATTTTTTGGAAGACTTACCATTGGCAGAATATCAGAATTTAATTTGGCAACATGATGGGGCGCTTCCTCATGCCGTGCATGATGTGGTTCAATTTTTAAATCGGCGCCATAACGAATGGATAGGGCGAAATGGAACATATGCTTGGCCGCCCAATAGCCCCGACCTCTCAGTTTTGGATACATTTCTTTGGGGCCATTTGAAGAACGTCGTATACAGACAATGAAACGAAAATATTCAAGAGATCATGGGAAAAATTGTCGATGAAATAAACCGCCTTAACCAGGAAAATCATATTGTAACAGCAAGTTTAGAAAGGCTACAAAGGGGTTATCGATGTTGTTTCGAGAAAAACGGCGGTCACATTGAAAACTTATGTTATTAGTAGTTTTATTTTATTATTTAATAATTATTAAAATGTAAGTTTTATTTTCCTCAAATAGGTTTTTTATCCTTAGAATTGTATTGATGGATATATTTCTATGAAAATTTGCAATAAATTTTCTTCTTGCTTCTCTTGCATTTTCTTGGCACTTGTAAAATAGCATAACAATCTGTAGTCTCTCGTCCAAAGAGTATTTCATTTCGATCAGAGTCAAATATATATTTTTTAGGTGAAGACTTCGACAATAATTAAAATAATGTCAATTTTTATTGACAAAGCATTCAAACGTCATTTTACTTTGATCACCTATACCAACCTATCGTATATTTTAAACAGGTGAAGCTAAAATTTTAGTTTGTAAAACATTAAAATGTAATATAAACAGCTATCGCAAAATCAAATCTTTTAATCAGAACGGACAAAAAAAATCACTCTTTCCAAAAATCGTATAAAAAACGATACATTCCATTTAAAAAACACCTGATGCATAGCGTAACTCTTTTGTTTCTGGTTCAAATATTTTTTCGATGACATTTTTGGATTCTACAAGAAAAAATACATCGATTGGCTATTTTGAATTTTTCCAAAATACAAGGAAGGTCGAAAATAGGTCCCTGTTCAGTCCTCGCTGGAACACCCTGTACTACTCTTTTCTCATTACACTAAGCCTACTTATTGCATATCACTGTTAGATGTCAAGCAGTTTTAAGTAAAATAAACAAAACCTAAACGAAATATTGGCTTTAATATTTGCGTATAAATGCTCAAAATCTAGGGATATTGAATATTTCAAGTCCCTAATGATTTATTTTTTGCTTCAAAGTATGTTGGGCAGTGTAGCATGATATTTATAATATTTATCAGTGTAAACATAAAAAAGGACCCATCTGAAAATAGTTATACGAAAAAAAAAAGAATTGTTCTAAAGGTATGCAAAAATATGGGAATATATTCCGAAAATGTTATATAGTTGCTGATCTATGATTATGGCACTGCAAAAGTGTTTTAGTGTTAAATTAAACATGCCTAGACGCCAAATGAGTCTGACGAAAGTGCTAAGAGCTGTGGAAATGCTCGATGCCGGATTGCTTCAAGTTGTCGGAAATGCTACCACTCAGGCTATCTCGCCTCTCTGGAATGGTTATCGTGATACTGGAAGCGTACGAGAAAGGCATTTGGGTGGGACAAGGGTGATAACTCCTATTATGGAGGTTCACAATTTCGCTTGGCGGTAGAACTGTGCTCGTTTTGTTAGAAAAATTCTAGAACACATTGTTATTCCATGCAGAAATATTGTTGGTCCAGAGTTTATCTTAATTCATGATAAGGCTACTCCACACTCAGCGAGAGTCACAAGACTTTTCCTGCAAGAACAAAATATCACCCTTTTAGATTGGCCCGCTCAATCTTCCGATCTTAATCCCGTTGAGCATCCTTAGACATGCTTCAGCAAAGAGTTCTCCGGGACAACAATCATTTTCAACAACGAAATCAGTTATTTTAGGCTCTTCAACAGTGCTGGATTGCAATTCCCCAAGAATATATGGACAACTTAATCCTGAGTATGATTGCACGAAGCATATTCCTTATTAAATTTTTTTTTGTCAAAAATTTATCAAATAATTTTGTATAATAAAATTTGGTTTATCACTATATTTAATTTTTTTCAATTTACAAAAAAAAATACATTTTTTATGTAAATTGTAATTGTAATCATTTATTTACGTTGTTACACTGCCAAACAGAAGTTAAAAGTAAAAAATAACGATAATTTAATAATAAAATTCTTTCAGATCCCTAGAATTTGAGTGTGTAGTATTGACAGTATTGACATAATGTGGTTTTTCCTAGGCAAAAATCTTCGTTGCTTCAAAAATTTGAGTCGAAACATTTTAGGAGCAAGAAAAATAAGCGTGAATTTATTCATCTTGGCCTTCTAGGACTATATGAACATTTATTTCGAAATCATGTTTAAACTCTGACTAATTTGTTTAAATGTATTTCGATGCCCGCTTTCTCTAGTTGCTCTATATGATCTAGTAGTTATAAATACGGTGACCATATTTTTTTCAGGAAAGAAGGTAGAAGATAAAGAATGGACAGACAAGGACGTCGACAATTATTGTTTATCGGAGAAAGGTGAGACACTAGGCGAATCGAAAAAAAAACTCTGTTGCTGCAGTAAATAGTTTGTATGTTGATTCTTTGCTGCGATTATCATGTCGTCCAAACAAATTGCGTTACTAGACCATTTTCCAGTATTTCTGAGTCGATAGGGTTTACTTACCTCCATTGTCCCCTTATTGAGATACAGAAGCTTCACAACTAACCCCATAGTCTATATCTGTAAATCAGCTTTCTAATATGTTTATCAATGTAATGTAATATTGTTACTATAGATATTTTTGTTGAACCTTGTTTTGTCGCAAACATCGAAAATCTGAGCGTACTATACCAACCAGATCCAAATTTTCATAAAGATTTTCTTAGAATTGTGGGAAAATTATTACCAAAGGAAAAAAGTATTCTTTTTGATGTTTTTTTATAGGATCCTTTTGTTGTTTTGCGTTTACTTCAGATTATGTTAATTTTTACTTCTTTACGTCAAAAAGACGTACCTCTTTAAATTTCGGAGGACAGCAGGGCACAATTTAAAAATAAGTTCTGTACTACTAAAATATGTAATTGTGTTCACCTTAGTTATAAGACTTTTTATTTAATTTGTCTTTAATTAATTAAACTAAAAATTTCGTAATTTTTTCCAATACTGTTCACATTTTTCAATATGATTAAAGTAAAGCCCCAATATGTTTTTTTTTAAGTAATTTACCAGACCTGAATAAAATATATTCATACGTAGCCTGTTCGAAAATAGTTTTAAGACTCGTTTTAAGAACGCATTTCCCAGAGAACGTTAAACTCATAAAGTACGCATACCCGGAAAATATTATTTATGAAGAGAAACGGTCTGACATCATTAAAATTTAATGGCTGCGACTCCTGAAACTGCCGCTATAATATTTTTGCCACAATTAAGCGTACTACTGGTCCGGTAGTAACATTTTGGTCTCTAATGTTCATGTGATTATAAAACCTGTTGATGTATCTCCACGGGAAATTTAGAGTTTTCCTAAAATTATATTTATTATATTTCGTGTGTATGTCTAATTCCTTAAATAATATTACTTTAAAAATGTGACTGTTTACGTGAAACGGTTCACAATTTTGATTTAATACTAAATTAAATACATTTTAACAGCATTATAAAAATGTTAAAACTGAATATTAACGCAACTACATATTTCGACTATCAATTTCTAAAAAAACATTACATGCATAATTGTGTCCCAGCAGATTTCAATACAAATGAAGTTAATTGTACAAAATGATTGTAAATGAATTGTAATTAAAACCGCTGGACAGGAAGAGGTGAGTCCCAATTTTGTCCCCCTCGATCCCCGGATTTTAATCCTTTGGATTATTGTATTTAGGGATCTCTGAAAGAAATAGATTACACTACCTTAGTGCAGGATATCGAAGACTTGAAAAATTGCATAATTGCTTCATATGATGATTTAAAAAAAAATCCTTGCATATTTCGGCGTATTAGGGAGTCAGTGATGCGTAGGATAAATGCATTATTACATCGCAAGGCAGGCATTTTCAACATCTGCTATAAAAAAATCGTCGCTTCTACGAACGCCGTTATGTTTTTATTAAAGTTCCAATGTTGATGTTTACGTGAAACGGTTCACAATTTTGATTTAATACTAAATTAAATACATTTTAACAGCATTATAAAAATATTAAAACTAAATGTTAACGCAACTGCATATTTCGACTATCAGTTTCTAAAAAATCTCCTATTGCTGTTCACTAAACCATACCAAATAATCCCTATAAGCATGCTAAAGCATCAAAGTTTATAACCTAATACAAACCTAAATACCTGAAAGGACACAAACAATTAGGAATAACGTATTTGTGAGGATAATTATAGTTTTGGTTTGCAAATATTTTAATTATTATAACATAATTTTATTATACAAACTGAAAACTAAGTTTGATATGGCATATCAGGATTATGCCTTGCTTGGTCCAAAACGGAACAATTCAAAGTTTTACTAATATAATATAAAGCGTAAAATACCTTGATTTTTACATATTGGCAACACTAGCTATGAAATTATGCCGAGCTACTCGGAAATCTCTCGATGAAATACAATGCAATATTCGGATCTCTTTAGAGGGTGTTTTATTTAACATGGGATGGATCGTCTATACGGAGTTTAGTTTAATGCTTGAAATCGCCAATGTAAGGCCGAGCAAATGGAAATTCCTTGGAAGTCTGTCGTCTTTATACACTAGCAGATCTCATCAGAACATGTTTACTAGATTTCATAAAAAGCTATATGAATCTGCAAAATTCGAAAAAGAAGTTTTGACACCGGCCAAAACCGAGAAGTTCGAATGCCCTGATTCGAATTTACAGTCCTAAATAATATTAAAGCGCAGCGTGAGACAAGTATTTAAATACTAATGTATCAGCTGTATGGTGGGTGGATATTAAAAGAACAATATTTATATCCTTATCAAATATAGTGGGTTCTTGCCAACAGGTTTCGAACCAAGAATGGAGTTTGCCAAAGGTTTCACCGAATGAGTACCCATAATCCTTTCTTTTGTTCAAAAATTTTATTTTCGGACAACAATAGTTTCTCAAGACAGTCCGCATTCAATAACAGAATATCATTATCAGTATCGGTTTCCCTCGAGCGGTAAACTGCTGGTGGTATTTTAGTGTACAAGGGGGGGATTAGGGGAATTTTAGGGGTAATACTAGGGTAGTCCTGAGGGGAGGGTTACTGCAAGGTAATTTGAGGTAATCCAGATTATTGATTGTACGAACTAGATCAGCAATTGTAGAACTAGATGTACACAGTACACTTTCTAGTCACTTCTATTAAAGAATTCCTCGGATTTAAATGATTTTTTGTTTATAATAACGATTATTGCAAATAGAATAAATTAAAAGAAAAAAAATCCATGCATTTTAAAACAGAGAAATAACGTTTAATTCAAGCATTTTTGAGTGTCTTTTTGCAATGTTGCCAAATAGAGTAGCACCCTAGCGGTTGAGCCCTCGATTTTCCTTCAACGTTTAGATAAGAATTGTTCATGTACATTTAATTGGGCCTCTTTTTCTACCTTTGAGATTAACTGGTCATTTATATTTTAATTTTCTACAAGAATTAACTCATCTACCCCTTCAAATTAGATGAGACATATATTACATGCATAATTGTGTCCCAGCAGATTTCAATACAAATGTAGTTAATTGTACAAAATGATTGTAAATGAATTGTAATTAAAACCGCTGGACAGGAAGAGGTGAGTCCCAATTTTGTCCCCCTCGATCCCCGGATTTTAATCCTTTGGATTATTGTATTTAGGGATCTCTGAAAGAAATAGATTACACTACCTTAGTGCAGGATATCGAAGACTTGAAAAATTGCATAATTGCTTCATATGATGATTTAAAAAAAATCCTTGCATGTTTCGGCGTATTAGGGAGTCAGTGATGCGTAGGATAAATGCATTATTACATCGCAAGGCAGGCATTTTCAACATCTGCTATAAAAAAATCGTCGCTTCTACGAACGACGTTATGTTTTTATTTAAGTTCCAATGTTCAAATATTTAGATTTTTTTTTTCTAAAAAACGATTTAATTCGTAGTTTCTGTATTAATATAAAAAAGATTCATTTTAAAAATATTTGTTCATTAGTACAAAATAAAATTATTTGTTTGACAGTAGTTAACTCTCGACTTGATCATATTTTGCACCAGCTTCTACCACGCTGTCCAGAAGTATACCTTATGTTGCTTATAGTAATGCTGTGTACGATAGTTCCTGCCAGTATTTCATGTATTGATTCATTAAATAGTTGTTTCTAGATGACGTTAAACAGAAACGCGGATAGAATTTATCACTGGCGAACCCTACAAAGACACTCCACGTCCTAAGTGAGGACTAGTTTTCAATTTCCGCTCACTTCACACTCCGCTATTTCTCCTCAGTTTTGCCAATTATCCTGATATCAAACATTTTTTTTTTTGTCAAACGACTTCTCAGGCCGTTTATTAACGTCTTCAAAACGCTGGACTAAGACATGATTGGTTCATTTTGGTTTAAGTTCTTTTAGGTTTTGCAGTATCGGAGCCTCGACTCATGTGTATTCCTTCACAGTCCACTACCCAGATCAGTCCAACCCAAGCAGTTCTCATTTTATTACTTATTAGTCTATCGATATTTGGACATCCACTACCAGCAGATAGATAAAACATTGCAAGTGGTTAACTCCGTGCCTACCAACGAATTCTCTCTTCATAGTGGTCAAGTATGGTACACTATTATGTTTTTACTGTTAAGAGTCTGTCTACGTGTTTAAAAATCAAGTTATTATGTAAAAATAATTAAATACCTTTTTTTAATTTAAACAGAAACCTATTTTTTTCGTAATATTTACTACTAGATGAATATTGAATAATTTATATTTCTTTATAGATATGGCAGAAACTCTGGGAAACGGTTGTATCAAATTAAAAGATATATAAGTCATTGCCCTTTATTTTAAGGATTTGTCCTATTTTGTGAACTCGATTTAAATGATGAAGGTACATGTATGTATATTTTACAATAATTAGAAGATTAAAAGAGGGAGTATTACATTATTCTGTGATTATTCTGCTCTATTCCCCCTAAGTGACATCATCACCTTATTTTGTGACAATAATTTTGTGAATGTGAATGACACATTCTTTGTTTAGTTTAGAATGGATGATGGCACGTTATTTCCTAGTTGGAACAAACATTTATTATGAAGGAAAATAATTTTAAAATTTTAATTGATAATAAAAGCCGCCCAAAAATCTTTGGGCTTTAATGTCAAGTCATAGTCTTCTAGAAGATATTAAAAACGGAGTCTATCAAATATAACAAGAATGAAATTATTTTTAGCAGTTCAATTGCCTTAACAGAAACCAATTTGACCAGATAACATTGGTTGAAGGAAATAAATATTTAAGGTTATAAAAATCTAAAAAAAAGTTTAAAAAGAGGCCATTTGAATAATAGCACGCTTTGTGTTGAACGTATGTACTAAATTTCGTCAATTTTTATTTTTCAGTTTTTATTTACTTGCTGCCTACAGTGAAGAGAAGCAGCATGCTACCATTAAAATTTAATAGCTGCAACTCCTCAGAAATTGCCGCTATATTTTTTTGAAACAGTTAAATGTACTGGTAGTTTACCTACGCCATTTTTAATCCGCTGTAAAAAGTGTGAGTAGTTACCTACTACATATTAATAAAAAAGCGTAACCTTGAAGTATTGTAATTTAAAAATTAACTTGAGAAGAAAAAGGTATTGTCACTGCCCGGAATTTAGATAATTTTCTGCAATCAAATCGAGTTGATGTTTTCATTTTTACTTTCCTCGTAAAAGGGAAATATTGTAATCGTGAAAAAAATTACTCTCCGAGGTTTTTTCAGATGATTACGTTTCAAGGTCCCTAGCTGCAGAAAAACTTGTTTTCTCGGTTCCGTCGGTCTGTCTGTCTATTCGGGGCATAGCTAAGAACAACTTACCCGATTGACCCAAATTTTGGCCAACAATTAAAGGTCACATGGGAACGACCTAGTAACACACAAAAATTCAATACTGTGAAACAAAATGGCGGCCTAGTGAAACGTTAAAAAAATTATTACTAAAAACTGTTTATGCAGCTTACCCCAAAAATTTTGCTCAAAAATCAAATATTAGGTAGGAATCAACTGGCAAAATTTTGGTACGAATACAAGATGGCGAAACAAAATGTCGGCTCAATAAAATGTTTAAAAATTTAGCCTGAAAAAACTACTTAATAGACTAATTTCGAATTTTGTGGAAGAATTAATTGTGGTATGGAAATGAAATGATGAAAGTGTGGTACGAATTCAAGATGGCGGAACAAAATAACGGCTAATTAAAATTTTTGCATCTACAAAAATATGTTTTTCTCACTTCTATCGGTCTGTCTGTCTGTCAGTTCGCGGCGTAGCTAAAAAACTACTTACCCGATTGATTTTAAATTTTTTGTGTTACAAATTAAATGTCATATGGGGTTGACCTGGTAATATTTTGGTAAAAATCCGATTTGGCGGAACAAAATTGCGGCCTAGTGATGTGGTAAAAAATGGATCACTAAAAAAACGAATTATCCAATTTACCTCAAATTTTGGACAAAAATTAAATGTTGCATAGCAATGAACATTTTTTTGCAACCATTAAGTGTAACATGGAGATAAAATGGTAAATTGTGGTAGGAATTCAAGATGGCGAAACAAAATGGCGGACAGATAAAATGTTTAGAAATTACTTATTCCATTTATTTTAAATTATGCCCAAACATCAAGTGTGTTGATAAATCTTTACAGTCTACATACCAATGTTATAACTATGTATAACCATTAAATAACTATGTTGGCTGCATATTTATAATTGATTTATAAATAATTTTTTTTCTTTTCAGGTGAGCCTGGTTACCTATTTCCGTAAATAGCCTTTGTTAAGTTCGAAGTGAAGCATCTAGTAAGTAAATCATTCTAGTACTAGTAATAAAAAAGCAGAGCTGAAGCTTTCACGGCTTTGGTAAATTAAGAAAACATGGTTCTTGGGATTAGACCGTGTCAAATTGGAATTACTATCTGACGTTTTGCCTTCGATTGGCATCTTCAGGGATCTTTGCTCCACGAGTCTAGGTTGAAAAGGGGTAGTATGCCTTAATATGTTAACGTGGTGGTATGCAGTTCTAAAAGGTCACATTGTGAATGTAGCTAAGTATGTGGGCATGTTTTCAGCATCGAATTTACAGTCGTAGCGCCGCTATTTGCAATTCGCTTCAGATAGAACTTTCAAAGGTGAGTCTGTGTTTCAGTTTTACGTTTTATGATTTCCACCGGAGTGCAGTATATGTAAATTATATTATTAGTATAAGTAGAATTCATGAAAATAATACCTGCATGTGGCAGTTAAGTTTTGGCTTAAGACGTGTTATCAATTTAAACTGGTACTGCCAGCCTTAAAAAAACACCACTATATTAAATAATAATAAAGTTACTTCTGATATTTTATAAACTGGACATAGGCCTACAACCGACCGCGACGTTATCTAGTAGATATTGATATTAAATAAAAAACAATATTCTTATCAACCTCCTACAGAACTGTTCATTTTAACAAATGTCGGTATTAAATATTCTCTGCTACGCTGGATAACATTACAGGAGATGTCAGAGGAGTTAAAGAAAATTTAAAATAAATTGATACGAGTTAAGGATATGCTATGCCGATGGCAGAGGTGAGAGAATGCTAATATTTTCTGTAAATCAACACAGGTCCAAGAAAGTTTTGGGTTAATCGAAATATCAAGTATGCGGTGATTAACATATGAACATTAACACTGTGACATTAAAAAACTAAGCATAATAATCTACTCGCCAAAGATCGTGAGGGAAGGAAAAATCGCCTAGTTTTCGTTTTTTTTTTTGTAATAAACGCCACAATGTACATTAGTAAAATTCGCAGTTAATTAAGAAGCTAATATTAGACATGACATGAGAATTTTTAAAAATCAAAAAAATATATAGTTTTCTGTAATTTTCTATGTCAAATAAATTTCTAAATCATCTGAGCATAGATGAAGCATTAATCATCTCCATATATAATCCCAGAAACGTTAACACAAACAGAAAAACAATCAAACCTATTTTCTCATATGTCTTGTCTGTTTTAATTTCTTTTCCTACGTCAGTAAGGCTCATTTTAAACGTTGAAACCGCAGAAAAAATAAACAGAACGTTGCAAAATTCTCACAGTTCAATTTTATCTTGTAATTAGGCAACTTTGTTTAAGATCATCGCGTAATTTTTAAATTCCGTGAGAAGTGTTTAGTATAAATAATTCTCTATGTTTTGCAGTTTACAATATTGCCTACCGTTTTAAATTATATATTGGTTATTTTTTCAGTGAATCATAATATAAGTTGTGGAAATAACTATTTTAGATCGTATTTATGACTTTTGTAATGATATCGGTTGATTTACGGGATTTTTCCGAGTTGGATAAGCTAAAATGAAATATGGATTAATGGAAATATTTAAGATAGATATTTAATACTTGAAAAGCGATGTCAGTGTGTATTGCTTGTGTGCAGTTCGTGTGATTTAACTTTGTGGTGTCGTATTAAATTTTTTTAATTAAAAATGAAATAGATATATTTCTAAAAATGCTTGTCTAAATTTGGATTTTTGAAACCATTTCCTACTTTTTAGTCATACATTTATGTTTACCTCCTAGTGAGAGCAGTTTTGTTGAAAGAAAACGTTCTATTTTTTCTTTATGAGATCTTAACTATAGTCAAAACATAAAAACAGACACAAAGTCTCGGTCTACGTAAAAGATTGTTAATTGTAACATGATTTTTCTAAACACGTGGATTGCCGACGATCAATTTCCAATAAATGACATAGAACTGATTTACAAGTTCTACAATGAGTGCCCCGAGAGTAAGAAATCAAAATTACTAGAAAAATTGGAAATTACCAGAGCCATGAAAAACCCTGTTTTCACAAACGAAATTTTCAATTTTGAACCCCGTTTTCAATTAATCTGATTCGTTATAGTATTTGGATTAGTTATTTATTACATTATACATATGGTACTCCCTAGAGAGTTCAATACAATACGAACTAAAATCCTGTTTAGCAAATGGCTGCTACGAGAGCTAACATTTTTAATATGTAGGTCACTAACAAAACCTGATCTTGTATGTGATAATTGCTCAATTTATATTATCGTTTTATTATTACAAGGTAGATAGTGGCAAAGACTCAATATATTCCGAATAAACGATTCAATAAATTGAACATAAAAAACCCAGTATTCAGTACAGTTGAGACCCATCTGCGTAACTCAAAGCCAGAATTGCCAATCCCGATGCAGGTCAAAACACGTGCCTGGAAGCCTATTTTTCTCTTAAAAGCATACTTGTTGTTTTGTATTTCTAAACAAGTAGACCTAAATCACGCAATAGCCTGATTTGATAATAATCAACACCATGCCAAATAGTGTTGCTTGTGGGCTAATATTATCATGAAACGGCGACACAAGCGATTAATGTGGCGACTTTATGAAACTACCTGGTGACCTATCTATTCGAAGTATAATCGGTCGCTGATAGAGGCGTTGATAGCAGTATCATTAACAATCTTTGACTGAGACCGCAATTTTAGTGTAGTTGTAACAGACTATACACCACCTTTAAAGAGTACAAAATTAATCGGAGATTTTTTATATTAACTGCTTTGAAATGAACACATTTGCTTAAAGCTCTGGATGGGTATTATATACCACAAAGTCGCTAGGTGTGATCTAATCTCCCCTTGCTGAAAATTATATATTTTTTTTTACGAAAGCTTCTTCTATGATGAACTTTCGTTTTCTTTAAGAGTGAATCCTGGGCATAATATATTAACGTCTAAGTCCACATAGTATTTAGTGTATTATAGCTTTGTTGGAGTGGCTCCGCACTGCAGAGCCCCGTCATGTAACCTGGTTCTAACCGATCCACTTATGTAACATATACATAATAAATTAAATCCTAAATAAAAAAGTTAAATTTTTATTTAAAATAGATTTTAATATGAATATAATAAAAAGCCAAAATTAATACATAAAAACTAATTAACAAAAGAAAAGAGATATAAAAAAAGTGTGGCAGGGTGAAGCTGTGAACCGCAGGTCTACCCACTGGAAATTTATCGGTATAACTACTAGACCACAGAAGTGTACGATAAAATACAAACACCACTTAATGTAAGCGAACATCGTGCCAGAACATTATTATAGGGTGACAACGTTTTAATTCCGTTGTTATATTATGCCAACGCTAACGAAATGATAAAATAATAATAATAATAATAATAATCGACTTTTACTAATTGACCACTAAATCCATATACAAATAGGCGATATATATCTAATGGCTGCCCAAATCGCCCCGAACGTGCTTAGCGTTGGCGTTACGTCTGCTTCTGACGTCTAATTTGGAATTCTCAAATGTGTCATCTAATGAACGATTCAGCACACTCCACTTGAATCTTGCAATATTTCTTCTTTTTAATCTCTTTTAACTGAGATTCCGTCAATATATTGCGGGCTTTGTTTGACAAATAATTTTTTTAATAATATTGACTGATATTTTTTAGGTTGTTTCGGATAGGGCTGATAGTTAAAACTGTTGTTACCAATTTACCCACTAATGAATATGTCGAATTTATGCAAAATGAGGCTTCTAGTTGCAAAAAAAACTCAATAACTACTAAATAATCATGGTTTTTGTGTTTAGACCGTGTCAAATTGGAATTTTTAGAAATCAAAAGACTAAATGAGCTCCGGCGGCCACAGTTCTAGTATTTATATTCGACTTGTATTCGCTGGTGTAGCACGTAGCCCGTGTCCCTATAGACATTTTCAGAGTGCTTCATTATTTCACTAGACTCTCTAACCTTTCTTTTATAAAATCCGGAGACTAATTCAAGGACCTTAGTATTCTTTACATTAATCATGTGTTCTGTTAAGTGGGGTGACAGTGTATGGGGTTCGTTTTTTATTTATACATCTTTCATGTTCGTTAAAGCCTGCTATTTTCGTCCATTCGTCCATTCATCCGCATATATTCAATTCGTCAATGCATACGCATGAACGAATTGGCGAATCAACGAATTGACGAATATTTCATCTACACTATTCATCAATTTTTATTTATTTCATTCCCATAGATTTCATGTGTTTCAATGTTTGAAAATCCGCAAAAAACAAAATATTAGATTCGGACGAATGGATCGCCAGGTCAAAGCTTAATTGATTATTCGCCCAAAAGATGGTATCGCCGCGCAACGAATCAAACCAACGGTCTCAAATGCGTCCGGTTCGTGCAATAACGTCATTGCGTGTGTACATTTTTAATTTGCTTATATAGATGCATGCCGTTTCTAGTGTTTATACATTATATTACCATTTTTTTCAATTAAGATGTTTTTTTCTAATCTGACGAAATATTGACATATAACTCACTAAAAAAAATTTTGACATGGTAGTTATATATTTATTTAATAAAAATACAAAAAACATGCTAAAGAAAGAGTTAAGGTTGTATAGAATCCGACAGTATTTAATTTTATATTGTTATTTTGTTATACATGTTTATATCTAGTTCAACCAAAAAATGCTATATCTGTGTTTTTTGATAAGTCCGGGGACGTAACTAAGTCCCATTTGAGGGGAGGAGGTCTAATTTTAAAAAAATACAGGTATGAGAGGTAATAAAACAACACACATTTAACAAGTTTAACCTTCACGTGCACAAGCTGCCATTTGTTCTTATATTATAAAAAGGAATATATCCTTAATCTAGTTGAAAATCTCTTTTTTTATTAAAAATGTCGACTATTTTTCAAAATGCTTTAAGCAAATTCGCGCCAAATTTGTATTAATAACTTTGCGTTTACACAAGTCTATTCACGTAAACATTTTTTGTCTTTAGGGAAGGTAAAAAACCTTATATTCTTATCAAAATTCTTTGCCTGATTATCCCCGTCACACCCGAACACAGCACGCCTCATATTTATTGTTGTTTAATTAACTAAATACGAAAAAAAACACAGAAACCCGCAAACACTATTAAACATTAACTGAAAATGCACTGAAATCATATGGCCGAAGAACAATGACAGCCGGCGTTAATCATCATACCTTCGGTTTATTATATCATGGACACATATCATCTAGTTTCTCCTATATACACATTACCTCAGGGAATTTTATGAACCCTTCTAACTTTGCAAATGAATTATGTCTTTCGGCGATCTTAATTAAGCATTGCCCAGTCTTTTTATACGTGTTAAATATTGTGTGAATATTATATATACTTCTTCAAAATTCTTGAAATTTTATCTGTATATAAACTGAACTAATTGATGGTTTAGGTCTAGGATTATTGTAATATTTAATCGAACGTTTAATATCTCCAGTGAAATATACATTTAATTTTCAAGCTTCAGTCAATTTATCTGCTTGGCATATTGGAAGATCTAAGACTATTGAATTGATAATCGACTGTTTCTGAGGTGATGGATGATGGCGAGAGCTAAAATTGAAATACCTATTCGTAAGGGCTGGCTCCTAAACGGTAACTTGAACCTATAACTAAAATATCGCTGAGAACTAATTTAAAATATTTAAGCTTCTCTACAAAATTTTTGATATAACAATTAAATCGTCTTGTAAAAAACTTTAAAATATTGGCTAAATATTTACCTCTTTTGAACACAGAGAACTATTGCACTGACGATGGGGCATCCGTAAAATCGGGTATTCTTTCAATCGCTGACTTATCCTTAATTTCTTTTTCGTTCTTTTCTCGGGACATTATAAAAGGAAGATTTAAAGAGTCCAAAAAAACAATAAAGGACCCTAAAAATTTCAGTAAAGACGCGGGCTACATGTTACAACACGCGTGGAAACCTGGAATCACCGGAACTTATTCAGTGTTTTGAGATTTTGCAGTGAAAATCCCTGAAGATGACTCGTGTAACCGCAGGCGAAACGTCGGAATGTAGTTCCAATTTGACATCGTCTAAACCTAATATATAAAATATTTATAATAAAGAAGCGTTCTTTTTCATATCTGTTCAGTATTACACAGTATAGTTCATACGTTATGTTGCATTGACGTTTTCTTATAATCCAATAAAGCAACTCGAAGTCATATTTACTACCAACCATAGATCTCATGATAGTCTTATGGCCGCAAGACATTTCGATCTATAGCGCCAATTAGTCACGAAGCCCAGTGGCCACGCGGCCAGATTTAGCAAGATTAGACCGACACCGGAGGCTGTATGTCAAACCGACACCTCAGCAGTGGCTTTACCTAACAGATATACAGTTAACCTGTTTACTGTTTTAAGTTTCGCAAATGTTTTGTGGATAAACTGCCGTTCATAGTTATTTAGTCGCACGATTTTGTAGTCAAAATTCAATGTTCAGTAATCCTGATGCTATAATTTTACCAATTTCAGTGCGGCAACCAGCAAAATATAGCTTAAAACTTTAAAAACCAAATTCTTAAATTTCAAGTTGTCAGTAATATAGGGTTTAACACAACCACCTTCTAAAATTGAGAAATGTTATTGCTTCCCAAATATCCAATAGAAATTTTTTCATTTGTTTTGGAACATAATATTGGAGAGGTTTTATTTATCTTTTTTCTAACGCTAGATACGCTTTTTTAAAAAGGTGTGTAAGAAGTATTTTTTTAATATGTGTGTTCTGTATGTTTGTTAATCTTACAAGAAAATAATTAATATTTGATAAACAATGGCGCTGATTTGATTATACCCGGTATTTTACAGTAAACAAAGTCAATTTACGGGTATGAAATTTTGACATAAAAACTGTGCATTCCATAAAATTTCACGTTTTCTACGTAAATCTTGTATGTTCTTCGTGTCGAACTGTACTGAGAGCCGTTGCGTAACTAACGGGAGTGATTGGGAGAGCGCAAAACGCCCGGGTTAAGTTGCCCTCTGCGGGGGGTGACACAGATTATTCAAAACTATGAATAACTTTTTTTAGTCATTTGCGGGGGGGCCCAAAATTTGTAGTTGCGCCATTGACTGATAGTTTGACAAGCGCAGTATGTTTGTCTTATCCAATCAATTTCTCATACCAGTCGACAATGTCGTAGTAGTGGCAACGATACAGTGGGGTACACTATCTCATAGTGAAGTTTTGGAAGCAAATGGAAACAATAATATGGCCATTAAAGTCCGGCAACCCATAAAACTTATTTGCTAACGTTTTTATTTAGCCTTAGCGCAAATAGTTTAAGTTGTTTCTTAACACATGAGATGACGAGGGTATTTAAAAAGAAGTAAGCAGGATTGCCTCAATAATCATCAATAATTTAATTTTTCTTATGGGACAGCAGTGCCAAATTGTACTTGCAACAGGCTAGTAACATTCTTGTTGAGCATAAAGAAGTTATTGTAATTTCCTAATACAACATTTTTAGAAAAAAAATCATATTTTGTCGGGACCACACATGCTGTACTTGCCGACTAACGAATCATCGGCATTTGGCGAGCAATTTACCGAAGTGCACCCACGAACACACTTATAATCATTTGCTAACATGCTTATTTTTTGCTTTGATTTGCCCCAAAATACCGACAACAATCGGGAAAATAACGAATCGCTATAGTGGACGTGTGTCCACACTAGAAATCTGTTACTCGCTTTAAAAATGTTAGGTTTTATTTTAACATTGGTTAAGTTATAGCAGAAATAGGTATTATTAATATTGAATTTTTGATTTCAAAATCGCAATATTAATAATTATAAACAGCAGTGTAATAACTACCTACCCTAGATGCAGTGCAATAACTACCTAGATTTACTACGCAATTTTTAGGAGCTTTATCATACAGGGCTATCTTAATATGATTTTTATTTTTAAATTATGCAGGAAGCGAAAAAGTATTAAATGGAGATAGTGAGAAATTTAGGAATATGTCCGTGTTAGTTAATCAGCAAAGAACCATTATCCTCGGTGAAAAGCCCTATATTTAAAACTAGTTTCATAACTATCGACTATCGATAGGTAAAATCTACTATCGCCCATTCCTAGTTCGCTTCATTAAGGTTTATGAAAATCCACTTAAAGAACCAATGTTATAGAATACAGGGTGTGTTATGAAAAATATTTTATTAAATTAAGTAGTGGATTCCCTTTAATAAAAATTCGAAAGTCTTCACCGTCAAAACAAATTAATTACTGAGTTACTAAAGTTAAAATGCAATACCTACTGAAATACATACAATACAACATTAAACGCTATGCGACTTGCTATGGCAAATAAAACAATCTTTTTATGCAGTAGAAGGTCATGCCTCAGATGTCTCTCGAGGTGCAAATATAGCTGCAGTGTAGGTCAAATCAGTGGAAATCTGATGCTGTTCTGAAGTTATTGAACCTTAAAGAAACCGGCATATTCTAGATACCAAATAATAAATATATTTCCAGTAATACTGAAAATTTGTATGTCATTTAAGTCAATAAGGACCTTTTTTCCTTCGAGATTTTTTCAGAACTTTACGTTTCAAGGTCCTTAGATGCCAGATTTCGTTCATCTGTCTGTCTGTCTGTCTGTCTATTCACGGCATAGCTAGAAACTACTTATCTGATTGATTTAAAACTTTGGTCAAAAATTAAGGGTCACGGAGGGTTGAACTGGTAATATTTTGGAAAAAATGCAATATGTAGAAACAAAATCACTACTTAGGAATCAACTGGTAAAATTTTGGTACTAATCCAAGGTGACGAAACAAAATGGCGGTTTAATAAAACATTTAAAAATTTAGCCCGAAAATACTGCTTTATAGATTGATTTCAAATATTGTGCAAGCATATATTGTGACACAGATAAAATAGTAAAATTATGGTACGAATTCTAGATGGTGAAAGAAAATGGCGGCCAAATGTTTAAAAAACCAACATAAAAAATTTTATTCAATTTGCAAAAAAAATGTGATATAAGGTGGTACGCATTCTTCATGATGGAACAAAATGGTAGCCTTAAAAAAATCAGTGTAAAAATATATTTTAAATTATGCTCAAAAATTAAGTGTGGCATAGATAGAACTGATAAAATATTGGTACGAATCCAATACGGCGGAACAAAATGGCGATCAAAAATCAACTGTGGCGGATATAAAACCTGGTAAAATATTGGTACGAATAGAATATGGTGGTAAATATTGGTACGAATGCAGTATGATGGTAATTATTAGTACGAATCCAAATTGGCGCCCAACAAAAATATTTGAAAAGACAATATATGTATATGTGTTATTAAATGACTATGTGCGATATGTTATGATTTGGAAAATAATGTATAACATAGATAAATATAAAACATATTTCTCAGTTTACAAAAACATCGGTATGAAATAAAATATCATATGATTCACGTCCGTTAGGTTTTATTACAATACTCGTTTATATTGCGTATTTGTAATAAGTCACCTATCGGCCTTGTAACGTAAATTGCTATTACGTCTGCTTTTGTATTGGTCGATGTTTCGAACTTTCTTGAAATGCGTTTTCCATATTAACGCTTTAAGGTTTTTTTCCCTCTTCCAGAATTTTTGCAAAGAGAATATCATCTTTATCGCTGACCTCTGTTTTATGTTGATTAGTTGATTCACTTACTTTGTCTAGCCTGACTAAAAGTGTTTCTAATTCAGATTTAATAAGATAATGTTATTTTAAAGCAGTCATCTTTGTCAGAGTTTATAGAGTCCGGATTCGTGAGATAAAAGAGAATTTCAGAGTAAATAGTTCTGCATTTCCGTTGCTTGATTCTCGTTGTTAGTGTCTCTCGAAGATCAGTGTTAGGTGATGTTCTAATTTTGAATAAATCCTTCAACATGAATTTTAAATTTATTTTAAGCCTCAGACACAATAGCATAATAATACAATCATCAACGCGCCAAACGCGAGCAAAATCTGTATTATTACGACATTTTTTTTATCTGTGAGCAGACCATGAGGTCGGAGGCCTAGGTATTAGGTACTGTAGTTGCTTTTAGTGTAGAGATGATATGTTTATTGATGCAGATTAGGAGAAGAAGGCAAGGCCTTTGCTAGTAACCTTTTCCTTCATCGGGAAGACCAAAATGGGAGGCTGATGCTCGAGTCCTGGCAGGAATGACTGAGGATTAATGCATGATAATTTAACACAATACCCAAGGCTGGGTTTGATATGCGGAGTGTACATCAGTTGACAGAAGAAAAGTTTTTTCGAGCTCAGAAATAGAAACCCAATTTCTTCGCGGCTGCTGTGTCAATTAAACTGATCTGATTATGTCAGCGAAAATCTTTCTGAAGTGATACCAACTAAAGGAATCTTTGACTTTCATTTGAATGGAATGGGTATTGGAAGACAATTTGGGACATGGTAAACATTATTGTGTCTTAGTGGCGTTAAACTGGACACGTTTTTTGCTCCCCATTCTATGATTTTAGTGAGGTCTTCGGTTAGAGATAAAGTCATTACTCTACGCCCAACATCAATTTCAGTCTTGGAAACAGGTTGGAGAAGTTGTATGTTGAAGTTTAGTGTACTGTCATGAGCATAGCTATGACAGTAAACTCCAGATAGTAGGTGTGTTGATGTAAAAAGTATTTTAAAAGCAACAGAAATATATTAAAGTTATAATTATTCTCTTTGCTATTACAATTTTTAAACAGCTTGCGCTATTTGTTCGCACCGCCCACTATGATCTTATTGGAGCTTTTTAGCTGAGATGTCAGGGATTAACGGGTATCTCGTTTACGGATTACGGTATTTGCGCTTATTGCTTTTGTTTTGACATAACGACAATAAGGAAATTAATAAAGGTTTAAAAAAATCGGAATTGGATTTTTCCTCCGGGACTCCCGGATTGATATCTGTTATACTTTTAATTATTAAATAATTTTTGAGCTAGAAAATCTCAAAAAACTATAAAGATTAGGTTATTGTAACAATGAGTATTAAAAGTGTGTTGTTCAATCTAGATAGCAAATAAAAGATAAGGAGTTCCATAAAAAAAATCAAAAGTTGCCATATATTTCTGAAATACGGTAGATTTTAAAGCATCGATGCCACCAGCGGATTCGCTCTAAATTCAAACAAGTGTGCCAAATTTTATTCAAATCGGAAAACCGGTTTTCGATATATATTAACAGTTCCAGACTTAAGTTACAATCTGATTACTAAACTTTTACCCCCGAATTCACTAAAAAGGTTTGAGAGTTAAACCAAGTCTAGTTGCCATTGTACTTAAAACTCGTATGGCCGGTTGCACAAAGCCCAATTCAAGTTTAGAATGTTTAACGGAATGTTAGATTTGACAGCGGGTTCTTTGATTTCTGTAAGCAGCTTGTCTAACAGATCGGTTAAATATTCTAAACAGCAATTAAGTTTTGTGCAACCGGGGCCGGGGGTTAGTTCGCCAGTTATGTTTCGCTTATGTCATTTTGTAATTGTGATATTTAGAAACATTATTTGTTTAATTGTTAAACATGTCATCTTAAACATATAACTGTCAAGTTAGACCAGGTCTAAATTTAAACCTCTTTTGTGAATACTGGTGTATGATATTTCAGTTAAAGCTAAGTATGGGTTGATTTGGCGTTGGGCTTGCAATACTAACTTAATAGCCAAACTAACATTCTTAAGATAACGGACTTATTACTTATTCTTTCCTCTGGCGTTGACAGTACTGGGGGGGCTGTTATGTTCCTCTGACGCTGTGTCTGGTTAGGAATGTCTAATTGAAGTGCTGCTCATTTCATTTTTGATGTTAGCAGGTTACCTACTTACCACGGGGCATTTGTCATAATTCGACGGGTTTAATTTTGGAGGGCTGCAAGTCTGAATGTATGCCTTAGCTACATTTCGCCATATTGAAATGAAGGAGGGTGAGGTTTTGAGCTTCAGTATTTTATAGACATAAAATTTTTGCAAATGTATGAATAATAAAATTATTTAATTGTATTGACTAAACTATTAATAGGTATATTATTAACTATTGTAAAATAGAATCAATCAACACAATGGAACATCCACGTGTGAAACAAATAAAAGAAAACTACTTAAAAATTTTGATTTCATGTTTGGAGCCAGTGAGTGCTACTTATGCTATTTATGTATACGAGTGATAATTTAGGCCACCAATTGACACACAAAAAGCAATCAAACGGTAACGTCCTATTGTAATATGGAGGAGTTGTAAAAACATCATAAAAATTCATAGCATTGCGTGTTGGCGTAAACAAACTCGTGCACTAAGAATTACAATAATATTACGATTTATCGTTTAAAAGGTCCTAACCTTAATACCCCATTGATTTTTTGACGTATTCATGGGCTATTAAACTGACGATTATAACTTTACAGTAACAATATTATTCGCGAGACGCTTATTGATCTTTATTTCTGAATTGTCGGATAAATCTTTTTATTTTATTTTAGTTTTAACGGATCTTAATATAATATTTGTTTCAAGGAGTTACAACTTTTTATTTATTAATTAATATACGATAATTACTTTTTTTTTCTTGAAATATGTTCATTCCTTCCTCTTACGAATTGCTCTAGGATCCAGGGCATAGAGACCCTGACATTATCCGTAACATAAATATGTATATAAATAATTTTGCAATTAATCTGTTATTCTAGATTTATCGTAAGTAATATCATAAGTGCTCAGATTTAGCTGGATATTTTTTTGCTCCAGTACTTGTTTTCGGAAATTCAAAGAGACCTGTTTTCTAACAAATTGACGAGAGCCTAGCTCAAGTGACTTTGAAAAACAGGTTGAGTTAAAATTGCTAGAAAGCAAGTACGAATGACAAAGCAGAAAAATATTATGCCCAAAATCTGAGCACGTATGGTATTTGGTATGAAAACTCCACGAGTACAACTGGAAGTAAAGAATACAAGTTTAATTTTAAAAAAGCACCTTATGAATTGGCTAATCCAAATCAAGAGTGGAATACTGTTTATGAATGCTGTAATATTAATTCTGTGATAACTGAATTTTATAATACAATACATAATATGTATGTTCAGTGCGTCCCCATGTCAACTCAAGTTGGGAGAACCTTTCCTGTATTGTACAATGGGGATTTTATTAAACTAATTAAATTACAAAAAGTCAAAATCGTCTTATTGGTATGGTAAATATAAGATGCTAAGGCAACAAATTGAAAATAAAATAAGAAAGGCGCATATTGCTTATATTGCACAAGTTGAGCTAAGTTTATGTGATGATCCCAAATTATTTAGGTCTTATGTAAAGAACCAGAGGGATGATGTCGATATTCCGGTAGAGATTAATTACAACAATATGTGCTACTCAGGCACAAACAATATTGTTAATGTCTTTGCCTTATATTTCAGTTCTGTTTTTCCATTGGAGAAACCAATGGCGGATCAGACTGTAGTGACCAGAGATTATTTTTGTGAGTATCTTTTTACTGATCTTGAGGTACTAGCAGTTCTAAAAAAGTTAAAGGGCAATAGAGCTATTGGACTAGATGGGTTGCCAGGCTATATAGTCAAGGGTTGTGGGGAATTCCTTGTACAACCGTTGCTGCACATATTTAACCTTAGTCTTTGTACAGCAACCTATCCTACGGACTGGTGTATTAGGAAAGTAGTGCCCACCTTTAAGGTGGGGTTAAACATGAGGTAACTAATTATCGACCCATAACTATAGTAAATGCTATCTCGAAATTTTTTGAGATAGTTTTCTTTAATCGAATATATGACTTGGTTAAACATAGCTTCTCTCAATTTCAATAAGTTTTTTTGCCGAATAGATCAAACACTTA
Source organism: Kuschelorhynchus macadamiae (assembly GCA_030620095.1). Lineage (NCBI taxonomy): Eukaryota > Metazoa > Arthropoda > Insecta > Coleoptera > Curculionidae > Kuschelorhynchus > Kuschelorhynchus macadamiae. The sequence goes on from JAUTXW010001544.1 coordinate 280,974, forward strand.
CTAATTTGCTTACCTTTTCACAATTTATCCATAATTCTTTAAATAATAAAACACAAGTTGATATAATTTACACTAATATGGCATTTGATAGGGTGTCATATAGTGCTGTAATTGATTCCTTGAAAAAAATGAATGTAACACCAAATTTAGTGGATTTAATCTAGTCATATTTAAGTAACAGAAAGCAATACATTGAGACGGCAAATTGTAACATATATATTATACTTCTGGGGTTCTCCAAGGATCTATCCTAGGAACTCTATTATTCCTAATAGTAATTAATGATATATGCCACTTTAATCTGCTAATTAGTTTTGGAAGGCTATCCCTTGAAAATAGACGAATAAAAACATGCCTCTTGTGTGTGTTCAAGATCTTAACTAATAGAATAGACTGTCCGGATATACTCTCGCAGCTGCCATTTTTGATAAACATATCTAGCACAAGACGGACAAAGACATTTTATGTGGACTTTGCCAGAATAAATGTTTATAAAAATTCACCAGTATATAGACTGTGCAACTATTTTAATATTTCTGCTAATGATATAGATATAGACAACATTGGTGTTAGTAAATTTATTGACCTTATAAATAAAAAATTGTGTGCTTCTCAGGATTGAACTTTTTAGTATAGTTAGGGTACTGTTTAGTTTAGTATATTATAACTGAGGTATCTGTAACTGTATTATGTTACCTTTTGTGAGGCCAGTTTTTGGAGACAACTTTGTATCTCAATATGACACATAGAGATAGAGTAGTGCTAAATATATTGCGAAATCATAATATCGAAACTTTGCTCTAGATTTCAAAAAGCCCCGATTTGAATCCAATTGAAAACGTCTGGGGGCAAATGACCAAATGAATTTATACTGAAGGATTTCGGCCTTGTAATCAAGATAATCTTCGACAATCAATCGTTCGAGCTTTAGAGCTCGAGAAATTTTTCGAGCTCTGCATGGCCATGTTGCCATATAATAAATGCCAATAATAGTTAACGTGATTCTGGTAAAATTTTTGTATATATATATATATATATATATATATATATATATATATATATATATATATACTTATATATATATATATATATATATATATATATATATATATATATATATATATATATATATATATATATATATATATTTATATATATATATATATATATATATATATATAACTGCACTGTCTATACGTAGTTATAGAAAATACATACAAATTTTCGTTGCCACAAATTAATATGATTAGTAGAAGTAAAGTTCATTCTCATAAAAACTACGAAAAATATAAAACATGATACTTCAGAACATTTATTTATTTAATTTCTACTCGTCCCCCACCACGCACCTCAGTTATGACTTGGAAAAGTTTTATGTCCAGAATCAATAACCCCTGAATATACAACAGACTTGGTCTTAGTATGCCTCAGATTACGCAACGTTATCGAACATAATGGTTCCATGACAAAATAGTAAGTTATTTATTTAAGTTTTAGTTTATGGTTATTATTTAAAAATTAAAACGAATTAGGTCTAGTTTTTTATGAAAATTTATAGTTTTGGTAATCATGAGTTTTATTTCAATTTTAATTTTAAAGATTTTGTTGGTCGAAAATCATAAAAATGTGTGATTGGATTACTTTTCATGAGTGATACTAAAGGTGGGTGTATACAGCAGGTAAAATAAAATAAAAATTATATTAAATTGAGGATTCGGAGGTGGTTCATACAGAAAATAAAAATTAAATAAGAAACAAGAACAACTTTTTGCCAGCTATTCAATTCAATACTAATTGTCTTTAACCTAAAATTCATAATTTGACAAATATTTGACAGGAAAAATTATATAACAGTTCAAGGGCTAATGTGATGCTGTCCCAGTTACATTTGGTGACGATGGTACCTGTAGGGACATTTGAGGCGGGACTTTTTGGGTACTGGCGGGAAATTTTCAGGGGTAATATCACTAGTGCTTCAAAATTACCGACAATTTTGCCTGAAAACGTGTTGTATATAGAAACTGCACGAGTTTATTTAATTTTTTGTTCAGAATTTAAACAGAAAAGAAAATATCCGAATGCAGTTTCTGTAACACACGCTTGAATGCTAAATTATCTGGTAATTTTGAAGGCACGATTGGTATTCGGTGGAATATTTACTGAGGACTTAAATAACACATTTTTCAAATAATTTATTAACTGGTGGCTGGTAGTTATTAAGGTTGATAAAAATAATTTGACGTTGACTTTGACTAATTTTAATTCTAGAATAAGAATGTATTTGAATTAATTAAACCTATAATATAAGAAACCATGAGTTAGTACAAGGGTAGTTCGTTAAAAAAAAGTATATGGTCCATAATTATTTTTTCCTGGAAAACTGCTATGGTTTGTTTATACAAGCATTTTTAAAAACTTCCCGGCAGATCTGAAAAGGTTCCGGCGAAAATTTCTACATCTACTATCTACATCTATAGTAACGACTGCTAAAATTATGCAGTTGTCATTCAGACATAAATTAAATTCTAAAAATTTTCGAAATCCCAGGTTCTTTTATAACTTCTACTCGAAGGAAATATAAACCTGATCCTTTTTCTTTCAAGCATGTTGTCAATAAGAAAACTGCATTATGCATTATATTTATATTTTGTCAAAAGAGCCATCCTCCTTCGGAGTCGAGCTTTTTTCCCAAAATATGAATATAACTTCAGGCTGTTTTAAGACAACATGCTTTAATGAAAAATTATCGGTAATTTTGATGCACTTGTGTAGTTACACCCGAATATTTCCCTAATGTATAAAAATTCCTATTAGAGGTATACAATTTTCGCCGAATTACAGCGATAATTTCATAGTAGTAAGGATTATAGCGATAATCCTATAGAGGCTTTTAAAAATGCTTATAAAAATACACCATAATAGTTTTCCAGGAAAAAATACTTATGTACCATGAAGTATTACTTTTTTATAAACGCACTAATCTACTACTGACTCATGTTTTCTCATATTTTAGGTATAATAAATTCAAATACATTCTTATTCTAGAATTAAAATTAATCAATGACATTGTCAAATTATTTTTATCAACATTAATAACTACCAGCCACCAGTCGTAAAATTATTTTAACTATTTGTTATTAAGTCATCGGGAGATATTCCACCGAATACCACTCGTGGCTTCAAAATAACCAGATAATTCAGCATTCAAGCGTGTTTTACAGAAATTACATTCGGTTATTTTCTTTTTTGTTTGAATTCCGAAGGAGCCCTCCTCTAAACAAAAAAAAAATAAACTCATGTAGTTTCAGTACAAAACGTATTCGTGCAAAATTATCGGTAATTTTGAAGCACTAATGGTATTTACCCCTTAAAATTTCCCACTTCATATGGGATTTTTAATACGTGAGTGAAATATTCGATATAATTCATGGCCTCTGCGATTTTACTCGTTACTTGTGATTGGATCTCGTTATGTATAATATGATATCCGTGATGAAATCATAAACTTAAGCTAAAAGTTATCTTAGTTTTGTGATTTAATGGACTTACGGAATTCATGCTTTCTGAGGGGCATTCTAGCGGCTAATTCGAAAGTCGTCTTCTCTACTGCCGTATAACTTCAATATACAAACATTAATATTAATTTAAAATTTTTGGGCTATTGCCAACGGTAGAACACTATTTATCTTTTCCGGTTGGTGGATCGCGGATTGCTTTTCACCAAAGTCATAGTCCAGGGTTTCCATACGCTATAATTAAGAATAATAAGTTATTTTATTGATATTTGCCAAGTCATAACGCTTGTTTGTACCCCCTCTGGCTTAGAACATACGTTCTGTGTTCGTTGCTAAAATTGAGTGGAAATTTAGCAAGAGCTAGTTAAAATTAAGCATGGCGGAACACAATGGAGCTTTCATATTCGTAAAAACTACTAAAAACTAACCAGAAAAACGAAACTTAAAAAGGAAGTACACATTTGTGGTACAAAAATGGGTGATAATTTTGATTCTGGAGCTAAATATAACCCTTTATAACCTATATTTCAAAAAAGCATCTAACAAAACATCGAAAAATAGATAAAGAAACATTAAGTTTGACGTATATGGACGGAAACGTGTTCCGCGTTTTAGTGTACTTACCCTGGCTAATCTTGACCATTTTTGACAAACTAGTAGTTCGTGTATTCCTTGCTAATTAGTTATAAGTTAACATAATTAGATCTTCGATTTATAAATTTCTTTATGTATTTATCAAAATTGCCATCACAGGATTGTTCTGGCTTTAATATAGCCATTTTTCTGAACGTTAATTTTTATCTGTATTTTACGTTGGAAGGAAATGTTTTGGCATGATTCTCTTTTTCGTTGGTTTATATATATATATATATATATATATATATATATATATATATATATATATATATATATATATATATATATATATATATATATATATATATATATATATATATATATATATATATATATATATATATATATATATATATATATATATATATATATATATATATATATATATATATATATATATATATATATATATATATATATATATATATATATATATATATATATATATATATATATATATATATATATATATATATATATATATATATATATATATATATATATATATATATATATATATATATATATATATATATATATATATATATATATATATATATATATATATATATATATATATATATATATATATATATATATATATATATATATATATATATATATATATATATATATATATATATATATATATATATATATATATATATATATATATATATATATATATATATATATATATATATATATATATATATATATATATATATATATATATATATATATATATATATATATATATATATATATATATATATATATATATATATATATATATATATATATATATATATATATATATATATATATATATATATATATATATATATATATATATATATATATATATATATATATATATATATATATATATATATATATATATATATATATATATATATATATATATATATATATATATATATATATATATATATATATATATATATATATATATATATATATATATATATATATATATATATATATATATATATATATATATATATATATATATATATAATATATATATATATATATATATATATATATATATATATATATATATATATATATATATATATATATATATATATATATATATATATATATATATATATATATATATATATATATATATATATATATATATATATATATATATATATATATATATATATATATATATATATATATATGTATATATATATATATATATATATATATATATATATATATATATATATATATATATATATATATATATATATATATATATATATATATATATATATATATATATATATATATATATATATATACATATATATATATATATATATATATATATATAGAGTCTCTATTCGGACGCGAGAAAGAAAGCTTCGAAAATGCCAAATGTGATTTTGGCGAAACGTCAGCAAAACTGATCTTTTCAGAACGACAGTAGTGAACGGATGGACACCCGGAATGAAAACACATTGCATTTTTCCATCCGTGAAGGAGTAAAAATCAACATATATATATATATATATATATATATAATATATTTATATATATATATTTTTAATATATATATATATATTTTATATATATATTTATATATATATATATATATATATATATATATATATATATATATATATATATATATTTATATATATATATATATATATATATATATATATATATATATATATATATATATATATATATATATATATATATATATATATATATATTAATAAAAAGTTTATATCAGGGTGATAATGTGTATTTGAATGTTTTATTATAATTCGTTCAAGTTTAAATTTTAATATGATAAATTAGATAAAGGTACACAGTACACACAAGTAGACGGTAAAATAGTAATCGCCTAATTCACGGAACTTCTCAACTGTCAATAATTCATGCATTAATTTGTTTCGTGCTTTGTTAAATAGGCGTATTTGCATTATCGTTTATATTTCATTCAGCTTCCACATTTACCTATAATAAACATTTACAATTTCAAAATACGTCAGCAGATTTCCGCCTAGAAATCCATTGTTTGACAGCGAATGTAACTTCATGTTCCACCATCCGGATTCACGGTACATGGTTTCCAAATACCCGTCTTTCCATCCGTCTTTTACAGCGTGACGAGTATTTTTTAGTTTTGATGTAAATACGTCGTTCTTCGTCTATTTGCATTCGATAGAAAGCATAAATGATAAAAAATAGATTAATTTTAAAAACGGGCCCAAGATAATTTATATGTAATTAATATTGCAGCGTTAGCTGGTTCCAAATTAACTAAAAACTAAAAAATTACACCTTTTCCCGGATATTACACTTAATTTCTCAAACAATTAATAAGTTTCTTATTGAATATGATTCTAGAGCATGTAGCTAAAAGACCCATCATATTTCAAATAGACAGCCTTTTATATACAAATAAATTAACCACATTAACTGCATAGCCGCAGTTTAATTAGAGCGCCCGCAATATGTGGTTTGGTGCTGCCAGAAGCGTCTACTTGTTTAGAAATAGAATACAAAAGTATGATTACCTATAAATGAATGTAACCAGCCAGTCGGATGCATTCCGTCGCGAACTGGTAACTCTTGGCGTTGTGCGAGGCGAAGAGCGTCGGCCCCGGGCGTTGTTCTAAGCAGAAATCTTTCGATGGATCCCAACTATACGGAATATAGTACAAATTTAGGATCCATTTAGGGGTTAATTTATTTAACTTTGGACTGATCGAGTATTCATCTGCCTTTGTTAAAACCTAAAGTCATTATTTTAACTCGGTTCTTACTGTTGCACAGGATTATACCCAAGGTGGAAGTTTGAAACCCGGATAAATTGTTTGTGATTTCCTTTTATTAACTGCAGTATGTTTAAGAGATGTGGGTTAAAAATTCTTCACCGATACATTTTTTATAAAAAATTGTGTGAAAAAGAAAACCTGTATGTGAAAAACTCTGCCACTGCCTAATTAATTTAAAAGCTGGTATCTAAATAAACATGGAAAGTTAATTTTATTAAAGAATCCAGGGACTTTGCTAGATGACCTAACTAGATATAAAACTATCTCTTCTAATCAATATATTTTAGTTGTTACTGTCGTGAACTTCAATGTATGACATTTAGTCAGTAGTAAATTGTCCCTGTTTATAATAAAACCTGAACGTTTAATTAATTATTGTAATGATATAATTAATTTTCATTAGCTAGCTCACAAGCTACTTGTTTTACGATTTACAACGGTTGTTCAAGTCGCTACCTCGCTAACGATTTAAAAAATTAATGTTTATTGAGCTTGAATTGTTTATAGTATTTGTAAAGCCGGAATTAATTTGATATGATTAACAAATGGCATTGTCGTGTCGAATCAAATAAATTTGTTTATTAGGTATACATCAGTTCATAAATTATTAAATATTTCCGGTGATAAAACTGATGAATGAATAAAAACATTTTTGGGCGGTTGAATGTATGATTTTTACAACTAAATATATCTAGTAAATATTAAAAAAAACAACATTTCGGATGTGATTGGAAAGTACTTAAATAGTGTTAACCTAGTAAATGTATTAATCTAACTTTTAATAAATTTTAAGTTTGTATAAAGTAATAAGAATTATCAAGGCATTAAAAAAAATTAAATTGGTACCTACTGGACGAGTCCATAAATGACAGGTTCTCCGGTTTTAATGCACAGGATTTCTAAAAATATTTTATTGTAATCGTAAACAAAAACAGGTCCCTAGATGCCGAAAAACGTGTTTTCTCAATTCTGTCGGGCTGTCTGTCGGTCTGTCTGTTCGCGGCATAACTAAAAAACTACTTACCCGATTGATTTCAAATTTTGGTCAAAAGGTCATATTGGGATGACCTGGAAATATTTTGGCAAAAGTCCAATATGGCAACACAAAATGGCGGCCTAGTGAAATGTTAAAAAAAATATTACTAAAAAACTACTTATCCAATTTATGTCAAATTTTGCGCAAATACCAAGTATTATGTAGGAAATGGAATCAACTGGTAAAATTTTGGTACGAGTCCAAGGTGGAGGAACAAAATTGCGGCTTAGTAAAATATTTAAAAATTCCGCCTGAAAAACTACTTAAGTAAGGACCTGACTTCAAATTGTGTGCCATAAATAATTGTGGTATACAGATAAACTAGTAAAACTTGGTACTAATTCAAGATGGAGGAACAAAATGGCGGCTAAATAAAATATTTGTAGTCGTGAAAAAATCGTTCTTTCAGGTTTTACATAGATTCACGTTTTGAGACTCTAGATGCCAGAAAATATGTTCAATTCAATTCCTTCGGTCCGTCTGTCGGTTTGTGTGTCTGTCTGTCTGGCAGTTCACGGCATAGCTTAAAAACTACTTAACGCTATTGACTTTAAATTATGGGTAAAAATTAAGGGTTACGTGGGGATGACCTGGCAACAGTTTGGTAAAAATCCAATATGGCGAAGCAAAATGGCAGCTTAGTGAAATGTTAAAAAAATTGTTACTCAAAAACTACTTATACAATTTATCTTAAATTTTGCACAGAAATCAAGTATTATGTAGGAATCAACTGGTAACATTTAAAAATTCAGCCTGAGAAACTACTTAATACGTAAAACTGAGGTACTAATTCAAGATGCCCGAACATAATGGCGGCTAAATAAAATATTTTGTAATCGTGAAAAAATCACTCTCTCATGGTTTACATATCTTCGGGTTTTAGCATCCCTGGACGCCAAAAAGTATGTTTTATCAACTCCGTCGGTCCGTCTGTCGTTTTGTTTGTCTGTCTGTCTGTTCGCGACATAGCTTAAAAACTACTTACCCGAATAACTTCAAATTTTGGTCAAAATTAAGGGTCATATGGGAATGACCTGGTAATATTTTGGTAAAAATCGAATATGGCAAAACAAAATGGCCGACGAGCAAAATGTTAAAAAAAATATTACTGAAAAACTACGTATGCAGTTTGTCTCAAAGTTTGCACAGAAATCAAATATTATGGAGTCAACTGGTAAAATTTTGCTAAGAATCCAAGATGGCGGCTTAGTAAAATATTTAAAAGTTCAGCCTTAAAGCTACCTAAGGGACTGATTTTGAATTGTATGCCATAAATAAGTGAACTAGTAAAACTGTGTTACTAATTCAAGATGGCGGCAAAATAAAATATTCGTAATCGTGAAAAAATCATCCTCTCAGGTGAAAAACGTGAAAATATGTAAATTTTTACGTTTTAGCATCCCTAGATGTCAAACAAAACAATTTTATCAATTTCGTCGGTCCGTCTGTCAGTTTGTCTGTCTGTTTCTAAGTTCACGGCAAAAAAAATAAAGGTCATATGGGGATGGCCTAGTAACATTTTGGTAAAAATCCAATACGTCAAAACAAATGGCGGTCTAGTGAAATTTTAAAAAAACTACAAAACTACTTACACAATTATTCTTAAATTATTAAGTCGCCTTTTGGTTTGGCCATCTTGGATTCGTACCAAAATTTTACTAGTTGATTCCAACATAATAATTTGATTTTTATGCAAAATTTGAGATAAATTGGATAAGTAGTTTTTTAATAATAATTTTTTAACATTAGACTCGGCCGCCATTTTGAATTTTTACCATATTACCAGATCATCCCCATATGACTCTTAATTTTTGATAAAAGTTAAAGTAAGCCGTCTTTAGGTATGACGCGAACTCACAGACAGACAAACTGACAGACGGAACTGAAAACATATTTTTGGCATCTAGGAACGTTAAAATGTAAAGATGTGTTAAACCTGAGAGGGTGATTTTTTCACGGTTACAAACATTTCATTTGCCGCCATTTTGTTCAGCTATCTTGAATTAGTACCACAATTTTACTATTTGCCCTATACCACAATTAGTTATAGCACACAATCTGAAATCAAACCATTTAGCAGTTTTTTTTTCATACCAATATGTTACCAGTTGACTCCAACACAATACTTGATGTTTTTGCAAAATTTGAGATCCATGTATAAGTAGATTTTTAATAATAATTTTTTTAACATTTCGCAAGGCCTCCATTTTGTTTTACCATATTGGATTTTTAATTTTTAAACAAAATTTGAATTCAATCTGGTAAGTAGTTTTTTAGCTACGCCGCGAATAAACAGACAGACCGACGGAATTGAGAAAAAATGTTTTTCGTCACCTAGGGCCCCTGAACGTGAATATCAGAAAATTAAAATAAAACAAAAATTGGAAATTTCCGCAGATTTTTTCCCTTATCACGTTCAGAAGACCCTACAGAAGTAAAAAAGAAAATATTTTGTAAATATATCACTTTTCGGCAAAATGAAAATTGAAAAAAGACTACATTTAACCGAGCATTTAGCCCATAAAAATATCAGGTATTCATGCCAATGACTTGCGCAATTTTTAAGATAAATCATTTTACCGCATAAAAAATAAATTTGGACTTTTTCGCCGTTTAAATTGGAACTTTTACATTTTCATTCATAAAACAAAAAAAATTAATAAATTAACGTATATCGCCGTTTATCGAAATTTTATATTTATTTATATTTTATTTTGTATAATTATTCTTTATATAGATCTAAAAAAAGGTATATGCGCCAATAACTTTTACAAGTTTTTTGTGTCAAACACAATATTTACCCCAGCTTTAGGGACTCCAAAACCCAAAAAAATTCCAATTATATATTTGGAAATATTTTGCAAATACAATAATTTACCTATATTTCACATTAATAATAGAATACTTGAGCTATTATATGGCGAGGTAAAAACAGTCCCGCAAATGAAGTTGCGTTTATCTTGTGCGGAATACATATAATACATGATGCAATACATTGTATTACATGGAATACACTGGAATACATCGGAAAACCATGAAATACAGGTGGAATACATTGGATTATATAGAAAACATTGGATTACACTGGAATACAATGGAATCCACAGGGTTTGTATACCAAAATACATCAGCAGCTTCTCCCTCGATGGAAATAGTCTCAGCATTTTGGGACGTACAACTAAAACGGATTACATCAACGGCCTGTGTTGCCGTTTAAACGTAATATTTGCACGCACACAATAATATTTGGCTCGGTGTTGAGCGTTATTTGTTTAGACATTTATTAGAAGAATTATGCTTTCTATAGGATTGTCGGGTAATAGAGTAAAACCGACGTTGGATGATGTGCCGCGTAGTGGCAACTCTGGCCGTTAAGCTCCAATAGAATATAAAGTTGGGGTTCATTTAGAGGGTATTTTATTTTACAATTTTGAATAGTATATTCGTTCTTTGGCACAACTTTTTCAGTGCATTGGCTTTCTATGGAGAACATATTGTCAGTCCTGATCGTTTGACATCGCCTATGAAGCGGGTGGGAGCTCGATGTATCAAAAACATCCTAACGGGTAAAGATAATACCACGATGCCTATCTAGAGTTTCGGTAACAGAGCGATAAAGCTTGCTGCTCTATTCTGTATCAGAAACAGAGTGGCAAGGCTCGATGCCTTCGACCCCCGGATCTAATAATCCATCCTCTATATTTTTACAAAGTGAAAGTAAGTTACACTCCTCTTTGAGCGGGGAGATAAAACAATAATAGGCTAGGAATAAAGCTGATATAGTAGACATTTTTTCTCCAGTACCTATGGAAGAAAACTGACTTCGGGAATTGTTTAAGTGGATCTTAATAATGTTAGTTTTCAAAAAAACTTGTAAAATTTAATTGGGGAAAATATATAAACAATTGCCTTAAGTGCCAAAAATTGATTTTTTCCTTCTATAATAAAATGTTTTGTAGATTTGTTGAAACCCTTTAAAAAGAAAGCAGACAGAGAGCTATAGCAGAGTTCATTTTGTTCGCTGTGACCAATATTACAATTTGCAATTGTTTGCAGTATAGAAATTTGGAAAATGAAATGTCATAAATGGTGTCCAATTATTTTTTTTGTAAGTTCAAGGGTTAATAACTTTTTAATACAAACATATATAACGTTTTTGTGTATCTAGTTTAATGTAAATAAAACAGTTTATAAAAAAAGACAACCGACTTAAAAACAAGTGAAAAATTTGACTTTATAAAGTCTAAAAAACTAATTGTTAATTAGTTAATCACAAATATCTCGTAAACTACCAGTAACAAGTATAATATCTATTTGCTGTCTATTAGCTTGATGACGACTTCATAAATGCAAATTTTCAATATGGAATAAAATATTATTTTTTCACTTGGAATAACTTACACTATGTTAAAAAAAAGTAAACTATATATTGAAAGGATCAAAAAATATACACATAAAACATATATAATAATAACAAAACAGTAGATAACAATCAATAATTAAAATAAAAACTATGGATCTGTATAATAACAAATGAGTCAGTAATATAAAGAATTAAAAAAACAAAACCAATGTTGAGTCAGAAATATTTAAAATATTATAGCTACTGTCATAGAGGGTTATCATAAAATTCTTACAGGTTGCAGTATGGCTTTAACTTAGAATGTTTTTGAGAGTCCGTCTAAAGGACTTTTTAACAGTAATTAATTTTAGGTTCATAGGTAAGTGATTGTAAATCTTAACACTTTCATAAATCAATGAGTTTTTAGTTAAAGCAAATTTGGGTATTGGGAGAGGAACGCTGCTACTGTTAAAAATCGTAATTTTTTTGTGCATCAAGCAACAAGTCTCCAAGATAAAAAGAGAAATGACAGTCAAAATTTCTTTCCGTATAAAAAGAGGTTTACAGTATTCCCTAAACTTAGCCTTACATATGTAGCGCAGTGACTTTTTTTGGAGAACAAAGATGAAATTTAGCAATTAGTAGTAACAAAATCCCCAAAAAGCGATCCCATATCTTATGTGACATTCGATTTAAAAAATATGCCATCTTAGCTGCAGATGAAGCTAATTCATTAGAAATTACTCTCACAGCAAAGCACCCAGAAGCAACTTTTTTACTAAGTAGGGTTATGTAAGTAGAGAATTTTAATTCATTATCAATATGAATACCCAAAAATATTCTGACAGATTGGTTTTTTTATTTGAATACTATTTTGATCTATGTTATTCAATGTAAACTTAAAAGTAAGAATGGATAATTTATTACAGTTAAAACTTAAGTAATTAGAAGCACACCATTCTTTCACCCTCTCCAAATCCTCACAAATGGTATTCGTTAGAGTGCTGTGATCAGTTCCCCTTCAGAGAAGAGTTGTATCAACTGCAAAAATAGTACAAGTTTCCCGAATATCCAGAAAAGGCAGATCATTAAGGTACTACAAAAATAGGATTGGGCCCAGTACCGAGCCTTGTGGTACACCATCACTGATATGCTGCGTATTTGATCTTCCTTTTGAAGTCTTAACAAACTGTCTTCTTCCTGATAGGTATGACTGAAACCATTGTAATGAAGTTCCCCTAAAACCATAGTGCTCCAATTTATTAAAAATTAATGTATGACGGGCACAATCATAGTGCTCCAATTTATTAAAAATTAATGTATGACGGGCACAATCAAAAGCTTTAGAAAAGTCACAAAAAACAGCAGCAGTTAACTCCCCTTCATTCAAACCCAAGTAAAGATTCTCAAGGAAAGAGAAGACAGCATCGACAGTCGACTTACCCCTTTGAAAACCAAACTGACACATGGTCAAAATTTTATATCTGTCTAGAAAAAAAAACACTCTTACCTTAACGAGCCTTTCAGCAACTTTACTGAGTGTTGTAAGTAAAGAAATAGGCCGAAAATTTGAAGGATCCTCAGGATCCCCCTTGAATATAGGTATAACATCTGCGGTCTTCAAAAAAGAAGGAAAATTTCCCTCACAAAAGGAATGGTTAATTGCTTCAGCTAGCACGTTTAGTGACTTATAGGGTAGGCTCTCAAACATTCTGACAGATATATCATCAAATCCAGAGGAGTTCTTATTTTTTATTTGCCTAAATACAATCCCTAATTCGTAACCATCAATATTTGTAAGAAAAAAAGTTTGAACAAAACTATTCCCATTTAAATAGCTCATAGGATCTGTTTTTTGTATCAGATTTGTTTTAAGTCTGTTGGCCACAGAACAATAAAAGTTATTTAATATACTAGGATCCATTGATGATTTATCACATACAACATTATTGTTTCCACGAAGATCATTCACAATATTCCAGTTTTCCTCTGTTTTATTTCTTGCATTGTTGATTCGATTCTTATAATATAATTCTTTGGCCAATTTGATAACCCGCCGATAAATATTTCTTATTATTATTATTATATTTATTAAAATAGTGCATAAAATATATAAGTAAATTTTCGAAACTTCGCATATTTTTTGAGGAGTTTATTATTCCTCTAGTAAGCCAGGGTTTTTTATTTTGTGTTTTAATTTTTCGCAGAGGAAAACTTTTATTAAACAGTTTTCCGAGAATCTCATGAAATTTTTCCAGCGGACCATGATCCGAAGACCTGCAGAATTTACATCAATGTTAAGATTTCTCTCTGTGTCATTGTTAAAATTAGTACAAATATAATATATAACGCTTGATGAATGATTTGTTACACGAGTTGGTTTATCAACAAGCATTTCCAAATTAAAAGAAGCCAGCAAATTTTTAAATTGCTGAACATTTGCTGAATCACAGTCTGCAAAATTGATATTGAAATCTCCTGCTGCTATTAATTTACATAGTTGAAGTTGAATTCAGAGTGCCTCCAACCTTAGCAAAAAATCTTGAACATTTGAGTTAGGATGTCGATATAAACAAAGTATGTAAATTTCTGATTTTAAATTACTTGCTCATATATATATAATGGGTGTTTTTTTTAGAGGTTTGTTTTTTGATTTGGCAACACCGCTTTTAGTGAATGTCAATTTGAGCGACGACAGGTGGTTTGTGCTCAGTATTGTTTGCCATTTCATCATGAATAGACTTACGCCGGAACAACGCTTGCAAATTGTGCAAATTTATTTTGAAAATCGTGGTTCAGTTCGCGAAACCTATCGTGCGCTACGACCATTTTACGGTCGACATAATCGTCCATCCGAGCAAGTTATCCGAATAACCATGCATCGTTTTCGAACCACGCATACTCTAGTTGATAATGTGCATCCGCAGAGACGTCGTACAGTGCGCACCGAAGAAGTTATTGCTGCTGTGGATCGTAGTGTTCAGGACGACCCGAATGAGTCGATTCGCCATCGTGCACAACAATTGCGGCTGTGCCCGTCTACTTTATGGAAGATTTTGCGCAAGGATCTTGGTTTACGACCTTACAAATCCAGCTCGTGCAAGAGCTGAAGCCACGTGACCATCATCTTCGTCGTACGTTCGGTGAATGGGCCGAAAATAAGATTGCAGTTGACCCTGATTTCCATAAAAAAATATTGTTTAGCGATGAGGCTCATTTTTGGCTCAACGGATATGTAAACAAGCAAAACTGCCGGATTTGGAGTGGGGAAAACCCGGAAGCATTTATTGAGACTCCGTTACATCCACAGAAGCTCACTGTTTGGTGTGCTTTATGGGCTGGTGGAATCATTGGCCCATATTTTTTCAAAGATGAGGACGGCCAGAATGTTACAGTCAATGGAGAGCGCTATAGATCAATGATAACTGACTTTTTCCTTCCCCAGTTAAATAACAATAATCCGGAGACGCTTTGGTTCCAACAAGATGGTGCAACATGTCATACAGCGCGCGAGACCATCAATTTATTGCAGGAAACATTTGATACCCGCATAATTTCACGTAACGGACCCGTTAATTGGCCTCCACGGTCGTGTGATCTCACACCTATGGATTATTTTCTATGGGGGTATGTCAAATCACTATCTGATACGTTGGAACATCTGGAAGCCAACATACGACGCGTTATTGGCGATATAAGACCTCTGCTGCTTGAAAAAGTGGTCGACAATTGGACTTCCAGATTACGTTTCGTTCGAGCCAGCCGTGGCGGCCATATGCCCCAAATCATATTTAAGCACTAATGGCATACAATAACCATTTCAAAAAAATAAATACGATGGCCTATTAGTGATATTTATGTGTTTTATTTAATTTCAAAGTTCTATACCTCTAAAAAAAACACCCTTATATATATATATATATATATATATATATATATATATATATATATATATACCGGGTAGCACAGAACATAGGATACAAACAATAATTTTTTTCCTTTTCAGATATCGCTTTGAAACTTAGGTATGTATGTAACTTATTAAAATGCATATTTTGACAGATAATTATTGAATTATACATCACTTCCGGTTTAACCGGAAGTGACCTAAACTTCAATATATTAAAGGGAACCCTGTATATTTATTTTCATAATCGTATTCTGTGCAAAATTCCCTTCCCAATGGCGGCAAAAAAACCGGTTTTCTGAAAAACGTTATATTCACCATATAACATATAAAACAAAAGACAGTGTCAAGCTTCTGAGGTGACCTGAAACTTTTTAGGTTAGAAAAAGCATGAAAACTTGTTATTATGTTTTTTTTTTCGAAATATTACGCCTTTTCGAAAAAAAATCAAAATGACTACTTTTAATGTTAATTTTCTGCCAAAATTTAAATTGCACCTTGTATATTTTAGTTATCCGTTTAATTTCTCGTTAAATTACGTTTCCAATAATGTGCCACAAATTATCCTTTTATCGTTAAATTACAACAATATTTCGATTTTCCTCCGAGTTATATAATTTTTTATCGGGGAAACTACTAAATGAAAATTTACCGTTATTATTAGTTAAACTATGTTAGATTTATTTACCCATCATTTTTAATAAACACTAAGTATTCTATTTAGTCTTAACAAGTGTCAGATTTGTTTATAACATTTAAACTTAAATGACGAGGGCTAGGTTGGTTATTTTATACCCATACCTGTATAAGCAGTGTTAGCGATTCTAATACTCTAATCTCAATATTCCAGGTTATAGAATTAGGTAAACTGGCCATTTTATTTTTATAAAAATGTGACAGTTTATTAATATAAGCATTTTAAAATAATTTTCGCTTATATTAATTTTAAGTTTAATTCTTTCTAGGTGGTTTCTTATGATCTTTCAACGTAAATGCAGCTTAAATCGCATTCTACAAGTGTCAATAGCCAGATAATGATGGCCGTATTATGCTATTTTGTTTTTCATAGCCTACTAATTTTTCTCAATGTATGCGATTAGAATCTAGAAGCAATTAAACTTAAAATTAATATAAGTGAAAATTATTTTAAAATGCTTATATTAATCAACTGTTACGTTTTTATAAAAATAAAATGGTCAGTTTACCAATTTCTATAAACTGGAATATACCTAGACATTAGAGTATTAGAATCGCTTACACCGCTTATTCAGGTATGGATATAAAATTGACAACCTAGGCCTAGTCATTTAAGTTTAAATGTTATATACAAATCTGGCATATGTTGAGACTAAATAGAAGACTTAGTTATTGCCTACTAAAAATGATGCGTCAATAAATCTAGCATAGTTTAACTAATAAAAATGGTAAATTTTGATTTAGTAGTTTCCCCGATAAAAAATTATGTAGCTCGGAGGGAAAATCGAAATTATTATAGTAATTTAACGACAAAAGGATTAACTTGTGCCACATTATTAGAAACGTAATTTAATGTGAAATTAACCGGATAAATAAAATATACAAGGTCCAATTTAAATTTTGTCAGAAAATTTACATTAAAAGTAGACATTTTTATTTTATTTTCGAAAAGGCGTAATATTTTGAAAAAAAACACACTAATATGTTTTCATGCTTTTTCTAACCTAAAAAGTTTCAATTGAATCAGGTTATCTCAGAAGTTTGACACTTACACCGGTTAAACCGGAAGTGATGTATAATTCAATTATCTGTCAAAATATGCATCCTAATAAGTTACTGAACGTACCTAACTTGCAAAGCGATATCTCTAAAGTTAAAAAAATTAGATCGTGTACCCTATGTGCGGTGTCACCCGGTATATATATATATATATATATATATATATATATATATATATATATATATATATATATATATATATATATATATATATATATATATATATATATATATATATATATATATATATATATATATATATATATATATATATATATATATATATATTTATAAATATATATTATATATATATATATATATATATATATATATATATATATATATATATATATATATATATATATATATATATATATCTATAAGCTTCGAAAATGCCAAATGTGATTTTGGCGAAACCTATATATACATATAAATATAAATATATATATATATATATATATATATATATATATATTATATATATATATATTTATATATATATATATATATATATATATATATATATATATATATATATATATATATATATATATATATATATATATATATATATATTTAGAGATTTTTTTTTTGTTTAGTTCTGAACCTTTTATACATATATATTCTAATTTTGTTTTCTTGGGTATTTTGGTTCGATAGTAGGAATAAAATTAAAACAAATTTAATTTCATTTTTGTTACATTTTTATAGACGTTTCGACCATTTATGGTTGGTCTTCATCAGTATTTTTTTTTGTGTGTCTGTAACAATAGAAAACCGAGATAAGATATTTTTCTTAAAAGACTATTATAAATTGTATGGACAAATTATTAATAATATTATTTTAACATTTTAGATGACTTACCATAAGAAGGATCTTTCAGAATTCATCCTTATGCAACATTTAAAAACAGCATGTTTTCCATACAACACTCAGAAACAGCACATTTAAAAACATTGAAAAGAACGTCATACAGATTAAAATTACTATCGAACCAAAATACCCAAGAAAACAAAATTAGTATATATATATATATATATATATATATATATATATATATATATATATATATATATATATATATATATATATATATATATATATATTCGAGCCCAGTCGCATAAGTATTGGACCAAAGAAATACGTAAGAGATATTATTTTTGTTACCTAGTATTTATTGTAGGGTATAGATATGCGATATTATTAATTAATTGTTAATACCACATACTATCAAATAAACGTAGTTGCATTTGTTGAAGCTATGTTACATGCAGTAAATACTAGGAGAGAAAAATAAAATTATTTTAAATACGCCTTTGGTCAATACATATGCGACTGGGGTCATATATATATATATATATATATATATATATATATATATATATATATATATATATATATCGGTTATTAACTTTATTCAATTACTTATACATTAAAAACCTAAAATATAACTAGTTAGTGGTGTATTTGCGTCCTCGTCGGAAATGTTATAGATGTTTTTATTTAAAAGTTATTAACCGATTAAATTATAAACAAATTAATATATAGGGTTTCGAAATATCCACCATTACAGTAAAAAATTACGCCATCGAGCCAACTTCCCCAATTGGCACTTAGTGACGTATGACGTGATGCGAGGTAAAAAGGAAGGGATTTTGTCAAATTCTCTGTCTATACAGTTAATGCAATTAGTAGGTGTCTGGTTTTTAAATGATATGAATCGCAATTCACGCGAGTTCTCGAATTTAAAGTCTTCTTTGTCTTTATTTTTCTTAATGTGAATAAAAATAGCTTATTATCGATTGCAGTTCTTCCTGCTTCCTTCTTTGTATAGGAATCATCGCTGCAATCTAGTACCATAGTTAAAAACTGTACAACCTGTATTATAGGGAGTGGAGTCGTAGATTCTGTGGACGTTTTCCAAATACCGAAAGTACATTTGCACTTTACGGTAACTTTATAAGGATATTATGTACCGCTACAATAAACTAATAACTATTGTAAGCAGCCCGTCTGTCGCTGGTATAAGGTCTTTCCAGGCGGTCTCCGATCATAGTACTAGCTGCGGTTGACGATGCTTGACTTCGATTATCTTTCGTGATCGGACTAAAGCAAGCTGTATTATAATAACTAACGATTAGCATCTAAATAAAAAATGTTTGTGAAAATTTTCTCTCCTGCTCTCCCAGCTCTTTAGGCTGATGTTATTTCTTATAATCTTAATGCACACACAAAAAATTCAGACTCTTTTGACAAAAACAAATTAATTTTTTCTCCTTTGATTCTCAAGCTGTGAAGTTCAACCATAGAAACACCATGTTAAAATTATGATAAACTGATATGTATGACCATATATAATTATGACTTTTTAAATGTGTTCCAAAACACGGACATCAAGATTTATTAATTGTGTGTTTCAACCTTAGTCACATTAAAACATGTTAATTTACATATAACATTTATCATAGGATAAAACAAAATCTATTAGAGATGCATTTATATAAAATTATTGGTGTATTTCTTGGACTCGGGAGAGACAAGAATTGATTATCAATCATAATTATCATAGGCATATCGTGAAGCCATTAATCTTTTGGGCAGTTTTGATAAGAAGAAATATTTGCATATACGTTTTGGCGTTTTTTTACATAATATCAGTATGTTAAAATTAACTCTACGAACTAATTACGTAATTAAATAAAACTGTGGGAAAACGTTGAAATTTGTTATTATAGCAATATATTAAGCTTTATCGTTTTTCATTTTCAAAATATAAAAGTTAATATAGACTGAATTTCCCTCGCAAACCTTGTAGCGATATGTCAAAGCCTAATAAATTTGTTTTGATCAGTTTTATGTATATTTCAAAATATAATACAGTTAGAAGTAATTGTAGTTACATTGGAAATGAATCGTTTATGTTATTAAATATAGGTGTATTAAATGAAAGTTAAAAGTGTTTTAAGTAATATACTTATATGTATCCTTTAGGTATGTAAAATTTTCTCTTGTTGCTCTAACTTGAATTTTAAACAAGCCAAAACTTAAAAGGGATTTTGGGAATTTAAACTACATGAACCTCAGGTTTCTGATTGGGTACTTTCGCACAAGAACTTAACCACTAAAGGCTATGGTGGTTTTCCGGCAATAAATTCTGCTATATAAAATATTTCAATAATTCAAGCACTCGTAAATTCGGCTTCCCGATACTACCTCGGTTTCAAAACAAGACGTTCTTTATTATTTTAATTTAATTAAGGACTTCGACATTTTCGTAAATTTCGTGTTGCACCTACTTAAATGTAATTAAATATATATTTATTCACCTTGAATATTGCGATTCTTATTTTATCTTTATCACAGTATTATTAGGAAAACACGAATTATTTTGTAACAGAAGGTACACACTGCGGATGGCTTTAATCTGCCGAATAATATATTTACAATTTCTATTCTGGTAGTTTTAAATTATTTCTAAATCAAAAAAATACCGCATTAGTATTGGTTTAACAAAAATTTGACAAACATAAGATCAATGCAGCATCTTTTTTTTTTAATTCATTGTTTAAACGCCTTTGTGCTTGATTATCGGGCAAGTACTTGTGGATTTTTTTAAAACAAGAAAATGATCATTCTACTGTGGCACTACTGGCTGTAAGTGTTAATACAGATTAATTTTGCTAACTTTAATATCTGAGGAAAAACTGGACACATTTCTTGTCCTTACAAAATCTAACCATTTCGTGTGGATTAAATTTAGAAAACTCGGACAAAGAACATCAGCAAATTAAAAGTGTTCAGGGTATGTTTGTTTACACCTATCCTAATTTATTTAAATAGTGGGTGGTTTTTTTATATTTTGACAGGCATTTTCGCCATTTATTGTTTGGGTTACAAAAAAGTGTAATTAACAATACTTTTCACATGAGCTATCTTTTGGTGATATGACAACTATATTTTTTATATTATTTTTTTTGTACTGTTGCAAATATATTTTCTTCCTAATTTCAAAATATACAATATGATGACATTTCCTTTAAAAGTTTTTTGAAATATTGAGCCTAGAAAATTGGCGACGTTAAATGAAACAAAATGAATGAATGAAATAATTTGACACAGAGATTTTATACGGTGGCAAAACATAGAAGCGATTAAATTCAGTGAGTGTGCCGCCACTTGCGGCGATTTGCTTAAATTGGTGACGTCATTGAAAATTCGGAGTATAAACAAAGTTCATTAAGTTTTTGATGTGAGCTCCATAGTAGGGCACTGAAGTTGCATTGTAGAGATCTTGTGTTCCAATTCCGAGGTCGATGTTTTTTTTCTATAAAAACCTATAATTTTTTTTCTAATCATATTTTAAGTATCGGACTGCCTTTTTGGTTAAGTCTGGTTAGGTTTTTTCGGGTAATATATTTAAGCATAAGGAAAATATATTTAAGCAATAATTTTTATATAACTGTGTTTTAATAATGGACTGCGTTTGTGGTTAGCCCTGGTTAAACCTTTTTTTTTAGTTGAATAAAGTGTATCTATAAGCAAATCATTAATTTAAGTAAATCGCCTCATGTGGCGTCAGTCAGGGATTGCTGTTTGAGAAATCACTCCTCAAAACAAACCCATTTTGTTTCTTTTAACGTCATCCATGGCTACTTCTATTTTTGTTACATTACTTTTTTAAGGCATATTTCAAACACGGTTAAAGTAGCAAATGTTATCATAATAATATTACATATTTTTGAAATCGGGAAGAGCTTTCCAATCGTCATAAAAAATATTGGGTGTCCCATTTGAAATACAAAAGTTGTATACTTTTCGCAACTTTTTGATGCTTTTTTATTTTTTCTTAATGTACAAGTTTTGTTTTCACACTTTATTTGCTTCTCAAAAAGTAAACGCCGAAAATGCATGTCGAAATATAAAAAAACACCACCTTTTATGTAACAGGGCTTGAAAGATCAATTAAGATATTAACAAATATTTCGGCTCACGGAGTGCCTTTATTTCTACTCTATGCATACTATGTTTTAACACGTTTGTGGCGCACGTTCACAAGCACTGCTTTTTGTTCCCGTAAGATTTACAATAGGGATCGTATTTTACTTGCCTACTGGCAAGTTAAATACGGTTACTTGGCACCTTTTTCTTTGTTTTTGATGTTAGGTCGTAAGTTTTATAACTGAATTTATAAAAAATAAAGATAAAATTATTAAAAATTAAAATTTACATAATTCTGATAGTGAATAAATTGTATTGCACAATCATTTGTAGGGTAGGCAATACTTTTTTGCATATATTGTATGCTCGCCACTGCATGATAGGAAACTAAAAAATATATATTTTAAAACGTAAAATGTATCTTTTTTCATGGACATGCTCAGCTATGAACTGGCTGTTTGAAAGGAAAGAAAGTTAAATAAAGTAAGCGCAACTTTTTGCATGTGAGAAGCCTTTAAATACATTCATTTCAGAGAGGTGTGGTATCCAGAATGCAGTAGATTCAACGTACAATACGAAGACAGTGTAATAAATCATGGTTCTGAAGTTTAGATAGATAGTATCAAATTAAAACCGAATTGTGAAAATAATGAAAATGTAGTAAAAAGATGCGTATTGTCAATTTCATGTTAAAGAAAATGTACGCATTTTAAGTAAATTAATATCTGCATTAGAAAAAATAAAACTAAATCACAATTCCAAATGACAGGGTTTGCGGGTAATCTGTCGGATTCAATTATGGTTAGACAATAGAAATGCATTGTACAAAAAGTTAATATTTTAAGTACAAATAATTTAAATCTAGATAGTAATTGTTTATAACCACTATAACCACTCTTCTGTCGTTTCCAATACACACTATCCCTAGCCTTTTGTACCTGACTTTTAACTTTTTTTCTCTTGTCATGCAATAATAAATCACATGTAGATTTTTCTCTTTATTAGGAATATACATATTTAATATCTTTATGAAGGATATACTACTGATGTAACGTTGTTCATATGTCTTGTGAACCACTTTTCAAGATTGGTTATCTTTGAAACAATGTCTTACGTCTTTGTGTAAACACATGTTTTATGTTAATTTAAGCGTGTAAATCTTGTTTGACATTCTTTTGGAGTAACATTGAATATTTAATCGCTCTAAAATACGGCCCGACTACATAAATATTTAGCAGATGTGATTGAGTTCTTGTCATTATTAAAAGATCAGGAAGAAGCAGTATTTTTTAAGATTGCCATACTTTTAATGATGATAAAAATTTACCAGACAACCTCAAAATAACAATATATATTATATATTTTTAATCTTTGTCTAAACAATTCTTATCTTTTGATTCGTTTTTGCGGTTTTCTTTATATGAATGTTTAATTTGAGAGATAGATAAAATATTCGGATCTTTGGGCATTTAGTTTTAAAGAAAAACATATGACCTCTCAATATATTTAACCTTTTTTTAACATCTGAAAGCAAGATCCTTACGGCTTTAATGGTACTTCGCCAGTATTTGAAGGTGATAATACGTCTTGATAGAAAAGTGGGTATTAAGTAGGATGATACAGTTTTATTTAGGAATAAATAAGTTTAATATATCAATTTTAATACTTTCAGAAGATATTTTTTCCGAAATTAGCATAAGCCCAAAATTCATGTGGCAAAGGAATTACCGTAGACACTCTTTTAAATAAGAAGATGGAGATTCTTATTCGTAATCAATATTTTAAAAATGCAGGCAATAATTGTAAGGTAATATAAAATACTATTCCATATTTCTCACACTGAATATTTATTTAGAAGACGTTTATTAAAGTTGTATTTCTATGATTCAAAAAACACGTTTGGAAGCTCTTTGGCATGTCTTAGGTACTCAAAATTGTAGATCTAACCGAATCTCATAAAAAATAATTAAGATTCTCACAGGATTGTAGAGTTGAAGGGGATCTCGGTGGGGTAAAAATGTAAAAACTAACTGAGACGTAATGTAAAGAAAAGTAACCAAAACAGAGGAAAAGTAACCAGCCTTCAATATTTTATGCAAACTAACAAAAACGCATAATTTACCTTTTTCTGAACAATATTTTATAAAAGGAAACACGGGCACATAATTTTTACCAACCAAAACTAACTAACTGACAAATCTAAGCCAAAAATTATGGGATTTTGGAGCGGCCATGTGAGAGTGGAATACAAAAACTATAAAACCGTTTTAAATTAGACCAAAACCGACATAAAATAAGAAAAAGTAATTGAAACCAACCAAAATGCAATAAAACTCTCAATCAGTATTGTAGCCTCCTGTAATTTATACATAACAAACGACTTTTTAACACGGATTTTAATTTAATTAAATTAATTCTAAAATCAAAATTGTTAAAAATGAAGCAAACTTGTTATTATACTGTAACTGAACTAAACTGTAACTAAACTAAAAATTAACTATATTTTTTATCCTCGTGGTCCGGCGCCCCTAAAAACCCTGCACTATGCTTCAGTATAATAGATAATTCATGTTTAGCTGCAATATCTAGATTCAACTTATTAAAAATTTACCCGTGAAAATAAAATACAAATCGTAATCTTGATAATATATCTCAACCTGTTTTAAGGTTATATAAAAGCAGCTGTAATTCTTCGGTCATATTCGATGCAATAACCAAAAAAGCGGTCGATCGAACAATTTTAATGTGTGAAAATGGCCCCTTAACAGATCAGGAGCGAATAAAGACTGTTATTAGCCGCTGTTTTCGTGGGGATCGTGATGAAAGTAGGCACAAATCAAGTGACCCGTAGGCGATGCAGAAAAAATCGGTAGCTTGGTGCACGAGACGCTCGAGCAGGGCATTCTGATAGTGACGTGGGCGTGGTCATTTTGTTCGCGAAAAATTTATTGACCAGTATAGTAAGTATCTTCTATTAAATCTTGTGGTTGGTGACATATTTAAGATACATTTATGAACTCCTTTTAATGACATCCTAGTCTAGATTTATTTCAGAATTGTTGGTTTTTAGATGTCGGAACAAAAGTTATTGCTAAACTACCGAAATAATCATCACTGTTACCTATATAGGAAGATTAAAAACGGTATCATTGCTATACTTTTTTTATATTCGATAAATAAATTAAAAGTATCTGGAAAAGACTCTTAAAAAAAATATCTCAACTTAGATAGTAGCAAAAACCGATTATACTTTGAATGGATAGTCCTTATTAACAATACACAATAAATTAACCACATTATTGCTCGTGCCACCGTTTAATTAGAAAGCACGCAATAATATTTGGCTCGGTGTTGCCAGAAGTGATTTACATCTATATGTTTAGAAATTATTCTTTAAAGAGACAAGGACAGGATTGCCGGGTAATAGCGCAAAACGGATCTAAAAACAAATTTAACTAGCCGATGGGATGCAGTGTGTGGCGGACTGGCAACTCTGAGCGGTGAACTATGCGAAAATCTCTTTATGGATCCCAACTGTACGGAATAAAATACAAAGTTGGAATCCATTTAGGAGGTATTTTATTTTTCAATGGATGGATCTGTCTTCCATAGCAGGAACAGTAAAAATATTCTTAATTGATGTAATTTAAAATGTACATTTTTGAAATATGTTACTTGCCCGAATCCACCCACTAGGTTTATAGATAATTTTATTGTTCAAGAGAGAGAAAAAAATATGGTAGGTATTTGTACAATAAAACTTTAATAAGTGGTGAGTTTGCTAAAAAATAACAGATAGTGGGCTTAAGAAATTCATAATACTAAATTGCAAAAAGTTAGCTATTTGTTTCTTGGGAGTTTTAAATTGCAACAACCATTTCGGTGATAAATGATCTATCCTCTAAAAGATCTTCGAATCTTTTTCGAAGATAATGATGTTATCTCGGTTCACTAGATTACCATGTCATTCCGTGAAAAGACGTTCTTCATCTTGGTCACCTGAACTTGAATCAGTAAGTGTTTTTACAATATTACCAGGTTTTGGAGGACCATAGATGGCTTATTTGCAGGCCTTTGGGGTAGATGGGTTATACTGGTAAATATTAGATTAACAAATTGCATCTTCTCGCTCTTTCTAACTTGCTGGGTCCATCATCAAACATCGCCTTTCTTCTAACTTAAATTAAGGATATTGCTGATAAAATTCTCTTAATATGTAGGATCAGTTTTGAACTAGTTCTACAAATTAACTCGCAGGTAAGGTAGTACTATTAAAACAACTTCTTGTATTGTGAAATCATTTTTTCGTTGCAGGTTCATTACTATTTTTTCATTTTTCCTACGGAGGAGTCGTTGTGATATGTGAAGTACCAAGTCAAGTACAAACGTATGTTGTTGGTTTACAACATCAAGGCCAAGTATGACACCATTCATTATGCTTGCAGCTTGTTCGAAGGTAGTGCTCCCAGGCTTATTTCACCTTCATGAATTCCCTTCGTTGGTATAATTTCAGAGTCATCTGCCTCAAGATATGTCTTGAGGCAGATGACTCTGAAAATCTTTGAATGTACAGGGTGTTCCAAAATGTTTTCCTCTTGTCAGTATGGTATGGCTAGTAAAAAAGTCAATATTTGAAATAAATTTTGTTTTATACTAAAAAAATGGAAAATTATTTATGGAAAAAAACATTATCAAGTTATCTTCCTTCGCGCCTCTATACCTCTTCAAGACAGACTCGCCGATAGGTCTGGAGTTATATTCTGAATTTCTTCACGGATTATTTGCCTCAACTGGTTCAAATTTCTTGGCGTCGTGCTGTATACCCTTTCTTTAAGATAACCCCCCTAAAAATCCATGGGGGTTAAATCGGGACTTCTGGGTAGCCACTTAATCTTCCCCTATTTAGAGATCACTCTTCCCGGAAAATAGCCCTGACGACTTTCGTCGAAAAGTAATTGAGGTGGCACCCTCTGTTGAAACCAAGTGTTCTCATTGAATCCAGTAAAATTGTCTAGCTCTGGTCTCAGAAAATTGTTTAACATGTCTCCGTATAGAAGTAATCGTAAGTGCATAGCATCGTTAGCATTTTTCAAAAAATCCGGGCCGATAAGTCCAGAGGTGCTCATTGCAGTCACTTTAGGAGACTGCAATGGTTTTTGGTGCTTCTTCTTGGGGTTTTCAGAGGACCAGTAATGGCAGTTTTGCTTATTTACAAAGCCGTCTAAATGAAAGTGTCCCTCGTCGCTGAATAAGATCTCGTCGTTTTCAGTTTTTAGTAATGTATCCGTAAGAGCGACCCGAAGTGGATAATCCTCAAATCTCAAGGGCTGGACCAATTGAATTTTATACAAGTGTAACTTTAAATTTCTAGTCAGTATGTTGTGAACAGCCGTTTTTGATAAATTCATGGTCGCTGTTTTTTTGCGGACCGACCGTGCAACCGCCGAGAATTACGCCTTTGCGGCACGAACACGCTCGATGTTTTCAGGAGATCTCGCAGTCCTGGGGCGACCTGTAGGCTTGTTATTAATGGTGGTGCCTTTTCTTTCAAATTTATTAACCCAAAATTTAATTAATCTCGCCGATAATGGGCCTGATATAGACATCAAACTGTTACGAAGGAATGATTGTTCTCGTAAAACGCTCTAACACACAAAGTACGTTGTTCACCGATAAACCGTTCCATTGTAACTTTTAATTTCCGAGCCGCTGCCTTGATTTACAACATATGCAGACGCTCTTACTCCCACCACTTTACGATATGTTCGACAAATAAATAGGGAAAACCTTCCGGGACACAGGGTATTTTCTATTCCAGAGGGAGTTATGAAATCCGGTGTCGAAGCTGTAACCAATACTATTTCACGTTCCCAAGTACAAATTTTTTGAAGTACTACCAATTTAGAGCCATTGTTCTGCAAAAGGGTTACATTAATTATTATTGCTGTTGATGGGGTTTGGCCAGTTTTTACCACTTAAAACTGACTAATGGTAGTTGGTCAATTTTCTAATTAACTTCAGAAACCTCATTGTTGGCACATGTCAGTCTTTTCCACATTTCCAACAACAGATGTCTTTTTTTCGCTGAAAAGTTAAAGTTTGTTTTTGATTTATCTTGGAAATTCTTTCAAAATATGTGGGATGTTTTATAAGTGGTCCGATATTCTGAAATGTATTGTAGTTTCCTTAGTTGTTCTTGACTCCTGGTTGTTCGTTTAGCTGTTTTAAACTAAAGGACAGATACAAAAACTTCTGTAAATATCTTTATTCTAGCCATTTCTATAATATGGTTGGTAATGATGAAATCATAGAAGTTTGGTCCGTGACGCTCACAATCCTGCCAAAGCAGCGTCAAACGCGTGCACTGCTCGTGTATATTTATTTCATCCTGCAAATGATAGCCCTCATTGAGCTGGCAACGCCGTGGCCGGGCTATACGTCTCTCACAGAACTGCAAAAGAATTCGGCGAGTGCACATCCGTAAAGATATATTATCATTAGTATTCAGTGAGTTTTTTCCTGTAATAGATTATTATTCCATTTTTTCTTAAGATCGCGAATGTTTCGTGTCCTGGCTTGTGAATATTGGGATTGAGATTATAGTTGATAAATTAATATTGGTGCACTGCATTGTAGTCAGGGCACTTTGAAGAAAGCTAATTTTTCAGTTATTTCGCCTAAAAAACTTGGAAAAGGTCGTCTTTTACATAGTCAAAGTCGTGAAATTGTGAGCAATGTGTCTAATTTCATGAAAAAAAAAGGCTGTAGAAGAGCTTCCCATTTCTTTGAAAAGCCACAAGTGTGTTAGATTGTTTCAGTTTTTTTAAAAAGTCAGTATAAAGGGAGGGGCATCTATTTTAGGGATAGAGTATTAGCTGTGCCACTGGCGTGTCAAGGGGTACCTACCAGAAAATTTCGAAAGAATCTATGAAAAATGAATGGCAAGGGCCAAGCACCTCCTTTCAAAACCCAGAAAAATGTCGAAAAATGAAGAAATCGAAACTAGATCATGTCACTCCAAGTCATATTAAGACTATTCGGGAGATAGATATAATTTCTCCATGGTGAAAAAGAAACTGCCGACATTAAAGGGTCAGAATTAATTATCTATTTAGTACTGTTGAGTTTCTTACTTAGGTATGTTTTATTTTAAATGAAATTTTCTTTTCGAGCATTTGGGATCTATAAAAATATGCGATACGACATCTCGAAACCGATAATCCTACCAAATACATTTGTGAGAAAGAAAAACTCTTGAACTTGTTTATTAAAATATTGACTCTAATTACAGGGATATATAATATTTTATTTATTTATATAAATTTTTTAGCTGAGCCTGCACTATTTAATTTTTTTGTAGAGACTCATATCTAAAAGAATCTAAAAGACTAGTTTTAAATAAATTGAGTTTCTGAGATGGCATACACGTCCTAAGAATATGAATATATCATGCCACCTCATCAAAAACGACTACTTTCTTTAAATTAATGAAATTTTTGCTCAAAACTCTTGTTATAATATAAATTTGATATGATATTTAATAAATTATCTATCTAAATATTACAAAAAACATAAAAAAATCGCAGCAGTATGCAATATCGATCGTTTCACCGAACACCGCGCTTCGCAACGATAACGTAACGCGTGTGACCCAAACTTCTTTGATTTCTACTTTAACAGGAAGGCTTTCTACGAAACTGCTGGGTAGCCAGTAAGCCAGGTTGATTAGCTGCTCCAAATATCTGTTTCCTGAAAGAAAAAACAGTTTATATTTTTACATTAAAGTAACATGGGATATTGAATAAAGAAAATTTGAAGCCGTTAATTATTGTATTTAAAAGTGATACTTTTCTAGGATCAATGGAGCGTAGTAAGTCTTGAAGAAACAATTTTTTTATTAATTCCTTCCCAAGAGAAATTACGATAAATAGTCCTGCAAAGCACAAAATATATTATTTAAAAACCGCCACTAAGAAATTTATTAATGTCCTCCGAATACACGTGATCTTCAGAAAATGTTTAAAGAGGAGCGCGCCTTGTCTAAAAAAGATCTTTATAATTATAAAATTATAAATTACATTAATTACCTAAGCAAGATTTCTGTATTATGTTTTAAGCTTGACTAATAGATATCAGAAGTGCATTCCGTTTATTTAGTGTCCGTAAATAATCTAATTGACTGAAACTAAGTTAATAGAATCGTGAATAATTAATTTTGTTACAAGGCAGTAAAGATATTATGTAGAGAAAGGTGTGTAGGAAGAAAAGCGTTCCAAACAATAAATTTAAATATACATTTAGGAACTCCCTTCGACATTAGATGCCTATCAATTACCATATTAGGCCAACCCTATTAATAAATAAATCAGACTGAGGATTTGATATTTACACCCTTTGGCCTACGCTCTGTGTTAGATGTTCGTTGGATCCAATGGGTTTTTATTTCACAGTTGTTTGAATATCAGCACCATTATTGATTGAAATTTAGATATTTACTGTGGTAATATAACAAAGGCTTCTGCCATTTTTGTCCGCTATGTGACTACATGCATTTAACGTATATTCTAGTAGATTTATTGCACGCTATGCCTTCACAAATAACCCACATCTAGCTATAAAATATTTTTTTTATTTGCTCCAATCTACTTGTTATCTAAAGGAAAACAAAAGCAGCATAGAATCATAGAGTAAGAACGAATTTGGTCTGAGGTATTTCCAGTTTGGGACCAGAAGATCATATTAAACGAAAAATCTGCTTAGAGCTGGGATCATTGTTCAAATATTATTTGTCTAATGCAAAACAAGGAAAGAAATTAGGTGCAAAAAATGTAAAAAAAAACCTCTCCGGTTATAGAGCTGTGGTTATAAAAGATATTTGATTTTAATGCGTCTAAATTTAAAGCATGTCTTGGCTAAATCGTAAAAATTTCCTCAATGAATTTTCTGTTATATAGTTTATTTGTTGCGCGCTGGTTGCACATTTTCTTTCAAAACAAAATGAGACAAATAAGCTCCTTATAAACGAGATTTTTTTAAAGCAACTAATTTTGAAAACTTTTTAGTATTTTTCCAAAATGGCCAGACTCGATTTTTATTTTTTCAATTTTATACAATTAAAATGTATGTAATACCAATTAAATATCTTTTAGTGCGATTATTATTATCCTTTTTTTTCAGGCACATAGTGCACCATTGTTTATAATATGTGGTTTGGACAAGTTTTGTGTACATTTTTGCTTTACCTAGGTATAGTTAGGATTTTACTAATTTAATTTTTTTTAAATCATATTTTACCTTTATTTTGGAATTCCCAAAATTCTGCCCAGGCTATTTTAGATAAGCACTCTTATTGATAGCGAATTGTGAGGCATTTGTCGTTACATGTTCTCTTAAAAGACCACGAAATCGTTCATCACGGTGTTTTAGACAATGATCTTGATTTTAACCATGGGAGTGATTGGTAAGAAAAAAGCGGGTCTACATTTTCGTGAATAGTGAATAGCACCTCGAACACTGGGAGTTTACAGTTATGCAGATAGGTGGAGAAGATGATATGATTTGGTATTTTAGACTTACGAAACCGCTATGCAAATATATGGTATTTAGTGATGCTTTTGTTGCAACTGCAGATAGAGCTATTTCTAGAACGCTTGCCCTATTTATTCACTATGATAATAGGTGTTTATTGCTTCTTTGTATAATTTTTCTGCGCTATAGAAGTCGTCATTGTCACTTTAATAGAAGTAAAATTAAATCGGATTTGAAGGAAAGGTAATTGATTGGTAGATGTTCGCTTCGGGAAGTCGTAGTTTCGTCCGAGAAAATGCTAAAAATAATAGTAAACATTATATGGCCTCGTCGAGTCGCCTGAAAAGGTAGATAACGTTAATCGAAATTTCGAGTGATCAGATAGTTGAAAAGTTTTTAAGGCACCATGGTAAAATTGGGTGGTATACGTTATGCAAGGTCTTCCGACCGAAAGTAAAAACGTTTATCTCGGTTGTTATTAGAGGTATAGTGGGGTCAATGTACCGGAAATTTTCATATTTAGAAAACTGCTCTGAAATACATATAGAATCTGAAAATTGAAAAACATACAGGGTATTCCATTTAAAATAACGATGTTGTCACCGGTTTTATGTAGAAGTGGGAACGCCGCATCACTAAAAATGTTTTTAAATGGTAAGATCGGTTTCCTTCACAACTAAAATTTGAAAACGTTCCGTTAATTAGTACTCCAGAAACTTTTAATGTCCAATCCGTGAATCGCCATGCACCTACGTCATATTTTTAGTTTCCAATTTTACTCGAAGCACCAAATGACCTGAACAAATTTACGGATTATAAAAGGTTGCATACTTTATAATATAGATTTGCGTTTTACCTAAAGTGCAGGATATTTCATTTTCGGGGTATCTCCCTTACTTTTAAAGATAGAAGGTTGCGGATTTCGCGACAGTGTACTACTTTCTTGTGAAATTAAAGAAGGCGCCAGCAGAATTTTCATAGCTCCTTTGGTTTTTGAGGTACAGGGCGTTTTTGAAAATGTTGCATTTTCAGGCACTCCTCGTATCCCGCTAATTATAACTGTTCCTTATGTGAATTTTTCTGTAGAATTCAGTGCCGCTTTCCGAATAAGTATACGGGACAGGTTAAAAAGTTATCGGATCCTACTTTATTTTTTTAAATGGGACACCCTGTATATTTTATATTTATTGGAAATAACGTAGGCTTTCCAAAAATAT
Organism: Kuschelorhynchus macadamiae; assembly: GCA_030620095.1. NCBI lineage: Eukaryota > Metazoa > Arthropoda > Insecta > Coleoptera > Curculionidae > Kuschelorhynchus > Kuschelorhynchus macadamiae. The sequence goes on from JAUTXW010001544.1 coordinate 314,680, forward strand.
ATCCATGTATGCAGTTATTTTGAAGAAACAAGCTCAAAATTCCAGATTTTTTAAAATTATCTTTTATGTCCAATAAGTAGGCAGGCTGTGACTAAAATGTAGTAGAAACCAAATTCGTGTAAGTAATTATTATAGTAAATATGTAATACTTTCAAATTTAATTAAAAAAAATCTGTTTTAATTGTCAACTTTTAAAATTAATTACAGTATTTTAACTTAATTATGATAAAATTATTGAATTTTACTTAAAACTTAAGTTAGGAAAAACAAAATTTTGAAAAAGCAAAGAGTTTTCAAAGGTGGTTTTCAAAATAACGGCCATTTTCTCGTATGCAAAATTGGCACATAACGATAGGCCTTCTTTGCAAATTTCTGAAAGTTAAATCGATTGCCGCACTAAGCTCCGCTACAGACTGATATGATGTTTTTTTATATTTCATTTTGCATGAAACCCCATAAGAAAAAATCTAAAATCGTGAGATCCGGAGATACAGGTCCGTGGGTACCAATCCATCTTTGACGAAAGTTATCGTCTAAAATTATAAAGTACCAATCGAACATTTTCCATCAGATGTGGAATAACTTCCTCAAGGATTTCTAAGTACCGACGTGCTGTAAGATCTCCTTTCAAAATTCTATAGACCACCCAAAGTGTCCTTGTTGTGCCCTTTTAAAAATTAAATGGTGATTTTCTGCGGAATCAGTTTCTTGTATTATGGCGATTTAAAATTTCCACACTTGAAAAATAAGATTCATCGGTCCAGATAACGAGTCTGCCAAAAGATTCATCAATATTGATTTGTAGTAAATACCATTGGCAAAACAACATTCGGCGCTCAGCATCACCGAGGTGTAAATGTTGAACTATGTGGAAATTATATGAGTGATACTTATAATTTTTAAAAAACATAAAGGCGTCTCTTCTATATATATAATATAACCCAATACTTTATTTCTTTTCTCTTTCTATCTTGTTTGGTGTATGCTTTTGGACGGGGCTGCATAAATTATCCGTGCTAAATTTGAATTAAGGCGGCCTAATATGTCTCTCAAAGGTTGCCTTCTCTCTGGAGATCTAATATGAACAAAAAGGACTCCTAAGATGTTATCCTAACCATAGCGCTCAAAATACGTTCCCTTTGTAAATACAATTCCGAAGCTTCTTGAGGAGTTTCATTGTATGAAACAAATCAACAGATCATACTTTTCATAAGACCGCTATTATTGTAAAAAAGGAAAGGAAATAGAATATAGTTAAATAGAAACACAAAAACCACAAAAATATTTTAATAATTTGTTCCAAACAAATTAGCTATAGCCTTCTATTTGGACACGAAAAGAAATTTGAGCTTGTTTTTTAAAATAACTGCATACACGTATATTTTTGGAATGCCCACGTTATCCCTAATAATTATAAAGAATAAACTACAGGGTGTACCATTTAAAAAATAAAGTAGGGTCCGATAGCTTTTTGACCTGACCCCGTAGACTTATTCTGGAAGCGACACTGATTTCTGCGGAAAAAGTTATATAAGCAACAGTCTACGCCTTTTTGATAGGTTATCAGATAGCTGGGATACGAACGGGTGCATGAAAATGCAACATTTTCAAAAATGCCCTGTATTTCAAAAATCAAAATAGCTATTAAAATTCTGCTAGCACCATTTTTAATTTTACAAAAAAGTAGCACACTTTCACAAAAATCGCAACCATCTATCTTTAAAAATAAAGGGGATACCCGGCAAAAGTGCCGAAAATGAGATACCCTGTACATCAGAAACACCCAAAAATGTTCCTGCTACAATTTGTGTGTTCACCATTTCTATGTTATGTTATGTTATGAGTCTTTAACTGGCGTAGTTTACACCGAAATTCTGCAATCATTCTTTTTATTTATCTCCACGCTCGTTTAAATGATGTTTAAAAAATCCTTTACGGCTTAAAAGTAACAACTAGAACTGATCTGTAAGATGCAAAAAGGAAAAAAGTCGTTCTTCACAAAAATAAATGCATTTTTTTTCATTTAATAAAAAGTAATATGCATTTCTGAAGGTTATCATCAGATACTCCTATTGTCGAACATATAAAAAACAAGTACAGACCAATACGAAAACATAACCGAACAATACTGAACGTCTGCCGCATTGCAGAATAACTTTCAGTGATGGGTCATAGTGTTTGTTCTTTTGATTGACGTTGGTAAAATGTTAATTAAAAATATATCTACATTCTACATCGTTGCTGCCAGCGGAGTTGTCGTTTTTGTGATTCCATTATTTTTTGTCTGTTCTATTATGTTCGAAAACAGTATTATTCAAATTATAATGATAAATATTTTATATTGACAGTTTGTTTATATGACTAATGGCGTAAAGTATGCAACATATAAGTACGGAAATAAGATTGATTATTGATTTTTCAGAAATATGTATTATTATTATTAAAAAAATCTTTCCCATACAGGGTCCGGCAAAAGTCTTAGTGCTGAGAAGTATCAGTTTAGGTTTTATTTTGGTAATTATTTCACATTCCTGGTTTGTTGATAACTTGAACTGTTCACTATATTGCTGATATTTTATTTTACGATCTGGATGTAATTCATTGAACATAACACATATTTCTATATCGTATCTTTTAGAAATTCTTTGTAAAATTGTAAGCTTGTGTATAAAATCAGCGGAACATGCTTTGAAATAATACATCCATATAAACTTTTCTACAAAATATTTTTTCATACTAAGAATTTTGCCAGATCTTGTATATTACCTGAATTTTTGAAAGTTTCGCGATAATTTACAAATTTCATAAAGCTCATGAAAATATCAGTGCGAAATTACAAGTTTTCCCCAACCCTACGCAGGTGTTCCTATAGTTGCAGCTACTTTACACAAATTTGGTATTCAAATAACATAATATTTATTTTTAATATACTGTAAGTGTCATTTGATATTGTATCCTTATGGCATGATACAATGAGTTTTATAATTATTTCGATTTCAAGTATATAAACGTAATTATTCTTGTAAATATACTACTGTTTTGACTTTAGGAGGCCCAAAAATAGGTAAATCATTTAGAAGAAAGTTTTAGTAATTTAAATCACAATCGATGTCGTTTAAAGCAATAAGTTTTGGTTCCCACACGTTAATTACGAGCTTCACTAATTGCGACAACATACGAAGTTACTATTTTAAAACAGTTTGCATTTTTCTCTTCTTAATTACTTCATTCAACCAAGAAATCAGTAAATTAAAAAAAAATGTGTTCATAAATAGCAACAGTAACTGTTCTTGCTTAATATATCTCACTATATCGTACCACCTGACTGCAAGAAATTTCGTAATATGAGTGATTTATAGCATTTCCCTTTTTCTATTCCTTCACTTTTTATTTCGTTTTATACAGTTTAAATTGACAGGTGAAATGTCTATAATAATTATGAACCACTGGATCTATAATTAAGTTATGCTGTTTCTTGAAAAGGTAGTCGTTCGAAATTAATAAAATTGGTGGGGTTTTCTTATTAGATGACAGTTCAAATCTAAGGTGTGCCATTATGTTCTTTATTAGATGCTTATGTAAAATAGAAATTTTGAAATATATAGGAATTCATATTCTTGTGTTCTAGACTACTATTTATTTATTTATTTATAACTAGGTACACTACAGAACATTGTTCCACTGTACACAGTACATATTAATATAAAAATTTTAAAAAAGTATAAATACTATAGTATTAATAAAACATACATATGTATACATTTAAGAAGTAATGACATAGTTAAAATATTTGAATTATTAAAACATAATTAAACAGAAAAAGAAGAGAAAAATCAGAAAAAAACACTACATGCATAAACGAAAGTGCCTAACTTCTCAATCTTTATTAACTTTATTAATTATTGTAACGCACATAAGTCTTCAAATAATTAAATTTGTTAAAAATAAGAGGATCAATATGATCATATTTATTATTGTAGTTCACTAACATCCTAATCACAAAAGAAGTAACCATAATTTGTACAATGTGCGTGCGACTAAAGATATGCACATTACATGACGGAGACATCACTAAATTATATTCTAACACACTGCGAATCATGCAAAGTAAAGTGTATAAAACCTAACATCCGGAAAGCTTTGATGGTAGTATTATCTATATGTTTGGCATATGTTACCGAGTATTATCAAATACAACTCCTAAATCATAAACACCCGTATTCACTAAAGAGATTTAAATTTAGACCAGGTCTAACTTGACAGTTACAGGTTTAAAATGACATATGCAAAGACTGAACAAATAATTTTTCTAAATGTCACAATTACAAAATGACAGTAACATAATTGGCGCACTAAGACTTTTAAGTACCATGGCAGCTAAACCTGGTCTAACTCTTAAACCTTTTTAGTGAATACGGAGGTAAATTTTTCAACAGACCCTAAGACTGTATTTTCTATCGAGAAGTTAAACAGTATTGAATTTTGGCGTCTAAAAAAGCGCATGATTTTACACTTGTTAATATTTAAATTTAGATAATTTGTCTTAGACCACAACACAAGACTGTCCAAATTCCTCTGCATACTCAGGCAATACTCCAATATATGTCCCGCACAAAAAAAATTGAGGTCATCCGAATATAGCAAAAATATGCAATTTTCGAAACTTAAAATTAAGAGTAGAATTAGGCCCAGATGAGATCCCTGTGGTAAGACAAAATCCAGAACACCAAAATACTTTTCAATATTATTGATAAGAAAGTCCTGAGAAAACCATGCTGCTCATCAACTATCTGATGCTTGAATGTCTCAAAAAGCTCATGAGTTATAATAGCTTTAAATACTTTTGCCATCACAAAAAGTAGGGATATACGTCGATAGTCCACTATCAAATGAAGTCTGAAATAAGTCTCTATAATCAGAGTAGGTTGCATTTGGATGATATTCGAAACATGATCTGAAATGGATAGCAAATGCCTTAACAATCTTGCCTTTATCTTTCATATTTTGACCATCAAAACACATTGTTTTTATGTTTATGGTATGGTTATTTATATTTGCCGGAATCATCTGTTCAGTGTTAGTAACAAATAATAGGTAACATGCTCTAAGATTCTTTGTCTCTCTTTTAACCTCGGTGTATTGATCGTAACCGGACTTCCCCTTTGACCGCCTATACCTTTTGTATAATTTGTTTTACTAATTTATCAACATTTTAAGATCGGGACTGTACGAGCTAGGAAGTTTATTTTCTTTTATAGTTATTTTTGGAATATACTGATCAATGATCTGATGTTACACAAGATAGAAACGGTCCAGCAAAACATTAATGTCCGATCATTCTCTTAGTAAGCTCCAATCTAGACTTTCTAATGCTTCGATTATGGCATTGTAGTTTGCTCTTTTAAAGAGATACATAGTTATACTAGTTTGATGATCTATTAGTGATGAATTCCGTGAAACTAAACCTTTAGTGGAGGATGAAATGGGTCAACAGAACTAACCGGACTAACAGATTCACAGTCAGAAATTGGAATTCGTCGCAGAAGATTAAGTCTAAAGTTCGATTCATATTGTTTTTAACGTGGCTGACTTGTTCTAACTCGAGGTAATAAGTAAATAAAATATTAGCTGCCTTATCATTAAAATTGCTTGGCTCCAGGTGACCGTCCTCATCAATCCAATGCACCTTTGGGATATTGAAGTTCCCAAATACCGTTAATTTGGCCGTGATGTGATTGAAATGACGGGGAGAGAATTAGTAGGGATATATATTACGTCATGTATAACAATTTCGCCAGCAAACGAAAAATGAACCCAAAGATCCTCAAAAAATGGGTTATTACGGCTCTTAATTACAGAAGGGGCTAGTTCAGACAGAATTGCGAAGAGAACACATTCATCTCTAACGCAGTCGAGGACCTCATAGTCTCTGTCTTTACGAAATACAGCACATCTGCTGTCAAACAGTTCGGAGCTCTTAAGATCAGAATTTAACCAAGTTTCTGTAAAGACAAGTGCTTCAAAATCCGATGATGCGAAGGCTCTTGGTCAACATTCTTTTACAATGTTATTAATAATCATACCTGACAACAAACTTTTTCTATATATATATATATATATATATATATATATATATATATATATATATATATATATATATATTTAGAACACGAGATAAAGGTATATTTCTGTAATGCAGGTCTTTGTAGAATAAAACACTATTGTCATAGATGACAGAGTTTATTTATTTATTGAATAACGCATCTACAGCATTTAAGCCGGTTACAGATACCTCGGTTATAATATACTAAAATTAGAGTTCAAGTTATCATGATGATTATAAAGTCCCACTAGAATAAGAGGAGTAGTGTGCGATAACTTTTGAATAAACAAAAGATGAAAAGAAAAAAGATGAAATGGCCACAGAATAACTATGTCGTTCTTTAAGAAATTTTTAGAGTTCAATAAGCTCAGCGTCAGAACAACCAGGTTTCAAAATTCCCTCAGCGCAAAATTTATTGTTTGACTGTTTATTTATATTTATATATAAAATCAGCCAGACGCCACGACTCCCTGCAACTATTAAAATTTTTCTCTGCGATGAAGAGAAGCTAGTCCCTATTATCGGAGCAGCAATACTACCAATATAAATCTTTATATCAACAGTATCTGAAGAATTTGGTGGAACCGCTCTTAGTGCTGTGATTTTAAACATTTACGATTCTTTCCTAAGCTGTTTCATTTGATTTGCAAGTGACGGTCTTTAGTTTCTTATTCCGTTCAAGTAGTTCATCACGATCTGATTTTAGTCTAGCAATAACATCAATGGTATTTTCCACCTCGCTCTCGGTTTGATACTCAGTATCCAAAACGGCCGGTAACTCGGTGTGGGTATCAGCAATTCTGGAGGCACTAGTTTCCCAACCCGTCGGTACATGTCGATGGTAACAAATGTTTGTTGTTTGTGTGCTGGAGCTTTTTAAATCACGTTTTTATGACTTTGTTATCATCTCGCCAAGCTTTTCACTGCTCATTATTCATTCTGGTAAGTTTCTCCATTTCCTTAAAATGATCCTCCTCAACTCTATTCTGTATGTTTTATCTCAAACAGAGATATTTACTTTTAAAAATATTAGCCAAATTTTATTTATTCCAGCAATTGATCAAAATCCGAGTCAAAATCTCAAATTTTTCTAAATATAAAAAAATTGTTTTTAAACAATTTAGTGACTAAAATACAGCCATGAAGCATAACAAAATAGTCACACATATATATTCAAACCGCAATATATAAATATTTTTTATTTAAAATGCACTGGTAACGGTTAATTAATATTTAAAATTGATTATAATTTATTGTGTATTTTAAACTGAATTTTCATTGATTTGTTTCAAAAATGTTAACAGTTTTTAATTTTTCATCTGAAAACTTTCACTCTTTTTCACTTCTCGATTTATATGTTTCAGTTGAAAAATTCTTGTGATCATACCGTCGATATTCCCATACAGGGACCAGTAAATTGACTAGTTTCGAATTCTATGCACTTATAAGGATTGCATGCAAGGCGGCTGAAAATTATAATTATTATGTATTACGAGGAAATGATATCGGAGTGACTGAAATAATGTCACTAGGTAATTCTTTAAAAAACGTCAATGATTCTATGAGTTAGGTTTTCGCCAGTGCCTTGTATGTGTATGTACAATCGTAGTGTAAGTTAACAAATGAATTGGGTATGAGGTTTTAACATAGTCTTGTCGTATGCATATAGAAAATATAACGTTTTCTTAGTGTATATCTTATTTATGACATATTTTAATACAGTATATTTGATAATGCATTGTTTTAAAAATATATTACGGTGTGGAGATTGCCGTTCATTAAGACAGAATAATCAGAATTAGCGACGAACAAAAGAAATGTACCCAAACCGAGATTCTCTAGTAGGTTTTGTCAATAACACTATGTAGTGGCTTGAAGTTTTAGAAGGTTTGGCAGTTGCGGCTCTTGATTTTTCGACACGATCAGGCTATGTCAAAGAAGGATCAAAAGGCTTTTGAATATTTCCAAAAATTATTTAAATATTTGGGAGCCCGTATATTTTTTGACAATTTTATCCTCAGACTTATGCGTATTGTTTTTCAAGATTATACGATTATTTCATCATTGGTTTTTTTATAGGAATTTAAAAAAAATTTAAAAATAGGGTAGGGTTAAAATCTAGGATCAGTGGCTTCAATAATTTTTGTTTTTAACATAGTGACTTATACATTGTTAAACCTACAAGTCATTAGTAATTATTTGTTATCGAAACGCAGGATTGATGAGTCCATTTTGGTGTACCTATGTAGTATGTAGATCATTCTGTACGCTGTTGTATAAAAATGCAGTTAAATTACTTTTTATCGATTAAGTTTTTGCATATGTGTTTTAAATACGCAAAAGCTATCATAAAAGTGAACCATTCCTTTCAAAAAGTAAAACTATTATTTTTATTTCTATTGACATTAATACCAGAGCTGGCAGTCTATCTTGAGATATAGAATTATGTTAAGTAGCTCTTATAGCGCTTCAAGCATGACCATGACAAATCTTTTTAATCTATACACTTGTTACGGGGATTGTTAAATAAAATAAATAATGGCAATCTTTAAAAAATACTGAAACTAATTCTAAACTATTGATATGTTAATGATTTTATGAGTATTCATTTTAAGAATTTGTCCGTCTCGGTAAATAATGGCTGCAGTAGAGAAATAAGTTTATGCAGAAAAACGTGGTAGTTTTAAAGGTATGGAAATCAATTACCGGAAACTTAGACGTTAAATTAATTTTTGATGCACTCTTTGTCAAACATTTTTAGGTACGCTTTTTTAACGATTTTAATACATTAGAAGAAGATGTTATAGGTAAAATCTTTGTATTTCTAATTGTTAAGAAATCTAATAAAATATAATGTATCTAATTATTCAGATCTGGTGTTAATTTGAAAAAATAAGCAGTCCGAATGACCATAAAACATGTTTATATTTTTCAAATAAATCCGATTCGTTGATTTTGTCTACTACACAGCAGTCCGGCAAGTGATTAGGATTTTTCAAATATGGAAAAGTTAAAAAAGCAAACTGAAAATCTGAAAGCTCCTTTAAGAAACCTTTTAAAACCATGTGAATGGTATCTCAATCTAATTCGGCGTTCTTAATTATGTCCCCAAAAACGAAGATAAATGTGTGTGTATAAGATTTAGGGAAAAGAGTTGACAAGGTAATTTAAACCCTTTTATAATTTATTGAGTCAATGCACTGTTAAAGTCTATTTTTACTTTAAAAACTGTAAATATAAACGAGCAGTTCTAAAAGTACATTTCTAGACATAAAATTCGAATAACGTAACAGAATTGTTATAGCATTAATATAGTATATTTTCGGAATATAAATTTAAAAAAAAATACAAAACTCAATGGATTTTTCCGTTTTCCATATATTTTTTTTCAGCATAAATGTGATTTTATATATTACTTGTAGCCGAATTTACGTATGTTTTGGTATTTTTAAATTTTCCACATAAAAACAAAACTATTACACGTAAAATTTCATTGTCACGTAATCATCATTTTCTTCCTTGTGTAAAATTACGTTAGATAGTAAAAAAACTTAATTCCGAGTTAAATTTATTATATAAAACTTCGTAAAAATACTAAAAATGTAACTAAAAAGGTTTATGGAATTTATGAAAAAATACCTGCTTTCTCGCTCATTTATTACTTTATAGGTTATTATCAGATTTAAAAAATTAAAAATAATAGACCTTACGTTTAAAAAAGTTACCGTACCTTAAAGTGTTATTAATAGTCCCATAAACAGTTTACGTATCCGTCTATTTTTTAATGTCAGTATTAGAGATCGGTATCGGTGTTATAACTTAAACGTTTCAGTCGTATGGCAGAAGATATTGCTAAAAAGATACTGTTTGTACGTTTGGTTTCATTTGTTAGAAAAAAAATGTGCTAAATATGCAACTCGTAAATAAAGATGTATTTTAAACAAACCGAAAATAACACGCTATTAGTAACACAAGTATAGGTTAGATATGGCTTACTCGAAAAACACATTTTGTTTTTAAAAAAATATATTTCAAGATAAAAATTAGTACTACAAAAACATATAATAACTAAACTTATTATAACAAGTTTTGTTATGGAAACCTTGTAAAAACCCCGCAGAGACTAAATGCGTATAATTATAAAACCATTGGTGAGCTACATTTGCACAAACTTATTAAACTATTTAATTTGCTGAATACGACATATTATTTTCAAAATAGGTTAGGATCTTAAATTTGAGAAAATAAGTAACAATAGAAAATATCTACGTAAGCTAGGTTTCAGAACTCAAAGACATATTTTTCGAAGCTAATACGTCTAATGTTACAAACATAACGTTTTTAAAATACAGGGTGGATCACAACTTACCCGTTACAGTCTCTAACTGCTGAATGGTACTTCCTTTTTAAATGTACCTTGCAGGATATATGCAGATCAGATAACAATTTTAAATTATTCTCAGGTATGCAGGGTGCATCAAGAATACGTGGCATATTAAAGTTACTTTTTTTAAATGGATATTACTGTTTTTTTGTATATTTGAGTTCTTCAATAAAAATAAGGTTACATTTTAATGTATAGCGTTAAATTAATTAAGGGTTGCCTATATCTAATGACGGCATAACTACACTTACGAAAAAATACGGAAATTATTGAAAAACTATTACATTTAAATATAAGTACAGAACTCTACATTGTAATTAAATGGTATGCTTGCAAACGCTTTTTTACATTTTGTAGTTTTATGTGTAAAAGTAGTATTTTTTATACACACTTTCAGTAGCTAGAATTTGCAAATCTGCAATTATTTTGCTTTTAAAGTGTATCTTCTTCCACTACATACTGATTCCATCCACTTAATAAATGAGTTATAATAAATATAACTAATTGCACACATTTTTATTATCTGATTTATAGTTTGATTACAATTTTTTTGCTTTAAAATATGTTTTTTTTTGCAATATATTTCCCTCTAAATTAACCACTCAAAAAATTAACTTTTTAATCATTTTGGTTTTCTGTGGACAAATTCAATAAAAATGAATAAAATTATGGTTTTCCAAATGTCACATATTTTCAGGGGCGCGCGGACGTACTAATTAACTTTTCTAGATTGTATTATAATTTTTTTTCTCCTCAGTGCTATAAAGGGTATTCTTGCTTTCATTATAATTTTTAAAAATGTAATTTTAAAGCTCTATGTTTTTTTTTTAATGAATGCTAATATTAAACATAAACGGAGCAGTTTTGGTTACATAGAACGGAAGCTTTCACGGCTTTGGTCAATTAAGAAATCATGGTTCTTGGGATTAGACCGTGTCAAATTGGAATTATTATCCGACGTTTCGCCTTCGATTGCACGAGGCATCTTCATGGATCTTTACTCCACGAGATCTGAACACTGAATGAGCTCGAAGAGATTCAGGTGGGCTTTCATACCCGACTTGTGCTCGCCGAACCCAGTGTTAAGATCGATTTCCACGTGTGATGTAGACCGTAACCCGTATCTCTATTGAAATTTTTTGTATGTTTAAATATTTCAATAGATTCTCTAACTTTTCGTTTATAAAAACCTGGAACCGATGCTAGAACCTTGGTTTCCTTTACATTTATGAAATGACCAGTGTTATGCTGGTGTTCAGCTACAGCAGATTGCACAATTTGTTTCTTTTTAATACATCGTTCATATTCCTTAAGTCTAGTTGATATTGATCGTCCTGTTTCTCCCACGTACACTTCTCCACAGGAGCAAGGAATTTTATATACTCCTTCTGTTTGGAAAGGTACAAGATCTTTCGGGGATCGCAAGCATTGTCCAATCTTCTTATGTGTATTGAAGATTGTACGTATGTTGGACCGCCGAAGTAATCGCCCTATTTTGTCTGTAGTGCCATGTATATGTAGGGAAGAACAACACTACCTAATAGTGGCTCTTTATCATTCTCCTTTGGCGGAGTTGGTTTACTATGTCTTTTAATTAAACGCGTAATATCTTCAGTGCAATAACCATTCTCTCTGAGAGCTTCGGTCAGTTTCGATGTTTCCGATGTTAAAGAATCTTGATCAGAAATCGAAATAGCTCTGAATACTAGTGAGTTAATAACCGATTTCTTTTGTGCTGGATGGTGATGAGAATTTGCGTTTAAGTATCTATTTGTATGCGTCGGTTTTCTATACACAGAATGTCCTAATGTAACATTTTCCTTCCTTTGAACACATACATCTAGAAAGGGAATTGGTCCATTAGATTCAATTTCCATCGTGAATTTGATATGATGTTGCTGATTAAGGTGGTCCAGAAATATGAGGAGATTATCCTGTCCATGAGGCCAAACAACAAAAGTATCATCTACATATCTAAACCAGTGCTTCGGTTTTAGTGGAGCGGATGTTAGAGCAATATCCTCAAAGGCTTCCATAAAGATATTCGCTACCACAGGTGATAGAGGAGATCCCATAACTGCCCCTGAAGTTTGTTCAGAAAAAGTTCCTTGAAAAATGAAATAAGTAGATGTAAGACAAGCTTCCACTAGGTCTATTAAGTTCTTATCAAGATTATTGTTATCCAGTATGTCTGATATAATGTAAATTGAGTCGTTGACGGTATTTTGAATATATTTTGAAAATTTAACTTTTTTTTTTTCTTAAACCCGCATACATTTTTTGTTTCGGGTCCATTTGCCATCTGTGTGTCGCTCCTTTGCGTGTTAGTGAACTTGAGACTTTTGCTAGGAATTATAAATTTAAAAATGTGTATGTACATGTATGCTCGTATGTAAATAGTAATAATTTTTAAACGTATGTAATATATGTTTTTAGGGCAACACTACACCGACATATTTTCTTATGTCCATATTTGTCAGTAGATAGTTTTGAATTTAAATTTGAATTGAGCATTCTGTTTTCCCAACGCATCAGTAATCTCTTCTAGCAGCAAGCAGTCTCCATTTCAGCATACAATTTGCCAAGTCTACCCGCAGCAGTGAAGTGGAAAATAGAGACACAGTAACAAATAACTTCGTTCAAGTCAAGCCATTAAGAGAAGCCCGTTCACTATTCTACAATTTATCGTCTACCGTTATACAATTTAAACAAGTAATCAAATTTTTCAAGCCAGGTATTTCTGAAACTTGTTTGGCTTCCCTTTTTTAGCAGTATTTTGGATTGCGTAACAACATTGCAACGAATGCAACAACAGCTATCAAAAACTGTAACTCCCTGCCCCTGCCCTTCAGAAAACAGACCCAATCTTAAATACAGTTCCCAATTTTTTGGAGACCAGCTTCTTTTTCCGCCCTTAACAAGGGACTCTATACCCAACAAAGGATTATCTGAGAGTGTCTAACATTTAAAAATCGTCTTTTCTGCATTTTCTTTACTTGTTCTTAAATTCCGAAAAATGTTGTACCTGATTTCAAAAAACAAACTAATATTTTTCTGCAATATATATTTTCTGTTTTTTTTTGTAATTTTGCGTTTCTTAATGCTTAAAGGTTTTTCTTTTAGAATCACCCACTGAATATTGAATATTTTCCTAATACATATATGCATTCCTATGTTGCTCCGTACGCTTAAATAAGGCTGGCTAGGCTGCGACCAGATTTACGAACTGGTGATTTGAGAGCATGAAATGTCGGGCATGCTATATGCACAGAAAGAATTTCTGTTTTGTTTAATTTGAAGCTTAATTGAGCGGAAACGTGCTCAATGATCACCATTATAACTTTATATTTAATCGATAAATAGAGAAAGCTGGGCACGCATGGTTTATTGTTGAGATAGGTCCAAATAATACATCAACGATTATTATTCCAAAAAGAAAATCTAATGTAGGTATAACGTGTCACGTCAATTATGGTAATAGTATGTTACACGTTTTGTGTGCTCTCATTCTGTTATGATAACATGTGAGAAAGCAGTTTAACTGATTTTGATATACTTCCTGGGTCTTAAATTTTTATTAAATTTGTTCAAGACTTTATGAACCCACTGAATATGCATAAAATGAAATAAACCTTGCAAAGCTATCAAACATATTGTATAATAGTCTGTTCTTAAAGATTAACTTATAAACGGTGCAACGTTATGTTAATAACTAGTTCAACCCTCTTGTGGTTCTAAAGAACAGAATCCACCTACTCTATTGGGATAGGCCCAACTCGCAAGAGTGTCGACAATGACAATTGATAATAATGAATACATCAAGAGAATTTGCTGAGTTTCTTTTTTGTCTGACGCTAAAACCTCTCATTCAGTTACGCAGATAATTAAGTAATAAAGATCAAAATTCAAAAATAAATAGTTTTTTATTCGTGGATGACATGAAAATGACATCCGAAAATTGAACTCATTTAAAGTTACTAATTACCACTGCTAGTAATCGTTGCACGCTGGGATATAATAATATAAATAATGACATCTTCAACATGAACGTAGTACGAATATATCCTGTATGTCTCTATAAGGTGAACGGCCAAAACAGAGGTACGAACTGATGACAATATCGTCACTGCAGTGAGTAAAACCAAAGAACAGACAAAGACCGATAATGCGAATAGACAGTCCATCAGATACAAATAAATTAACCACATTAACTGCTCGTGTCGTAATTTAATTAGAACGAACAGAACAATTTTGATTTAGTTTTGTCAGAGGTGTTAACTTGTCTAAAAATACATACAATACAAAAATTATGTTTATCTATAATCGAATTTAACCAGCCGGTCGGATGCGATACGTCACGGACTGTCAGCTCTGGGCGTTGTGTGAGGACAACAGCGTCGGCTCTGGGCGTTATGCTACGCGGAAATCTCTCGATGGATCCCAACTATACAGAATACAACACAAAGTTGAGATCCATTTAGGGGTTAATTTAGTTTACATTGGATGGATCGTCTATTCAAAGTATTATCTGTCTTTGGTAGGACATAGCCTCAACGGAACTTTTTAAATTTATCTGGATTGACGATGACGTTAGCTGTAAATAATATAATATATATAGAGCGGTCACCAGGTCACGTTATTGAAATTTGTACAGGCCTATTAGTATGTCACATATATTACATGTTTAGTTTACCTTTATTTGTCTCTGTTACTCCGGATGTATTGATACGAATTCTGACACGCCCTAGCTTAGTAGCGCTAGATAATTAATTTTAATATTCAAACATTTTTTATAATGTTCCATTAAAATTGGAAATGAAGTAAATGATCCTACTTCCTAGCCTCTTGTATCTTTCCTTTAGCACTTATAAAACTTTCATATGAATATCATTAACACTTTAAAAACTTTTTGCAACTAGGATTCGAAAAAATACAGGCGCTTAGTTTTAGTTTGTTTCCACTAATGAAATTTAAAACTCGAAACTTCGATGTATAATATTTGTATGCAGAAATCATTATTAGCACAAAAAAGAACATACTAATTTTGTTACATATACACCTAGAGATTACATTCGACCCAACATTTTTATCTCAATATAGAGGAAAAACAGCTAGTCTGTGCGACGTCCCTAATCTGTTCATCCATTAGAGTAAAAAAAATCTGAGGTTCATCCCACTACTGCATAACTCTTGAATACGTCCGACAGGTTCCGATTACGACCCACGTTAGCTTGCTGCACGGAAATTATAGAAAAGTCTAAAGGGGTACCGGAGTGAGACCGATTGCGAGCTTCGTTTGTTTTCGTTTTTTGTATTTGAGGTCTGACTTTGTGGCTTTAATGTTGTTTTTATCGATGGACCTGTGCTAACCTAACGCCAGATCCTCATAATAGTATAGGATTTGTTAAAAAATCCTTGTTTTAAGATAGAATCGGATTTTTTTACAGCAAGCCTAACCAATCCTAACCTAACCTAATCCGCATTTTTATTAATTATAAGTTTTGTTTAAAAAAATTTAAAAAGTCGTCCGACTGAACGGAAATTTGAACACATATATGCGCGGCATCCAAAGCAAAGTGTCCCACCACGGACCCAAGAAGCCCATGCTGAATGTTCAACAAAACATGGAGGTTATAAAATACTTTGTGGCTATTTTCCTACTCTCTGCAGATTATGATAATTTCTTTTCGAATTTGGAACTAATTATTTCGACATGTTATTATTCATCTTCAAACATAATAAGTTTTATAACTCATTATTTTGTTTACGTATTTATCACAATTATATAAAAGTTTCAGATATGTATATACTTTTCGCAATAGTTCAGAATGCGTATGTATAGTCACTAATGTTAAGTATTTGTTGTGCTTAAATAAATACATTAGTTGCGGCCATATAATAATATGTTTTTTGTTATTTCCGTATTGGATAAAGTATTTTTTGGATTGCACTAACTATAGTAACAAGAGTGTACTACAACAAATTAATGGTTTCTTATTGAACTTAGGAAACATGTCACCAGCACTTTCTTCTGTGTTTAACATGGCAAAAGTGGATACTACATCTTTTCCTTTTCACTAATTAGTCTTCCTATTTTTTTGACTGTGCTCCACTTTTTATTAAGTTGAAGTACCTCCTAATGGCTCACGCCAGATTTCTAATCTAATTTAATTGCCATCGTTTTGGTTAATTTAATTAATACCTTAACTAGATATTTTCTCTATTTATAAATTTATCTGCGGGATATTACTTACAAATAATCTGTTCGTAATATTAGGATTTGCTAATTTATTCAAAAAAATCGAGCGATATGAACTAACTAATTTAAATACTTGTTCTCTTAAATACTACTATGCTAAGTGTGAATGGTTGTTTTAGTAGAATACTTATAAGGTTTCATTTATTGTATACGTAACTTATTTTGTCTATTCACCTATTCCCTAGTTGTTTTGATAATTTTTTATTTCTTCCTTGAGTCAAAAAATGACTGTGAATAGGTGTGAATTTCGCTAAGTAAATTAACTGATTGTATATGTGTATATTCATGTTTTAGTTTAAATAAGTTATGAGCAGAATTGATTAATTGATTTGATAATTATTTTCTTGGGCATAGGTTAATTCATTGAGAAGTAATACTATAATTCAATCGACATTTCGCTCATTATATTGAACTTTCTCAAGATATTTACTTTCTACAATAAAAACGTGTATAGTTAGTATTTAAATTTTAAAATGGTTA
Source organism: Kuschelorhynchus macadamiae (assembly GCA_030620095.1). Classification (NCBI taxonomy): domain Eukaryota; kingdom Metazoa; phylum Arthropoda; class Insecta; order Coleoptera; family Curculionidae; genus Kuschelorhynchus; species Kuschelorhynchus macadamiae. The sequence goes on from JAUTXW010001544.1 coordinate 331,906, forward strand.
AAACATTATTAAAAAAACATCACTCAAAAAGACATTACATTTGAAACAAACTATGATGTGTTGGTTGACAACACAATACTTAGAAAGTCGATTAAACGGCCACAAATATACAAAAAATGCATCTGCTGCACTCCACAAACACGAACATACAGAAAAACATGAATTCGATTTTAAACAAACCAAAATTTTAGAGCAAGAAACTAATTATCGAAAACTCACAATAAAAGAAATGATACAAATTAAAAAGAGAAAGATGCCGTCAACGATAAAAAAGACATCAATAACTTAAGCCAAATTTATCATAATCTGATATCTAAGTAAATTAATCTAAATAAATAAACCACTCCATACATAAAACCCTGTGCATTTCAGTAAGACCATAAACCCAAATTTGGTACAGCAATAAAAATCTAAGTGAATATGAAAAAAAGAAAAAATTGTCTCGTTTTTATCTACCAGAATTCCAGACGTGTCGAAATTATTGCAATCGCAAAACATTCGTAAAACTGACATGTTTCCAAGGTACGTACTCTGTATAATATTAATTTTGTTTTAAATGTATTTTTGTTTTCGTGATCATAGTTTGTTTTAAATGTAATGTTTTCTTGGGTGATGTTTTTTAAATAATGTTTTAACCATTTTAAAATTTAAATAATAACTTATACATGTTTTTATTGTAGAAAATAAATATCTTGAGAAAGCTCAATATAATGAGCGAAACGTTGATTGAATTATAGTTTTACTTCTCAATGAATTAACCTATGCCCAAGAAAATAATTAACAAAATATTTATATATGGTTAAATAAAAAAATACATATATATATATATATATATATATATATATATATATATATATATATATATATATATATATATATATATATATATATATATATATATATATATATATATATATATATATATATATATATAAAAAAATATATATATATATATATATATATATATATATATATATAGGTCTAAAAATGCCAATTTTCAAGCGCCATTCTCTCGAATACAGTTGAATTTAGGTGTAGGAAATATCGCACAAAAAGGGTTTAGAAGAAGGGTCTTCTAATTTCTAATTTCTTGCGCTTCCGAGGCTAAAGAAAATATTGCATGACGCCGCGCTCGCGAATTACACTCCGAGAATGCTAGCGCTACCTAGTTCCACTCTGTGAATTCGCGATCACGACTACTCACAAGGCCACTAGATGGCGTTGTATGTCTATTGAATCTTTCTAATGATTCTAGAAATTATCACTACTAAAGGGACCAGTCTCGTAGCTGCTGGAAACTTCGAGAAATTTAAAGTCTACGCGCTCGGCCTATATAAAGCCGACATCACACGGCAGGGGCCAGTTCTAATTCCAAGAGCGAGCAGTGAAGTTACTAACCTGTGCGATACTTGATTC